>CM037854.1:34698016-35200230 GCA_021234595.1 Delia radicum | reverse complement strand
ATTAAAGTAATAATAGTGAGAATTTCGAGTAAAGGAACATGAAATATTCAAGTAAAAGCAAATTTTTTAGATCGTAACTTTTTGAGCAAACGAAAATGTTCAAGTTAAAAAATACTTTTTAATATCGTTTCGAGTTTTCCATAACATCAGAGTCATAATTGCTAACACTTTCGTCAAATATTGAATAACTTTTTGAAAGGTAGGTAGGTATATCGTAATTCGGTCGTTTTTGTAATTTTATAATGAGTTTCTAATTCAAAACTTTTACTAACTGACTTCTCTGTAAAAAGATAAGAAATTTAGTATTTTTTTTTTATAAAAAACTTTAGTTAGTAAAACATCTTGATAATATTCCGCACAAAAGTGATAAATTTTAAATATTTTTATTTTTTTCAAATTTAAATAAATTATTTAAAAAAATTGTTTGGGCAATAAACATACTATACACGATCGATTGCTGCGTCTAAAGACAAAAATAATTTTAATGAATTTTCAATAGCCAACCAAAAATGTGTGTAGTAAGCTCTGTCCCTTAAACATTTTTCAAAACAATAAAGAAAAACTTACTTGTTGTTAAATACTCCTTGAAGATAATTGTGTGTTTGAAACAATTTTTTTTCCAGGTTTAATGACCAATTTCTTTATATTTACTATTAACGAAAACGAATACCTTTCAATATTTTTTTTTTTATCATATTTAAACGACGAAAATTGCGATTTGCCACCGGTTTTGGATGAAATTTCATTCATGTTGTTGAGAATTATGTATGAGAATTATAGCTCTTATGATGTTTTAATATCGCCGGATCCATAACATAATTATTGGCTTCGCCAATTGCATCGGTAATGGTGGTAATTTATCATTTGGATGTCTATGACTTATAGACGTTTTACGGGACTTTCCCAAAGTGGAAGAGGATAGTAACTTTTCGGTCGTCGACGTTGATGATGTTGATGTGGCCGAGGAGGATGATGTTGTTAAATTACCCGATATTGAGCTATTTGATGATGATCCATTATTGTTGGGGGTCAAGGATTTATTGGTCGTACCAATGGTTTCTGTAGCAGTTGCGGCTGTATTGGTATTGGTTGGTGTTCCACTTACGTTTGGTGTTGTTGTTGTTAGTCCTTGTTTAGGATTTTTAGGATTCACGAGAACTTTTGTTTGTTTAAGTAGTGAACGATCATTACAAAGAGCCGATATTAGCGGTAAGTCTAAATGTTTACTTTTCTCTCTTAGCAATGCAATATCAAATTCATTAGGAGTTGGTGTATTAGAGGTGGAACATTAGATGTTTGTTGCATTTAATTTACCAGCTTGATTTTGTTTAGCTGCTGCTACTGAAGCTTGCAATTGTGCTAATATATTGCTATTTTGTCCACCGCGACCTAATAACACATATCGGGCTTAGGTCTTTCGCCCGCCCATTGTGCTCCACTGGAAGTTTTTGTCATATGAATGAATGGCACCATTTCGTGGAACACTAAGTGTTATGGGCTTACGTGGTGGTAACTGACTTCGTATTGCAGTTGTTGTTAGAATCGGTTCATTTGCAATACTAATGGATCCACTGCTGCTTATGTTGGGTAAGGGTTTTGAAGGAACTGCAAGATAAAAAAGATATTTTTATAGGATTAATTACAACAAGATCTAGGAATACGTTCTTTTAAGATAAACTTTTTATAAGAACCATAAAATTATATAAGCTTTCGTGCTTAAAAAAAATATATTAAAAAAGCATAATTGCTTGCAAAGTAAGCTTTTTAAAGTTTAACTGTCATGTAAGCGCCTAAGGTTAATATTACAAAGCGAGATGAAGCTTAATACTTTTATGATTTTATTAAATTCATGAGTTTACCAGACTAAGAAGTCCACAACTGCAGTTCTGCCAGCAAAAAATTTTATAGAACTGGTTACCTCTGAATCTATTTCAGCGAAGCTTCTTTTACCGCCGCCGTTGTGTGGAACCGGTTCTAGAAGAAGTTCCTGGGAGTCAAAATGTAAGGTTTCATTGTCCCAGAGGTAGTTCTATAACTGGCTCTAGAACCGGTTCTAAAACACCTGTTACTGTTTGGAGGTAAAACCGATTGCATATAGGACAAACTCCATACAAAATAATGGTTATAAAACATAAATTAGAACCTACGATTATACAGTATAAGTTGTTTTGCAACCTGTTGATACTTCCTGAAAGTAAAGCGTTTTATTTTTTTTTCTGTTTTCTTAAGAGATGTAATATTGAACTACACTGAGAATATTGTTACAGTAACTACATGTAGGTTATTCGGGTAGTAAACAGTAGTAGTTGTTTTAACTCTTATTATTGTAATTTCTCTATGAGAAAAGTACTGTACTTCAGTTGTTTTGAGTAGTTATTTTAGTATTTTAATAATCAACTACAGAAACAGTAATTTTGCTGTAAATACTTAGTTTTTGTTAGTTATGAAAAGTTTCATCATATTTATGAAAACTTCGTAACATGACAATGTTTCACAGATTTTCGTCCAATGAAACTGTCTCATAAATTAAACTTTTTTTTCCTGAGTGCATAGTAAAAATTTAAACCTACTTACTTGGTGGCGGTTTTTCAGTTGGTGCTGGCATTGGTGGTTTCTTCAAACGTCTATCCACATATGGAGGTGGTGGAGGCGGTGGCAAACGTTTCACTTTCGGTAACGAGTCGAGCGTATTCAGAATATTATCGTCTGAACGTGATCGTGCGAATAGTGGTGCTGATGATGGATTTGCCGCCGCTGCAGCAGCTACTGCCGCTAAATGAGCAGGATGTAATGGAGGCGGTGGTGGTGGTTCATACGAAGAACAAATACTGGCCATTGATGGACTATACATGGGTGAATATGCACTTGGAAGTTGAACATAAGAATCGGAAAGATTCTGTGTCGAAGCATAACGTGAGTGAGTCGATAAAGCCAGTGGTAAATAGGGTGTACTACGATAAATAGCATGACCCTTACAAGCCTCCCATGCCTGAGAGGCGGCAGCATGATGATAAGCAGCCAAGTAAGGGTGATGATGGTGATGGGCATGGGGTGGTGGTGAGTTTGAGCCATTGCTGCCAATATAGAACCTTGTTTGGCATCTAAATATTCTTGTTGGCTAACTGCGGGGTCTTGTAGAGGATAGATAACATAGTCGACATCACTGTAAAGTTGTTGCTGATAAAGTTCTAATTGTTTACGGGCTAAAGGACTGGAATAAAGTCCTGCCAATTGTGTGGGTGGTGGAGGTGGTGGTTGTCTAGGCAGACTTGGTGGTGGTGGCGGTAAATATTGTCGTGGTTTTATAACAGGCAATAAAACACAGGTTCTAGTAGTGGGTTGTTTCAATTCAGCTGGATATGGTGGCGGAGGAGGTGGCGGTTGTTGTTGATGTTGATGATGTAAAGAGGACATACTTTTATGACCACCATGTAGATTATAGGAACCATGGGTATACCCATCGTGGTGGGTAAGACACCAGCATGATGTTGGGCCATGGTAGAGTGTGACATTGTGGGAGCATGTGTAGGAGTTGTTGGTGTTGATGCTACTTGATGTGGATGTAGATTTAATGATGCCTGTGATCCCGAAACATAATTTGAATTTGGAACCGAATGTTGTGATAAATGGCTTGGAATATGATGACTACACATTGATCCAGTAGAAGAAGCCGCCGAAGAACAGTTTGTAGGCGCTGGCATAACTTGGCTTAGTATGTTCATTAACCATTGAAGTATGGGCTTTCAAAATATTTATTTGTGGTCGTGTGGTTATAAAACGCGCAGTTATCTCTTCTGATTTTAAGGAAGGTCATTGAACCTCCTACATTTGTGAATACATTGAGCACGGGGGATTTAATGATGATGTAGAGGAGGCCACTGATATTAGAGAAGTAGGTCTAGGTTTAGAGGCGGCTGGATAAGGAGGGGATCTCTTCTTTTTATGGCTGGCGGCTGAATAACGGCCGGTGGTGTTGGAGGCTTTGCTATGGCCATAGGTTTCTTTAAAGGTTTTTGTTCTATTAGAGATAATGATGGCACTTGTTTTGGGATTGCAGAGGAGAGCAAGGATGTTTCATTGGTAGCAGTGGAAGTAGTAATAGTAGAAATATTTTGTGCGGTTACTTGTGCGTTATTACTGCTTAAAGAAGATCTTATGGTGGTCCACTCAAACCCGTTTTAAGATGACGGGCATTATAGGGTGGTGGTGATCTTGTTCTTATATTAGTTAGATTTGGCATATTACTATCCACTCTTTTAGGAGGAGCCGGAGGATCTGTTGGCAATAGATCGCTTATTAAATCATCTACATGATCATCTGTGGGTGCGGTATCTTGATGACCTTGTATATATGATTCTCCAGACATGGATAAGGGCAAAGTAACATAATCACAGTCTGAATCTAAAGTACTGGATACAGTTTTACGATTAGGATAGATCCTCGGCCAACTATCAAATCTGTTAATTCTTCAGCCGAAAGTAAAGTGTGTTTCATATCTGCTGGATCACTACCATCTCCACGAAAGGAATCGGATGTACTAATATTAGAATCAGATCTTAAACGAAAGTCTGTAGTTTTCAAACGTTTTGCAAGATAGTTGCTGCCATCTACTGAATCTTGTAATTTACTATGTTCCATACGCATATGTTCTTCTACAATCTTACTTTGTGCGGGTTGAAATATACCATAATGGGAACTTTTTCTGATTCTGCTATCTCCGAAGATTGACCAGTCATTTCACTACTATGCATGGTATAAACACCAGAAGTTTCAGTAGGCGCCACTGCGTGGGCTAAAGTATAAACACCCGAAACACTTTCGGTTTCATCTCTCGAAGAAGACGGCATAAAATCGTGTTCTATACAAGTAGATTCTGCTTCACTTAGTGTTGAATTTTGAGCTGTATGACTAAAACCCAACTCTAAACTTGAAGAAGTTGAATTTTTCTTTGATGATTAGAATCTTGAAGAATTTAATCCTGATCTCACCGCCAAAGTAGCTAAAGATGTATTAGTATCAGCTGTGGAAGACGCCACTTACCACTGTACTGCAAGTAGAAGAACATTGAGAGCCTATATTATGCTGAGACGAGGGTGAATCTGTAGAAGAATCGGTATTATTACGTTGTCCTCCTGTAGCTGAGGGTATAGAAGAACCGCTAGTAGATGTAGAGTTGCCAGCAGAAGAAGTATTACTTAATTCGGTTGGAGACTCACGGGGATTTTGCTGTTGTTGTCTTACGGTTAAGGCAGCCAATTGTTCTTCTAAATCTTTTAGTGAAACTTGACCTACCGAAGAAGTTTGTCGACTAACACTAGGTCTATCTAGTAAATGAGCTAAGGCCAAACTTTCCGTAGAGGGAGCCGCTATAGGAGCTGGTGGTGATTTATCATAATTTCTAATTCATCTTCCGAGTGCACTCTATCACTTACTATACCCGATGTAGTATTGGAACTAGTACTAGATATAACCGATATTCTTTGATCATTTTTATTTTATAGGTTTGGCAAATGTAAACTCCTGGAATAGATATAACACGCAATGTAAGCAATTACTTTCTTCTTCCTCCCGTTTAATGAACCTCTTTCAAACGTGCCGCTATTTTCATGGAAAATTGATGGGTCTCTTTACACAGTGTTAAAAGCATTTTATTTTTCTCATCTGAACTAGCATAGAGTGTAATTTTACTCTCCTCTGAACGGATTTCAAACTTTTCCTTTCAAACGATAATTTTGTGATGTTGGCCAGAGAAATGTTATCTGCTGTTGTTGACCATCTGGTCCGGTACCACCTCCAATATTTTGATACCTTTAGCATAGACCCACAAACCAAGAATTCCCATGACCTATTTCATTTTTACTCATACGCATACGAAAATGTATGAGCATTAATGCATTCATGCACCAAGCAGGCTTGCTGTATATAGTGTAATTCAGCATCGGCTTGTGAAAGTCCACGATTTTCACGATGACAGGCTCTTAAAGCACTAGCCGCCCAGGCCATTCTCAAATGATCGGGTAAATAATCTTCTAAACGAAAGTATTCGTTACAAGAACTTGCAGTTGTGGATACAGAAGCATTTGTCGAAGCATTGCTTGGACCACGACTTATTGAAGATGATGAGGAAGAGGGCGATAATGGTAATTTGTTGGTGGCACCTAAAACCCTTTTTAAACCGTCTATGCCAGCTATATTTTCCCGGGTGGAAGCCATATAACTGGATAAACGTAAAACCCTTTCATTTACCATATTAGCGCGTTTACTAATCTTTGGCAAAGTAGTTGTTGTTGGCGTAGAGCAAGATGTTGTTGTCTTACCAAGTTTGTTGTGTTCTCCCCCCAATGACGAATCCGATGTCTTACCATCAGTTAACTCTGTTAATTTTGTTTCACCGCCCACTTAAACCCCCTACGACACCACCTACTACACCACTATTACTATTATTACTACCCGTACAAGGTGCATCTCCTAAATCTTGCTTGCAACGCTAGACCAGCTAATAAAATCATCGACTGTCGGCATATTCACGGGGTATGTCACGTTGTAGGGCATTGTATTTTAATTGTAGATAATAATTGTGTCTGGTGGTCTCATCTTTTAACATAAACGGGCTCTCGATGTAGAATTGCACCCGAAAATGTAATCTAAGAGGGGTCGTCCATTGGCATCTAGACCCTGTTAGAGACAATTAAAGGGTCAAGTTTAATTAAATTTTAATTAGAATTTTAGCAATATTTACATGTGTGTGTGAGGAACGCCAACTTTTTGGACCATATTTCGAGAGCTTGCTCTCGGGATCGGCAAACATGTATTCGCCATCTAAAATTAAAGAAAAAGAAAAAATAATTGTAAAAAATATTTCTTTAAGAACTTTCTACTTAAGTACTTGCTTTATATGTATTAATAATAATTAAGTGCTTATAATTTTAATTTTATCTTTTCAAATTTTGATTTCTTGATTTTTCTTAATGTTTTTTTTTTCCCTATAAAAAATCTGACATCTTTTAACATATTTGCAAAATTATCTTTTAACTCGTACTTCGACTTCTAGCACACATATTTTAAGTCAATTTTCATTGCTTTCAAAAGCCCCATCAATCCAAAAGTCATATTTTGGACAGAAGTAGTTTTTTGGGAAAATTGCGCAAAAGGAGTATGGTAATGTAATGGGTACATTTAGACCAGATGTGCTACAAATTTCTAAATGATTCATGCACACCTGTGCACTTGACAGTGTCGCAAAGTTTTAAAATTAAACATGTGTGTGGATAAACTTTGTATGTATATTTAATTCATGTTAATACATAGTAATTGAATTTTCTTTTTTGTTTAATTCAACCTTACGCTCATAGAAAAAAAACCTTGTAAAAATAGCAGAAAAAGCTACTAAAATGAGTTAGAAATGACGTTGCAGAAAAAACTGCTAAAATTATCAGATTTTTTTTACTAAATACTAGTAAGATAAGAAGAAATTTAGTTATTTTCGAGCTAAATATAAGATAATTGAAAATAGCAAGTTAAGCTGCTAAAATAAAGCAAAAAATTTTTACTAAATATTTGTAGAATAAAAACAGAAAACAAAAACTGTAATATCAACAACATTTTTGCTTTATTTACCTTAAATTCTGAAGAATGAAAATAACAGCATATTTTGCTAAAATCGACAGAAATTTTTGCTTAAAAACTTGTAAATTGCTGATTTCAGAACGCAGACTTTTATTCGCCTTAAAAAAATACTAAAAAGAAACTTAAAAATTTCTTATTTTTTATGATTTTTTTATCTATCAATATTTAGCAAATTTTTTTTGCTGATTTTAGCAGATTAATTTGTTACTTCCAATTAACTAAAATTTAGCTCAAATATACTATATATGTGCGCCCTGGTAGGCTAGTTGGTAGCGTGCTGGCTTATCAGTGCGGGGTCGTGGGTTCGATTCCACCAGAGGCACAGGTCTGTTTTCGCAACAACTCGCCGAAGGCCATAGTAGCTAGTGCTCTGTTAGGGTAATAGTATATAATTTGTAATTATATGATTATTAATTAATAAAATAAAAATAATTAATATTTATAGATTTAACAGATTTATTTTTGCTACTCTTATCTTACTAATATTTAGCAAAATATCTGCTAATTTTAGCTTTCTGCTTTCTTTTAGTTTTTCTGCATCGTCATTTTTAACTATGTTTTTAGTAGTTTTAGCAAAAAATTTTACTTATTTTTTCTATCAGTGTAGGTTAGGACTTATTAATTAGAAAAAATACCGACCGTAAAATATTTTATTTAAAAATTAAAATTATTCAAGTTGGAGGCCATACTCTATATTTCTTCATTAGGATATTGTCCTAACAAATAATCTAATAGAGTTTTTTGTTTTCAAAATTTATTATTTGAACCTTTCAGGAATGTGTTGGTAGATCTATTTCGGGAATTTTCTAGGTTCCCATCATCAGAACACGTTTTGAAAGCGGTACAATCCTATGCCAAACATCAAACATTCATATGAACTAGTTTACTCACTACATGAGAACTAATATACATATGAGTTTTCAATTTATTTGATCAAAAAAATAAATTGAAAACTTGTTTGAAGTGCAAGGTCCACCTCTGTGGATATTCAACACACCGTTTTTGTTTTTCTCTCTCCTTTTTATATTTAGTTTAGTTTGAAACAAAACAGGGGAAGTAAACTAGGCGGTACTTTGCCTTTTATACAAGTTTGTTATAATTTTTATAATATATAAAAATTATGTTTTTTTCGACCTTTAATTGTGCAATGAAAATGAAAAATTATTAAGTTCGAGGCCATACTCTATATTTCTTCATTAGGATATTGTCCTAACAAATGATCTATAGAGTTTTTTGTTTTCAAATTTATTATTTGACCCTTTCAGGAATGTGTTGATAGATCTATTTCGGGAGTTTTTCTAGGTTCCCATCATCAGAACACGTTTTGAAAGCGGTAACAATCCCAGTGCCAAAACATCAAACATTCACATAAACTAATTTACTCACTACATGAGAACTAATATACATATGAGTTTGAAGTTAAAGATTATAACCATTGATCAAAAAATAAATTGAAAACTTGTTTGATTGTGCAAGGTCCACCTCTGGTGGATATTCAATACACGTTTTTTTGTTTTTCTCTCCTTTTTATTATTATTTTTATTCGTAAAGTTTTGTAAGCATTAGTCCCTTCAAATGAACTAAATTTTTTCATTGGCAAGTTTTCGCGAAAAAAAAACTCCTCGAAATGTCGCTTGTTATTGTAACGTTTCATTACACTTACATATAGATTAAAATATAGACCAAAAAAACCCTTTTGTTTACAAAAAACCCTAAAAAACACAACCCCGTTAAATTGGTTTTTTTTAGCTGCCATACTTCAATTTGATGGATAAAAGGTAATCCCATTATTCGTTTTTAGCATTTTTCGAATTTAAGAAATTTTTTAAAGTTTAAAATTTTTAAAATATAATTGCAGAATTAGTTACACTGGTAGAAAAAAAAATAGAAACATTTTTGCTAAAACTACTAAAAATTAGTTATAAATGACGTTGCAGAAAAAACTGCTAAAATTATCAGATTTTTTTTACTAAATACTAGTAAGATAAGAAAGCAAAAATAATCTGTTAAATCTACGAATTTTTAGTTATATTTGAGCTAAATTTTGAAAGTAGCAAATTAATCTGCTGAAATCAGCAAAAACATTTGCCAAATATTATTAGACTAAAAAATCATTAAAAAATGTAAATTTTTAAAGTTTTTTTTAAGTTTTTTTTAATGCGAAATAAAAATCTGGCCATCTGAAATCAGCAATCAACAATTTTTATAGCAAAAATTTCGGTTGATTTTAGCAAAAAATACTGACATTTGCATTATACTAAATTTAAGGTAAATATAGACTCTGCTGTAAATATTTGTAGTTGTTTGAGGTTGTAATGCAGTACCCTCTATTTGTAAGTGAAAAAGCAGTCATTTGTAAAAGAAATTTCAGTTTTTACTACATTTGTAGTTATTTAAAAAAAAAAAAAAAAACAAACTACATTAAATTACTGTACTATGAATTTACATTAATTTATAATTTTTTTCGTTTTAATTAAAAAAAATAAAACAAATGAACTTTAATCAATTTTTTACTACATGTGTAGTTCAATTTTACTACATTTGTGGTTCATTTTATGAACAGTGAATAACAAATAACAATGTTGTTGAATTTAATGAAATGTAAGTCGTACTTTTTCAAGTGAAATTAAATTCCGAATCCCTGAATTTTGACAATTTAATACTGACTTCCATTCCTGCACTAAAGAAAAAATTTCATCATATTGATGACATAAAAACTTTCATAAAAATCTATGACAATATTTCATAGACCTTCAATCAATTCATAAAAAGTTTCATAAACTTTGTGAAAAAAAAAATTTAGCATTTTATTGAAATTTTTATTTGAAATTTGGAAAATATAATTTGCAATTAAAGGCTGAAACATAATTGGCTTAAGTGACTTAAGTCAGATGTTAGTTTAAAACGTACATTTCTAAATACAATTATTTAAATTTAAAAAGATTTCAATTTTCATTTCATACCACACCTGACTTGTCATTTGATCCAATTATGTTTCAGCATTTAAAATTTTTAAAGCTCAAAAACTTCCAGCAATTATTTGAAATCCTGAAACACCAGTTAAATATTATTTGATGTGTTTTTAATGTTAAATAGAATTTTTAAAATACAATATGAAACTTTTAAATTTATTTTCATCGGGATAAACATTAATTGCATTTATAGTAATTAAATGTGTCTAAAGTCCCAAAACTTATTTAACAAATTGTGAAAAACAATCTGATGTAGGCGTGTCCTTATCCGGATTTCATTCCTGCCCAAGGAAATCTTCAGGGGACTTTGTTATTAGAATTTTCTAGAGATATTTGTTATGTTAAATCACAAACTCAATGAGAATTTCTTGTCCTCGTCTAGGAGCGAGATTCAAAATTTAAATATCAAAGAAAAAACAAAAACAACAACAAAATATTGTCACAAATTTATAAAACTTTCATAAAAATTTATGAAACTGCTTCATCTTATTTATGAAATATTAAATAACGGTTATGAATTATTTCATAAAAAGCCATGAAAGTTTTTTATCATATTTATGAAAGATTTCATAAATATGAAGAAGCTTATCATCAATTTGCCCTCTTATGAAACATTTCTATCATATTTATGAAACATTTCATAATGAATTTTTATCGTTGATCTATAAATTTATGTGTGGGATTTTATTTGTTCGGTTTTAGATCACGACAAATTTTTCTACAAATTATGATGAAGCTTTTTTACTTTGTGTAATGAAAAAGACGAATTTATAATTTTTCTAAGCATTTTTTAATTAAACATGGGGAAAATCGCTCCGATACTTAAAAAATCAAGTGAAAATGTAAACAGACATTAAGGATAATGTTTTCGTCTTGTAAAAAATTACAAAAAATTTTACAGTTACTACACGACAGTTGTTTGTGTAGTAGCCAGTAGTAGTTTTAACTGCAACTACAGTTGTGTTTCTATGAAATATTACAACTATTTTGACAGCTATTTAAAAAAACAACTGAAGAAGCAATTGTATTTTTTAACAGTAGTTTTAAATCAGTTATTTTAGTAAACAACTACCGAAACTGTAATTTTGCAGTAACTGTTAATTTTTGTAAGTTATTTAAAAGAAGAAGAAGAGTATGTTGAGTTTTTAAAAATTCTCGTTTAGTTTATATTTGTTATTATTGATATGTGCTCATAGTTTGGCAATAATAATTAGAAAAAATTCATTGTACATCCAATGGATAAGAACGTTATAACTAGAGTACCGTTTGGAATTTTGACTTTGCATTTTAAGTACACTCAAAAAAAATAAGTTAGTACAAAAGTTAGTTAAACGTCTTGTAAATCAGGTATACTATTTTTTAGCAAATTTTTTGCTAAAATCGTGTTTTCAGCTAAAATTTTTGTTATACATACTTATTCAGCACTTAACTGTTTTGAACTAATGTTTTACTAATATTATACTAATGTTTTACTAATTTATTTTGCTAAAAAAAAATTGTGCTGATAAGCACATTAATAGTGTGGACGACAACCAGATTGAAAGATATGCGCAGAATGAAGCAGATGTCGCGGCATGTCAAGATGTAGTAAAGAAGAGGAAAATTATACTTAAAAGTACAACTCTAATAAGACATATAAAAAAATCAACCATGGAAGATTTTTGTATCTGTTTTTCATACATAAAACAAAATTCAGGATTAAAACAACTTAAATTTTGCGTTGTCACCGACTTAATTCTATTAATTAAATAAAAGACAAAATAAAATATTTAAATTTAATATGTATTTCTAAACTAAATGTTTATAGATTAATAATCCAGTGTGGTCAAATTGCCAAATTGCAAACAAACATATACAGACATGTAGACAGAGTAAAGCGAAAGACAAAGACACACATCTTAGGTAGATTTTTATGGTTCCTTTTTCTTATTGCAAAAAAGGGTTGTTTTTTTCGTTTCGTTTGTTTTTGTTTATTTTTTCGTTTCGTTTCCATAACTATCTTCGGGCAGTTGCGTCCTTTAAAATATATCATCATTTAGACAACCATTGATGTAAGTAGTTGAAAGAAAATTTTTGTTATGTTATATATATTTATTTCTATATATTTTCAGATATTAAATTAATTCATGTCGTCAATGTGGGAAAATGAAAATTTCTATATTTCGTAATTATTGTAAGTTATTTTTAAAAGAATCACAAAAATATGTTTTATGATTTTTAGCAAATAAATTAACTAAATTACAATTTTTCTACAAATTTTTTGCGTTTTTCAGTCTACTAAAAATTCAGCAAAAAATTTATTTATTTTTAGCAAGGCTTTTGTATTTCTAATCCACTAAGTGTTAGCAAAACTTTTGCTGAATCTACTAATTTTGTTGCTAAAATCAGCTCGCTGATTTTCAGCAAAAGATTTTGCTGACACAAGCAATTTTTTTGCAAAGCACCCTCCTGACTAAAATTTAGCTGACTCAGCAATATTTTTTGCTGACTTTACAAGCTTTTTTTTTTGAGTGTATATATATAAAAAAAAATTGTTTATTGGGAGTTATTTTTAAATTACCGAAAAAATAAATGTTTTTCACCGATTTCTACAGTTGTTAAAAAAACTTTGTAAAAAAAAATTTGACAGTTGATTTTACTAAATCTATTAGTTGTTTTCCAACAGTGGGAAACAAATTCATTTTAGTTATTTTAACAGTAATTACCTTTTCCGCCTTTTTAACTAAAATTACTGTTGTTTTAACTGTCATTTTCAGTAGATTGTACTGTCAAATTTTTTTGAGTGCAGAAAGATTTTTTCATAACAATATTTTTAATCGAAATAAAATTTAAGGCGGTAACAAAAAAATTTCAATGCAAATCTAATCAAAATCTTAGTTTTCTAAGAATCTAAAGATTTAAAAAATCCAATTTTTGTCAAAAAACTAAAACAAAACCTTTAGCATAAGATGAAAATGTTCCTCAAACCGGCCTAAGCTTTTTTGCAATGAAATTAATGCCAGATGTTTAGTCCTCTTACCAAGATATAACTACATTCCAAAAATTATACTTTTTATGAATTTAATTATAACGATTTTCGTTTTTCGTAAAAAGCGAAATTGAGCGAAAACGCACCTTAACTACAACACATATTGAACTTCAAGGCTTTGCAACTAATACTCAATTTATAAAATACTCATTTGGCGCATTAATGGAGAAATTAAAATACCCAGCCTCGAGGCGGGCTTGCCGGCTAGAGGGTTAAGACACCATAATAATAATCTTATTGAACCGGCATACAAATCGTATATCAAAACATCACTATCATATTGGAATGCCGGTTTCAATAAATAAAAACACCACGAATAGACAACAAAAGGCTCCAATAATAAAGAAGAAAACAATGCTCACACCTGCTTATTTCCACAACATTCATCGTTTATATTGGCTGGATGCTGTTTTACAAAAAACCAAAAAAAATAAAAAATTATATGAAATACCATCAGTGAAAAAAATTTTAATTTGTATTATTTTTGTATCCAACCACACTCACAAACACGCCTTATGGAAAATATCAGTGAAAATTTAAATTTCAGGTCCCAACGCACAATAACACCAAAATGGTGGTTAAAGGTACCAAACGTTGTATAAGTATTTTGTTGAGTTATTTTATATGATTTTGTTTTTGGTTTACTGGAACCTGTTTTAGTTTTTTTTTTTTTTTTGGACATCATCAGGGCCGCAACTTTCAAGCACTAAACATCGAAAATATGAGCTTGAAATATGTAGTAAAATATCCAAAATATACGATTAAAATATGCTCTTAAATCGAAAAATGCACTAAAGACTAAAAAATATGCACTTAAATCCAAAAATATGCACTCAAATCCAAATATATGCACAAAAAATCAAAAAAAAACATTCCACTTAAAATTGTTGGATATTTAAAATTCGATTTATTATTTGAGAATGTTGGTTTAAAAATGACATTCAATACAAATGTTTAACAAAGGACAACTAGATGGAATTTCAAGGGTTGCATATCCTTTCTTTCGTTAATTTTTAATTAAATCTTACACACAGAGAAATAAAGTGCCAACCGAATTGAAAAGTGTATATTAAGGGTAACAACTTATAAATTCAGTTACTACAACGATATTTACATTCGATTTCAGAAAATTTTGGGTATTGCAACTAAAATTCTGTTGAATTAACCGCATTTTGTTGTGAAAAACTAATATAAAGTTGTGCCAACTGTTTGAAATTTGTAATAACAGAATTTGAATCGTAGTAACCGAGTTTCAGTTGGCAAATAGCAAAATTTTTTTCTTTGTGTAATTTTAATTCCTACAAAATATTCAAAAAAATGCTACAAAATATTCAAATATGCAACAAAAAATACCAAAATATGTACTTATAGAAAATTATGCAAAAATATGCATTTATGGCAAATTATGCAAAAAATTGCAGTAACCAATCAATGCCATTTTGTTGCAATTTCTTTGAGTCAGAAAAGTATTTGGTCAAAAATTTATTTTGGGCAACTGTCTACAAACACGTATCTGCATGAAAGTCGCTGCCCTGGACATCATCGTGATGATTGTCTTATATAGTTTTATAAGGCCAGGCATAACATTGAAGATAATTCTCTTAAAATACCAAAAGTAGACGATATATTGTCTCGTATGCAGCTGCTTTAATAATTTTTTAAGTGTTTTGAAAAAAATACAACATTTTTTGGAGGCTGTTGCACGCGTTTTAATAAATATTGTTTTTTTTTTCGTTAAAAAACTCATTTAATATGCAGAAATGTTTATATTTAATAATAATAAAAATAAATATAATTAAAACCTGTTACGCTGCGTTAAGAACGGCTATAAGATACCCTACATGATGAAAAAGTTTCTATATACTGATATACAAATTGACATAATATATATAGTTATATGTGTATCAATATATTACGATATATGTTACTTAGTTTACGAAATTTTTATAATATGGAGTTATATATCATCATATATCATTGTATCGTATGTTATATTTTAGCATATCTGATCATCTAACCGCCATCTAACGTTTTTTTTGTCAACTAGTGCTTATTTCGTGAATGGTAACACTTAGCTCATGTCTGATTTGACAGATAATTAGTTTTATCCTTCCGCTGAACGAATATGGTCCGTATGTTCGTTATCTTGTGAAAAAAGTGAAAGAAACTGGCATCCTCATCGATAAACCAAAGCGTGAAAAGCCAAAAACAGTGCGTACACCCGAGAATATTGCTGCTGTGGTAGAATGTGTGCGTGAAGCGCCATCAACATCAATTAACCGTCGTTCTCAACAATTGAACATTTCGTAGACATCATTGAGACGAATTTTGCATAAAGACCTTGGTATGACGCCATACGAAGTCCAATTGGTTCAGGAGTTCAACAAAAAAAAGTTATTTGGCGGACCCTTTAGATATATGTATATGAACATATATTTGACTATATATGACCATATACAGGGTGTCCGCCGGGAAGGTATACTACTTTGTTTGTTTATAATTTTTGATTAAATGAAAGAGAATGGATCTTATATTGATAAATGTTTTATTTAATGTCCGCAATTATGTATGGAATACAATATCAGATAAATGTCCGCCTCTGTTAGCCTCACAAATGCGAGCAATTTTGAGCACATTTTTCTTTACATTCTCACACATTTCACACGGTATTTCATTAATTTTATCACGAGTTGCTCAACCGTTTCTGGTTTGTTTGCATAAACCTTGCTTTTCAGATATCCCCACAAAAAGAAGTCCGGAGCAGTCAAATCAGACGACAGTGGAAGACAATGAACATCACCATTTATTGAATTAACTTGAAATAACACGTAACTTTCTCATCGTCACGGTAATCGATGATTGATGTTGATAAAATGTTTAACGATTAAAATACGTTGGTTTATCGAATATTTTTCCATAATAAATTTGCCACGTGTCTACTTCACGACTGCCAAATATGAACTGTCAAGACTAATGTTTACCAAAATGGCGGCAAAACAAAGTAGTATACCTTCCCGGCGGACACCCTGTATTTGAAACAATCTCACTTTTTCTTAATCTGTAAATTTTTTTGTTTGCGGCTTTTAACTTTTGGATTCCATTTTTTATTACACAATCTCCCAACACTTGAGAGATAAATCTAACACGTACATAATTGGCGTAACATCACCTAATAAATACATGGAATTCGAAAATTGAAACCATTCTTTTTTTCTTAGTTTTCAACTGAGGCGTCAAGATATAAAAATTTGAAAACAACGGTTCGTATATGTTGTAATTATGCACAATTGGAGGTATATTTCGTTGATGTGCCCTTAACAGAGAAAGTGTACGACCGTCACAAAAAAAAAAAACATGAGAGTGAATTTTGTTAAAACATCTGTTTTTCGGATGGCAAATTCGATGTCTTGTTTTAAGTAGGCTAGTTTGCTGCATGCACTGAGGTTTTTGTTATTTACAACATAAATTCAGAGGGGCATAACAAAAAAAACAATTGTAATTTTAAAATTATAAGGGCTTTTTGAAAATGTTTTCGAAAAAATTTATATTTTTATCTAAACACGTTTTGCTCGAAATTCGTTAAAATTAACATTATTTGTACGTTTTGCGAAAACCTGGGGAGCATTATAAAATTTTAAGAAATAACGATTTTATGGACCAAATTAAAATAAATTTGTTTTAAAAAGCATTTTAAAAAACTACACTTATTTGACATTAACTTGCAGAAAAGAAATTTTCACTTCAACAATTTCAAATATAATCAAAAAAAACAATTAATCATTTTGTGATTTTAAGTCAAGAAAAAATTTTTTTTACAACACCACAGAATTTGACAAAGTTTTTTTAAAATGCACAAAATAAGGCAGTATATATCTATGAAAACGTATAAAAACAAAAGTTTACGGTAAAGCACGGTTAAAACGAACACCGGTTATATCGAACGATTTTCTGGTCTCAACGTATTTAAAAAATCGGTGAAAAAGTGGTAATTTTTTTCGACATTTTTGGGGTTTGAGCATGAAGATGAAATTTTTCCGACTTAATATATTCAGCATTTTTGTTGGCCGAGTCAAGAGCTACAACTTTGCTGAAGACTGCAAAAAAAAATTCACAGCATTTTTCGAGCTATGGCCATGCGAAAAATAGAAGAAAATTGCAAAAAAGTGCTCAAAATCGAATTTGGCGAAGAAACTATAGAGGCTCATAAAAAACGAACGGCAACCAATCTAGCAAAATCCAGAAATTACTTTTCTCCTCTCATCGAGTACTTTCGGCTGGGATAAGTGTTTTTTTTTTGTTTGGAATTTTTGTGTTGCACTGTGTAATTTTCATTTTCAATTTTAAGAAATTTTAATTTTAAACCGCCATAACTTTTACTGTCTCTGCAGAATATGATTCATGCAAACAGATTTGACTAGCCTAAATAGTAATTTATTATCATGTAAAATCTTATAATGTGCCTTGAAATAAAAAAAAAGATTTTTGGGATAATTTGCTATCAGTTTTAAAAACACCCGCCTCTATTTTTGGTAAGTCTTTTAATATATCAATTTCAAGGAGTGGTGTAGCTTCTTAACCCAAAAGAACACAACTAAATTTTTCGATAGTTGGACTTTTTGGCGATTTTTTCAATGAAAGAAAGGTGGGGTAATTTAGGACGTTGTGAAGTAATTTGGGACTCCATTAAAACTGTACTCGCGTTTCAAAAAACAATAGTTTTAACGGTAATTCTTATTTATTAGATGATAATTAATACGATAAATGAAATAGAAAACAAATTAACAGAAAGAAATAAAACTACAAAATAAAATTAAATATGAAAACAGATATAAAAAATGGCCGTTATTTTTGCACATTTTATGTGAACAGCTCTCTTGCAAGATTTGCAGTTAACTGAATTGTTAGAATTTAACATATAACACCCTGTAGTTACCATATGGTCATACAGAACAAGCATGAACATTTGGGATGCCTGTGCTTAATGTAATGAAAATACCGCTACAATTGAACACAGGTTCTATAAAGTAGACTATATTAGTTCTCATTTAGTGGGATAAATGTTTGATGTTTGCATGGGATTGCCACTTCTTTCAAAACGTGTTCTGATGATGTGAACCTAGAAAATTCCAGAAATAGATCTATCAACATATTCCTGAATGTGGCCAATTAATAAATTTGAAAACAAAAACTCTATAGATTATTTGTTAGGACAATATCCTAATAAAGAAATATAGAGTATGGCCTCGAACTTGAATAATTTCCATTATAAAATATATTTTTTTACAAAAAAAAAAAAAAAAACAAGAACACCAATAGAAACTTTCTTTGTATGACTTTTTATTTGCTCCATAAAAGTAAGAAAAAATACTGAAAGTGATAATAATTATTAAGGAATAAGACACCATATCTAGAAATTCTGAAAATGCATTAGTATGTACAAAAAATACAAAGTCTCAATTTACCTTACGTCCCAAATTACCCCACCTTCCCCTATAATTAATGAGGAGTAGCAAAACTAAAAAATGTATGCTGTTTCGGTCGATGCGACTTTGATATAATTATTATTTTCGGGATTTTAAAATGAACAATATTTATGTCACAAAATATTGCTCCATAGGACGAACGGTTAGGGTGGTCTTTCGTTGTATGGGCGAAAAATAAAAATGAGATTTTGACTGTTCAACAAAAATCAAAAACCTAGTCTTTGCTGTCAAGTATTTTATTAAACACATCTCAAGTATTAAATAAGCCAAGTACTGTGGATATCCGTTGGCAAATTTTTTTTTAGAGCATTTTAAAATAAATAAATAAATTAGAATTAGAAACATAAATTAATTTTATGTCATCTTTGTGATTTTTGACTCTTTAAAATACAAGGGTCAATTGTGACCCCATGAAAACACAGGTTAACTATGAACACGAAAAATTATACGATTATATAAAATAGCATACACAATAACATTAATGAAATATTACAAAAATCTTTAAAAAAAAAAAGTCTATACAAATTTAAAAAAAACGTTGAAATCCGCTAGAATCAAAATGCTCTAACAAAAATTTTTGACAACGGATATCCGTAATACTTATGCTATTTAATATTTGGGATGTGTTTAATAAAACATTTGACAGCAAGAACTAGGTTTTTGATTTTTGTTGAATAAAATTTTCAAAAATGTAAAAAAGTAACTTTTAGGTACACCCCAAATATATGTACATTTTTTTGACTCCAAGTTAATATAAGTTAGCGATTTTCTGGGAAGGTAATATTTTTTATCTGAGTAGTTGTTATTGAACCCAACACAAAAATTATATTACATTTTTAAATTTAGACAAAAAAAAATTTTTTTTTTTTGTTGATATTTGGTAAATTTTTCCAATGAGGCCTGATATTCAAGGGCGATGTGGGACATATTCCCGTTATACTAGCACTCTAATTTTTTGCATGGTGAATTTTAGTATCCAAACAAATATTTTAAGAGGGGGGCAGCCCCAAAAATAGCAAGTTGAAAAATAAGGACAACCCTAATGCTAGGTCCTCGGAATTGGTGTCTCCTACAAAACACTTTTGAACTTATTTCTATATTTTACCTAAACAATTATATGTGCCCAAAAACTTTGGGCAAACATATTTGCCTTCGGTCGTCAAAGAGTTAATATTCTAAATTGTACAATATTCTAATGTACCGTGTTAACTGTAGGGTATTTAAACCTAAAAAAATTAATTATACATACAGGGCGTGCGTGTAGTTTTTCTGCTCTTTCTGTTGAAACTTCCCCAAGTGTTTGGAATTGGAATGAATGTTCAAACATTGACAATGTTTTCAAATGACAGAAAGAAAAAAAAACAGGCATTTGTATTATTTTAATTTAAATTTGTGGTATGGTGTATTCTTCGGTAAAGTTCAGTTTAGTTTGTTTTCTGGTTGTTTTTTGTTTTGTTTTTGTTTGTTTTGAATTTAAAAGCTTAAACATTAACGGTCATGCCCTTGAGATTTTTATCTCTTGTTAATTTTGTTTTCTATATTGATCATGTTGGTTTGGTGTAGTGTATGTTTAAGACACAGGTTGTGTTAAAGTTTTTTTAATATTTTTTTTTTTTTTTTTTTTTTTGTTAATTTTGGTATTTTTGTTAACAGAAAAATATGTTAAAATTGTTTTTTTTTTCATTTCATTCAATTTAAAACTGACATTTTAACAAAACCCACCTTGTATTCTGTAACAAAAAAAAAAAAAAAAAAAATAAGAAACGTTGAAAATACAATAAAAGAATCACTACACATTTTCAATCTTTAAAGAATTGAAGAGCCTGGCTCTGACAGTGCTTATGTCATTGTAGTTTTGTGTTTTTTTTTGTATTCCTTGATCCAGAGATCACTTTAAAATATTTTTCTGTCTGAATGTCTGTCTGTCATTCTGTCAAAATGACATAAGGTGTTGTTGTTTGGAATGATTGTTATTTTTTTTTTCATTCGTTTTTACTGAGTTTGTTCATGTATTGTAGGATTTTTATTTGATTTTCTTGGCCGGAAATTTCATGCCATCAAATTATACTCCGAAAAAAAAAAATGTTTTAATTTAAAAGTCTGATTAGTTTTCTGTCTGGTTTAGGTCATATAAAAAACACATTGTACATAGATTGTTGGAGCCTGAAAATTTGTTTTCTTTTCTTTTATTCTTGAAATTCCTTCTTTTTTGGTTGGTTTTTTTTTTTTTTTAAGAATATACATAATGACCTTGATGTTTTTTTAAGTGGTTAAAAGTTTTTGGTGAATAACAAAAAATTACACAGTTTAACATTTTTTAAGAGTAAATAACTAAATGGTCATAAGTTGACAACTCGTAAATGAAGATATAATTACCACTTGAGTTAACCCTCTAACCCTCTAAGCTTTTTTGGACTGAAATTTATTCCACGAGAAATAAATAATATTTTGTTTTAGCGAAATTTTTTTTGTTGCCTATTTTAGGCGATATGGGTCAAAATAGGTTTAGAGGCTATCTCAAAAACTAACCTATAAAATTTAAAAAGTTAAGGCATTAATTATTCTTCTTACAAAGATATAACAACAGTCCAAAAATTAGTCGTTTTGAGCTTCTAGATAAAAAAAATATGGCGATTTTCGTTTTTCGAAAAACGCGAAATCGAGCGAAAACGAACCTTAACTTTAATATATATTGACGAAACTTTGAAGCTGTGATAGTGTGACCAAATATAATATTTCTGCCAAATTTCATAAAAATCCGTCCACTCGTTTTCAAGATAATATGATGTCCTTTATATGTATCCTTTTAAAGTCCTGTATGTTCTTGGAACAAACGTAGAGTATTTTCCAAAAGTTTAAGCTTTAATCTTCCTTTGTGTGGTATATGAATGGTGTCATGTTAACAGAAATGTGTTTTAAGGACTTTTCAAAATTGTGGTTGTTTCAAAATATTTATTTTTTTAAATTACTGAAAATTTTAACTAGAACGCTTTCTCGCTTCCAAACCATGACATGTACACAAAACATTACTTCGCAAAATATGTGGCTAACTTCGTTCTCTATCGATATAGCTTTTTATAATAAACCACTTTTTTGGCGAACTTATGGCCAATTTAAAATACCCCGTCTAGAGGCGGGCTTGCCGGTTAAAGGGTTAAGGAAGCCAAATGATTTTAGTATGATGGAAAAGTCGTTGGGCAGACTTAACTGTCAGTTACGGGGTTTTAACTTATGACCATCGAAATAACAAAAATCTATGAAGTTTCTTTAGAATTTAGCCAATGAAACTATTCATTGAGTTAAATAAAAATTTGGTCTGATATTTTTTTTTAAACATTTTCAGATCTTTTGACGAAAATTTCAAGTTTAACACTCTTTGATTTAAAATATTATCAATACTTAAAACGAAATTACGAAATTGGACGAAAAATACCTTGACATATTTTAATTAAATTTGTATTATTTTCTACTCATACACTGATAGAATTATCCTTCAAGATATTAATGAATCATAGATTTTTTTCGTAGAATCAAAGAAGAATTTCATGATATCCAAGAAATTTTATTAATATTAAGAAATTTTTCATAAAACTTCATAAAAAAAATTCATTCGATTTTATAAATTATTTCTTCATAAATTTAACGAAAATTTTCTTTAGAGTTATGAAATTATATCAACGACTTAATTTTATATTTTTCCATAAAATTTCATAATTTCATTAATTTTCATACATTTCAAACTTTAGTTTTAAGATTCAATTAACAATTTAATGTAGCATTTTATTAATTTTGGACTTGGAAATTATTTAAAAAATCATACGAAGCGGTCCAATGGCTTACTTGCAATGCATTTTTCAAGACATTCACAAAGAGTTTTATTAATGCAAAAAACTTCTTAATATTGAAAAAATGTATGAAACTATTTCATAAATTCTATAAACGCTTCATTATTGGAATGATTCATTAGAGATTCAGAAGATTTTTGTTATTTTAAAAACATTGACTTTAATGAAACCTGTTTCATAGCTTCTAAAAAAAGTTTCAATGTACGAGTTCCAGTCACAATTTTTATAAAATCTTTGAAGAAATTCACTACTAAAGTGAAGATAGTTTTCTCAGTGTAAAAAATGGATTTTTTAAAAAATGTAATTAAGGTAGCACACGACACTTCTACACAGCAAAATATGTCTGTTTTTGGCACGCAAATAAAAAAAAATTTTGCCACCCCGGTTTTAGACAAACTCTTACACCTTTCGTCCGATCAATTGAAAGCTTACGAGAACTTTTTCTCTCTCATGTTCACTACAGCGATACAAATTCGCTCTAAATGTAAAGGCCTTATTGTTAAAAAAAGTGAGAATTATAATAAAAAAATAATTTAAAAATCACAATCATTAAACATCCAAATGTCACTTTTTTAACCAGTTTTAACATAGTTTGAAAAAATATATAACATGAAGTTTGGCAAATATTAGCCAAAATAGGGAATTAAAACACAAATAACGCATATTGCAACGTTTTGATTTCTTCTATAGTGGGTTTTTAATGTTGACTAAATTTAGTTAATTTACCATAAATTGGAAATTTTGGGCAAATATTTCAGAAAAAACTTAGTTTATTTAAATATTGAATAATTTTATTATACCCTCCACCATATGTGATTAGGAACCGGAAGTTCATGCAAACGTATGTTATTTCCCTTAAGTCTGAGAACAGAGTAATGTTTTAGTGCATATTTTTGCATACTTTGCTTTAAATGAAAATTTTTGCATATTTATGCATATTTTTTATAGCATATTTTTACTTATTTTGCTTTAAATCCATATTTTTATTGCATATTTTGCTTAAAAAGCTATTTTATTGCATTTTTCTTAGCTTTTCGTAAAAAGGTAACTTATAATTTAATTTTATTTTTTTTTAAGTGCATTTAACAACATATGCAGAAAATATATTAAACAACACAAATATAATCTAAAATTTAAATCATGAAAAATAATTAATTTAAAGTGCTTCTCTTTTCACTCGTTTCGTTAATTTTCTTCGAAAATATCAAGTTTTACTAAAAAAAAAGTTAACAAAACTGTAAAATTTAGAAAAAAACTACTGTTTTTAATAGGTTTTTTCAGTTTTTTCAAAATATTTTTTAATAAAAACAATATTATTTTCTTTCAATTACAATAAAAATTTGTATTTTATTCATCCTACTTAAAATGCAAAGTCAAAATTCCAAACGGTACTCCAGATATAACGTTTTTATGCATTGGAAATAAATACAATGAAATTTCTAATTGTTATTTGCAAACTATGAGCGTATCAATGATAACAAACATAAACTAAACGAGAATTTTAAAAACTTTAAATAATCTTCGAGTTTTAAATAACTCACAAAAATTAACTGTTGGCGAGCAACAACTGTTCTAAGGCTTATCATCTCGCGCAATTACAATGTTGCCATGTTTGAAGCCCTTCATCTTTCATCACCTTTCATCTCTCCACTATCCCATTTCCAAAGAAAGCAACACATTACTTAATAGGAAAAATTTCCTGAGTGTTGCTTTCCTTAAAAAAAAAAAATTAGGCGAGAGCTGAGATAGTACTTTAAGGGACGCTTTAAATCATATGAAGGAGGAACGGCTTGAATCGGCTTGAAAATTCATACTCGGGGGTTTTTGGTGTTCACTTTTTAAAATTCAAAATGGAAGATTCCAAATGGCGGATGATTTTAAAAAGTTTCTTACCCGATCAAAAATAACTATATCTCATATACAAAATCAGATCTCAATCGAAATAGATAGATATTTATAGTTTATTTCAAAATTGGGGTATCCAGTAATATCCAATAAGATCCCTCAAATATATTACTGGATTAAATTAGATCAAAACTTATCTCAAATTTAGGGTATCCAATAATACCTTATTTAAAATCCTGATAGATTCCAAAATATCCCATTGTATTAATTTAGATGTAATTGGATCTAATTAGATCTAAAACGATCAGTTTTTTTTTTGGTGGATCGCATAAGATATTTTGAAATTAAATTGAATTTACTTAAATCCCTTGGCATATATAATTTTTAGTAACATTAAAAACATATATTTAGAAAAATAAAGCAAATCAAACATATTAGCTAGGTGAATACTAGTATTTCGATCTGGCAAATAATTTATACATCTGTCACATGTATAACTATGTGTGGGGTTATAGAGCAATTCCATATGAAAGCGATCACCTTTTGGACGACCCCTCTCCGATTTTAAAATAAATAGTCTCAATCGATTGCCCAGCAAAAAATAATGTACCTACATATTTTTTTTTTTTTTTATAGTGACTGGTTTAGTGGTGGTGTGCACCACTGTCATGTGACAAAATTGAAGAATTCTTCATAAGGGACCTCATTGAAAGTTGTTTTAAAGAAACTACTAAAGCGATCGCAACGAGTGATAGCTCGTTGGAAAGGTATTGAATCAGGCTTTAATTGAAAAATAAAATTTTCCTAATTTTTCTCAGAAATTTACCTTTTTTCCCATGAAAATTAAATTTTCCCATGAAATTTAAATTTTCCGATTTTCCACAGAAGCTCCTAAATTTTCCGGCTAATTTTATTTTTTTTGGATTCCTCATAATTTTTGCTTTAAGAATCAGCAATAAAAAAATGGGCCCCGACTCCTTGTTTGGACAGGAGAAGAGCATTTAAGAGACCACCTTGTTCTCATTGTTTTTATATTTTTTATAATTGAATTATTTTTAATTATTTAACAAGAAAAATTAGGAAAATTTTATTTTTCAATTAAAGCCTGATTCAATACCTTTCCAACGAGCTATCACTCGTTGCGATCGCTTTAGTAGTTTTTTTTTTAAAACAACTTTCAATGAGGTCCCTTATGAAGAATTCTTCAATTTTGTCACATGACAGTGGTGCACACCACCACTAAACCAGTCACTATAAAAAAAAAAAAAATATGTAGGTACATTATTTTTTGCTGGGCAATCGATTGAGACTATTTATTTTAAAATCGGAGAGGGGTCGTTCAAAAATTTGCCAATTTTGATCGTTTTCATATGGAATTGCTCTATATATAAAAATATATATCTTATGCGCTTAGCAAATATCAATGATTTTGGACCGCATATAATCTTATCACAAATTAAATTGTTAATATTGTGTCAATCTTATATAATTATACCTTACATCATTTAACATCATATATAATAATACCTTAAGTTGTATTATACATATGGCACCATATCTTATATCACACACAAAAATATTCTTCATAAGACAGTATATATTGTTACATTTTAAATTATATAGCTTATATTGCACCATATATGATAATGTGTTATTATATATGACAATATATATACCATATCTTATTATGTATATCATTTAATTTTAATATTTAATTTTATAAAGGTCAATATACAAAAATATATCGTTATAAAAGTTAACGTATAAAAAACTTATAATAATATATGGCTATGCATGACACCATATATAATCACATATAATATATTTTAAGATGAAAACACGTAAATTCATATATAAATTTTATACTCGGGTAATTTGATTTGAAATTGTCATTTAATAGATTTTAGGACCATTGATTAAGAATCTTACATAACGTTTTCAAAATTTAAAATGGCGGAAGATATTTTTAAAAAGTGATCGCCTTTATTGTGTATTATTAGAGGACAAGTTTTGGGGCTAGCTGAATACAAATCGGAGTTTGGATTTTTAAAATTCGAAATTGAAGATGCAATATTGCAGATGATTTTTTTCTAAGTCATCGGATTTGTATTAAATATTATTTCGTTAAGTTTTAGGGGGCGTTGATTACGAATCATAAATCAGATTTTAAAAATTTAAAATGGTGGATATTTTTTTTTTTAAAGTGATCGGTTTTTTAATAAATATTTTCCTGGAAAGATTTAGAGATCGCTTAATACGAATCTGAAATAAGATTTAAATTATTCAAAATGGCGGATCCAATTACGTGCAAAATTTTTAGGAAAAATTATCGGTTTCATTCTAAATTATTTATCGGAATATTTAAAGGGTCGGTATATAAGAAATTGACGTTTGATATTTGAAATGAAATGAAAAGTTTAAAGAGTATGCGATTACCTAATATAAATTCTTCTGTCATATTGGATCAGCCATCTTCAATTAAACAAAATATTACAGCAAACAAAAACAGTAATATCAACAAAATTTTAGCAATATTTACCTTAAATTTAGTACAATGCAAATAACAGTATATTGTGCTTAAATTCACAGACATTTTTGCTAAAAAATTGTAGACTGCTGATTTTAGAATCACAGACATTTATTAGCATTAAAAAATATCTAAAAAAGGCTTAAATAATTTCACATTTGTTGGTGAGTTTTTTTGTCCTACTAATATTTAGCAAACTGATTGTTTAAGCGAATTAATTGTTATTTGCAATTAATTGAAATTTAACTCAAATATAACTTAATATTTGTAGATTCAACAGATTAATTTTTGGTAATTTTTATCTTACTCCTAATTAGCAAAACATTTATCTAATTTTAGCAGTTTTTTCTTCAACGTAATTTTTTACTAATTTTTAGTAGTTTTAGCAAAATTTTTTACTAATTTTTGTTCCTTTAGTTTAGCCAAAAATGTTTTCCGTAATTTAAATAATTCATTATGGTAACCCAATTAAATCGATGCTTTAGAAACCCTCTTATTTAAAATTAGTAAACGAAAAAAAGCTTTCTAATAATATGTAATTTAAGTCATTTTCAACAATTATGCTAGAAAATCAAACCCGCCTAATTTCAATTTTATTTTAATAACATTCATTTGGGTATTTTGCTTTAATATCAAATTGATGATAATAAAAAAGAAAAAAACGAAAAATAAAATTGTATTTTTATAATAATAAAAATACCATGTCATCGATTTTGCTGATGAACTACTTTAAGACATCTTTTTTAATCAATAATCAAACATACGAACGAACAACAAACGTTAAAGTAACAACGGCAGTAGCAGCAGAAGCAGCAGCAACATTAATAGCAGCAATAACAAAAAGTACACTGAAAGAATTATCTTCACTTCAGTAATGAAATTCTTTATAGCTTTAATTAAAATTTTCACTGCAACTCGTCCATTGGAAAAGGTTTCATTAAAGGCAATGTTTATGAAATGCTTCTAATAATTAATAAAAATATTCATAAAACTAATGAATTATTCCGACAATGAATCGTTTAGAGAATTTATGAAACAGTTGGATACAATTTTATAATATAATTCCGAAATGAATATTAATCATGAGTTTCTTGAGAAAGTGCATTGAAATCAAACAAATGAATCGCTTCTTACAAAATATTAAGAAATTGCGTGCACTCAGAATATTTTTACAGTAACTACAAGTAGATCATTCGAGTAGTAAACAGTAGTAGGTATTTTAACTGCTATTCTAGTAAGTTTTCTATTAGAAAATGAAAAATGACTAATTATACAGTCATTTAAAAAAAAAATAACCAAAACTACTGTACTACGGTAACAGTTGTTACTGTTACCAAAACAGTAATTTTGCAGTAAGCAGTTAATTTTTATTAGTTATTTAAAAATAGAAGATTATCATATCATATGGAATTTTGACTTTGCAAAAAGGATGTGATGTACAAATTTGTGTTGTAATTAAAAGAGAAAAACATTTTTTTTATTAAAAAATATTTTTAAAATACCGAAAAAATTTATGTTTATACACTCAACATATTTTTTCCGACTACTGAATATACACATTAAATTAACTGAAAATCAGTTAAAATCAGGTTAAAAAAAATCAGTTAAAGCTTACTTTTCGTTTAAAACAATTGTATTTTTTAGTTTATTTTCAACTGTTGAAAATTTAATTGACAAAATCCATAAAAAACAATAGGTTGTTTTTGTTGAAGTTCTGCCTATTATATAGGCTCTAGCTTTTCTAAAACTTTGGGTTCTGATGAGATCTTTAGCCAGATCGAAATACTAGTATCAACCTAGCTAATATGTTTGATTTGCTTTATTTTTGTAAATATACGGAGGTTGAAAGCTCGTTATAAATTGAAAGCTCGTTATAAATTAAAAAATATATTTCTTTGGCAATTTAACTGTACATTCCATTGAAACAACTTTACCGATTAAACTTTTAAATAACTGTTGATTTTTTATGGTAAAGTTCTTGTAAGTGTAACTATAGTTTTTAACATAAATCGTTTTATGTTTATTGTTTTTATTGTTTTGTTGCTTGTTTTTATGGTTTATGCATTGGTTTAAGGTTAGTTGTTTTGGACTGCTTTGATAGTCGATTTTACTACCATTGGTTAGTAATTCTTTTGACAAATACAGACATCGCCCTTTTGACTACATTTGTAGTCATTTTAACTGTAATTTTACGTCATTTCTACCTTCTTAATTTCCTGAGTGTATAAGTCATAATTAATAATTGTAAAATATGTTAAGCACTTGAGAATTAAATCTAAAAAATGAATTTCAAAATTTATGAAAATTAATGAAATTATGAAATTCTATGAAATATATAAAAACAATTGAAACAACTTTAGTTCAATGAGTCTTTTTATTAAATTTATGAACCCGTGTAAAAAATATAAGATCTGATTAGATTTAACTAGATATGATCAAATCTAACTAGGTATGATTGAATATAATTGGATCAGGTGCCATATCTGATCATATATGTATGCTAATATATGGCATTTGTTATTCACTTTTGAACCAGATTTGATCAAATCTAGTACCATTTCTGTTCACATCTGAAGGGATCTGGGATATTGGATAAGTTTCGTTCCCAGATATGAACAGATCTGGTCATATTGAATCATATCTGGTGCCAGATCTGTTCATATCTAAAAAGATTTCAAATTCCCTTTGTCCAAATAAAAATGTACATAAATTTTTTTTTTTATTTTTATTGTGTTTGTTATTTTGATTGTTTGTTAAATTTTGAAAACTTAAAAACTTTTCAATAATGTTTTTGTATGTACTATAAATTGTTCTTGGAATGTAAAAAGAAGGTAAAATAAAAACATATATTGTGAAGAAAGTTTATTTAGCAATTATAGTGTTTTGTAGATCCATCAACCAATATTTTGTACATATTCAAATGCAAAAAAAGAGTTTGATATTCCATGCCAATCACAGTACCTGATCACGCGAAACAGACAAAGATGGCGGTTGCTTCTCGGATTGAGCACTTTAACAAATGACTAACATTTTGAGATGAACCTGGAAGCCATAGCGGCGTTCAAAACAAAGTAAAACATTTAAAAATGTTGGTTTATTTCAGCTTGTCTTTGATATCCACTTATTTGACCCAAGCTTTTAGATAAGCGTATTATAGTTAAAGTAAGAGTTTTTCACTAATATAATTTAAAATTTTTAAAAATGATTGACCTTTTGAAATCTAAAATAATCAGATCTGAACAGATTTGATCAGATCTGCCCACATTCGATAAGATCTAATTAGATCTCAAATGTGTCACTATTTTTGTGATCTAATTAGATCTGATCATATATGCTATGGGATCTGTTTAGATCTGGTAACAGAGATTTAACAGATCTGGTCAGCTCAGATCTTTTTTAGCCGGGAAGAGATAGTTTATAAAATTTTATGAAGCTATAAAATTTTATGAAAATAAATTTATTAAAAATTTCATAATATTAATTGTAGTATCATTACTTTGTCAATTTTCAATTTTAAAAGAAGATTCGAAAAACCCTACAAGCCATTAAAAAAGTTTAAAAAACATTTTAAATTTTAATTGTTACTATAAAAATTTCTACATATTTATATCAATAAAATAAAAGTAATTCTTTTTCAAATAACGTTTAAAAATTAAAAATCTATTAAAAATTAACTGAATTACAAAACTCTCTTTTACCGTTATCTCGAAAATTTGAGGGTATATTGGAACTTCTCAACCCGGGTTTGTAATACACTCAGCTAGACTTACCAGCTACACTAGGTTACGTCAAAAATGATTCAAATTTTGTTTTTGTAGCACCGCGGAATTCTTTCAGTGTATATTTCAAGTGAACTGAGGAACGCAGAAGAGCACTTTCTTCTTTTATTAGGTTGTATGTGGAGTGGTATGGCATTTGGCGTTGTTGTATTGTTGCGTTGTATGTAACATTTAAAGAGGAGTAATAAGAAGAGCTATTTTTAATGGAATCTTTAGCTACTGGTGCTACTCGTTGTTGTTTTGGCTGTTCTTGTTGTTACTAAAAGTGGCAGGTTTTCACCAAAGCACGCGCGTCTTACGTTCTTCTTCCCCCCACCTAGTGATACCATAATATCACATCGGCATCGTCATCATCATCATGAGCAGCATCATCTATTGATTGTGCATAAAACGCCACTCCACTCAACAACACCAACAACAAAACTTTAAAGTAAGTGAATGTTCCCTATTGTGTCCTGTTCCCTAAAGTGGACCTTTCGTTTTTTTTTAGTGTTGTTGCAAGAATATGTCAAAACGGTCCACTGTCATCTAGTTTAAATTCCGCTATCGCTATTTTAAAAAAGTTTCGACTTGTATGCACACGTTTTTCTTGATTTTATTGTGTTGTATCAAAAAAAAAAAAACGCAAACAAGTTTTAAAGAATTTTCTTTTTTTTCGGATTTTTGTAAACCGTAAGAATTTTATTCACAATTTAAATAAAACTTATTGATTCCATTAACAAATATAATAACTAAGACAAACATGTTAAAAATTAAAAAATTAACAAATGTTAACTAAAGTGGACATTTGATATGTTTTTTTCTTATGTTTTTGATTTTTTCCAACTTTTAGTCTTAAGACTAACATTTTTTTAAATGGGTAGCTCATCACTTTTACTGTTCTTGTCTTTTTTAAATTAGTTGCCACAAGAAAATGATCTATAGCCGATAAATGAACAAGAAGTTCGCTTATAAGCTGATGTATTTGTGTTTGAAATATTCCACTTAGATTTTTTTATACAGCCCAAATACCAGGTGTAGGGCCACATTAGGGAACATTCCCTTGAAAAAATCTGTGGTATTGTATGGCTGAATGGTTGTTTGGATTGTTGTTGATGCTGCTTGTTGTTGTTATTGTTGTTTATTGAAGATTCTTTTAGTTTTTTTTTCGTTTGCTTTGTTAATTTTTTTTTTGTTAAAAATGCCTTTGGTTAACACAAAAAAAGGCATTATAAAAAAGAAATACTACAAAAAAAAATTTGTTATTTTGCTTCTGTGTTACTGATTCTTGATTACAATAATATTGATGATGTTGCATTTAATGCTAATGCTGTTTCTGTTGTTGTTGCTGCTGCTAATGTTGTTTGTTTGTGGATATTGCAGCAGCATAATTCTTACATACATACGTAACAATGTATGTTTAACTTTCAGGGATTCTTAAACTTTTTATGTTAATATAAAAATATAATTTTACAAATATTCTTATTTTTCTTCGATCTTTTTAAATAAATTTTTGTCTGTTGTTTTATTGACCTAAAGATCCTTTATTTTATAATTATAATTATTTATTTCCAATATTTCGTCTTCGCTTTGGAAGACTTCTTCAGGGAAAATTTTTTTATAAAATAAATAATTATAATTATAAAATAAAGGATCTTTAGCTCAATAAAACAAAAGACAAAAATATAATTTTACTATAAAAACATCAACATAAATTATGTAACACTTCACCCCATAATGCAACAGAATGTATGACATTCATCAAATATCGTTCTGGGACCCTAGAAAATTTTTACTATCTTTATCTGAACATCAAGTGATGAGTTGAGCGGGTATGCTGATTTTTCTCAAAATTTTTTTTTAATGCCTTAAGAATTTTGATATTGAAAATGTGTAAAAATTTGTTACAAAGTATTTTCTTAAAAGGAAAAAAACTGTAAAACATTCATATATATTTGATATTCTACTTCTGAACCTTTTAGAAAACGGTTATGAGAATTATATTTACTTCAAAAATTTATCTAACATTTTGAAATTAGTTCACATATTTAAATATAAACATTTAATTGAAATTCTTGTAAAATAGTGAATTTTTATCGTTGATCTATAAATTTATGTGTGAGATTTTATTTGTTCGGTTTTAGATCATGACAAATTTTTCTCTAAATTAACAGAAAAATTATAATTTTTATATGATAATTTACTTTGACTATTAGAAAAAAACACAGAAAAATGTTAAATTAAAAAATTATTAAAATTTTTCCAGTATCTTAGATTGTTTCTAAGGAATGTTTCTGAATCTCTCAATTAAGAATGGCAAAATTCTAATACATTTTTATTGTAGGGAGTTTTATGTAAGGGAGTGTTTGGTAAAATAAACCATTTGCTTTTTCCGTGTTGTTGTATGAAGATGTCAAAACTGTCATAAAGTTTAACATCCTCTATATCGTTTTTGCTCGTTTTATTTTATTTTTTTTTTATTTTATTTTATTTCGCTAATGTGATACCTCTTATGTTCGGTAAAGTACTAATATATGTTCTTATTGTTTGAATGTTTAACGTAATTTAAATGTTTAACGTATTACTTATATTATTCTTGTCAATTTAAGACAATTTTTCTACATGGATTGTGACAAAAAAATATCAATTGTAGATCGTAATAAAAAAGTTAGAATTATTAAATAAATGCGGCATTCTGTTGAATCCGCCATAGTATTGAACAAAATTTAAATAAATTTTGATTTAAATACAACATTTTATTTTTTACTTATTTTCCTAACTATTTTAAGCTAATTTTGAACTGTTTTTAACTGTTCACTTTAGCAAGCATGTTCGGTAAAGTGAGTAATTTGAGTTGTTTTAAAAATCTTAACTTTTATATATTAGTTGCCACAATACAATGATTTATAGCCAAAAGATGATTAAATATCTGCTATATTTGAATTTCAAATATTCCACTTTGTTTTAGCCCAAAAACCAGGTAGTTGCACAAACTAGTAAATATCCCCTTAATCATTTGTTCCTTAGAAAAATTTGACATTAAAAGATGCCAAGTTCATATCAAATTAATTTAGAAGATACTTAATACTTTCTGTTTGGTATGTCTACAACAGTTTGAGAACCCCTGCAGTATTTAAAAAAAGTTCTTATTGTTAAAAAAAAAGATCATTATCATAATGATGATCATCATTTGCTGCTGTTGTTGGATTTTTTATATATTTTTCGTGAAAATAAACTTAACATTCCATTGTATCCAGCAGATGCTTTATTTTTATCGAATACATTTTTTAACAAAGATTTTTTGAAATATTCCTTTTTGATTCTTCATCTAGTGGGCGTGAGTGAGTGAATGTAAATCAAGATTTGCTCACATGCCCATCTCTAGATTGTAAAGCATAAATTCTTAAGTCTTTTGTCTTTACAAATAACTTTTTTTAAATCTTTTATTTATTTCGATAATTTAGCAGATTTTTTTATCCTAAGAAAAAAAGTTTTTGTCTTAAGTCTTTTGTTTTATCAGAAAGAAAAATATGTATAAAGTTTGTTTCATCAATAAAATATGTTTTCTTAAATCTTAAATTTTGTTTATGATCCGATCTTATTAAAATTCAGAACTTTTTGAACTAAAAAACAAGTTTGTCGTCTAAGTCTTTCGTTTTTAACCAATAACATTAAATGATTTTTATTTACTTACTTTAATACAACAAACACAAGTTTGTGTTTCAAGTCTTTTGTTTTATAATAAAGAAAACATATATAAAGTTTGTTTCTTAAATCTTTAGTTTTCTTCAACAAGTTTTCTTAAATCTTTTAAATTGCTAAGAATCTGAACTTATTAAAATTAAGAACTTTTTGGACTCAATTAAAAAAATAAACAAGTTTGTCTCCTAAGTCTTTTATTTTTAACTAACAAAACTAAGTGCTTTTTAAAAGTTCTTGTTCTTTTCGTAAAATATTTTGTTAAAAACTTAAATATTGCTTGACTATTGCCAAGCAGCACAAAAATTTTATGTATATTTGCTGCCAGCAAAAAAAACTATTTATAAAATTATATGATTCTTGCAAAACTGTATAGTTAGAAGCTAAGAAAAAGATTTTTTTCCAATACCATGCTGTTGGAAAAAAATTACGAAAAAAGGCAAGAAAAAATAAACATTTTTTAAGACAAAATAAAATTTTTTTTATACTTTTATGCTCAAGTATCCCAAAATAATGAAAAAAATAAAATAAAAATAAAACACTATCATATACAAACCTGTATTTAACATACATAGAATTTCTGTTGGTTTTAAAAAGGTGCTGGCTGGTTTGGATGGTTGGGTTTGGATGGTTGCTTGAAATAAAACAGATTGATACTGGTTCTTTTGGAGAGGTTGTTGTGTTCTTTAGTTTTTTGTAAGTTATTTTTTTTTTGCACAAAAAAAGATGATGCTGCATGTTGCATGCATGCAAAGGCCATTTAAAACATTATGAACAGCAACAAGATTTACAAAAAAGCACTAAAATACATAAAAATACTTAAGGAAGCAAACTAAAAACTACAATATGTACAAAAAAAAAACCTTAAGAACGTTTAAACATTTCAAGTAAATTTTAAAAAGTAAAAAAGAAAAAATGGGACAGAAATAGAAGGACGGACGTCTGGTGGTGGTATGGTTGGTTGAATTGTTTGTATGGCCAAAAGAGAAATATACAAACAACAGACGGACAAACATAAAGCCGGACGGACAGACAACAAGTCATTCCCGTACAAACATACACACATACCTACCTAACTTAAAAAACATAAGACGCGTGTTCAGTAATTCAGGTAGCTGGTTGTGCATTGCTTTAATACAACCGCAAGCAAGCGTGCCGTTTGATGCTTTTACTGCATCAGAGCTCCAGCTACAGCAACATCAACTAATATGTTAAAGAACGTAAATTTTAGAATCTGGCAGTTAAGTGTTCATGAAAAAATCTCTTTTTTATATATACATTTTTTGTATGCTTTATGTAAAAAAAGAACATAACTTGAGTTTTAAAGATAAAAAATACATATTTTTTTTGAGGAATACAAAAAAAGAAGTTTGTCTTGTATTTTTAGGTTTATTAAACTGCATACCAGTTAAGTTTCGGTTTGGAAGTTTTGTTTTTCCTGTTCTTTGGTTTTTTATATAATTATTTAGCATGAACAAATGTAACAAAATGCATTTTAAACGTTTAAATACTTTCATAAAAAAGTTCTTTAACTGTTGCATAATTTGCAAATGTAGAAATGCATGCTAACATTTGCAACACTTTCTAATTAGAGACACAATTAATTAGAATGCAATGGTGTTCATTCTTTTAGAGGAAAAACTGAACTTATCTTAGAAGAATATTTTCCACATAGTTTTACATACGAGTGCCTCGCTCGAATAAGGGTATAAAGCGGTAAATTTTTCAAAACGCGTTTTAAGACTAAGACGACATTTAAGCCATAAATACTTCATCTTGTAAAGAAATATTGCTAAAATTCTGAATGCCTTTTTAGACCGCGAATTTTTCGAAAAGTGCAATTTCGTGGTTTGAAAAATTAACTAATTTAAAACATTGAAATGTTTTTTATACTTCGGATACGAGTAATAAAAATAGTTTCACCATTGTCATTTAAAATCGCAAACAATTTATTCAAATATCTAAAAATCATGAAAAAATTTTGAAAAATTAGGGTAATTTTGTCACAATTTAAAGAAGAATGCAACCAATTGCATGCGCAATAGTATAATAAAATTTTCTACAGGGGTACAACTAGAAGTTAATTATCGAACTGTGATCAACAAAGCTCGGTAGTTCATGTATGCACATGTTTGTTGTCGTTAGACGACAAAGTATATATGAGAACCAACAAATTGGCAACAAAATGGCATCGATTTGATAATGAATGTTCTTGCATATTTTGCTATAAACGCATATTTTGACATTTTTTGCTACATATTTTGCTGGCAATGCATATATTTGCATATCTTGCATTAAAATGCATATTTTTAAAAAGATTTTTTGACAATTTACTAAAATCAGCTTTTTACAAAATTTCTATATTTTATTAATTTTTTTTCTTTTTTATCGCGAAGACAAAAATAACAGAAAAATATAATCTCTAACATTGTAAACTTTATTGCAATGATTAATGCCAATTTCAAAATTGTTAACCACTTTCGAATACAAAATTTATTTGAATTGCATTAATAATGATAAAACGTTGAAAAAAATCAATTATAAATATATTTTTTTAATTTTTAAGTGCATATTCTTCGATTTGCATGTACATAAAAGACGATAATAACTGCATTAACTTCCGAGCCCTTGTGATCATAAATAATAAAAAATGTGATTTTAGAACATTTTCTCAATTTTTTTCTTTTCTCCCGTAAAGTTCTGATAATGGTTTATATACCCTTAGTCGAGCGAGGCATTCATACAGAAAATACTATTTTTTATAGAACTTAAAATGAGACCGTATAATCATTTTCATCTAAATTAATGGACATTAGGCCGGGTCGATTTGTATGGAGGCAAAAAAATCGCTCAACGTTCAAGAAAAATCGTATTCTAGGGATCAAAATAAGAAACTTTTCCGAAGGAACCATACCTCTAAAACGAATTCTGATTCCCGACTTTTGACCCGTAGGGTCAAATTTTGAAAAAGCCCACTTTGATATTTCAGAAAGTAGGAGGAATCTCTCCAAGATTATGGGAGAGACTTCTTCTCCGGGAGACGCGCTAGCAGATTAATGCATAAATCATCATTCGAGGGGTTAAAATTTAAGTTAAAAGAGGGCATTTTTAGCCGTGTTTTTTCAGCAAAATGTACAAACTCGGGATATAGATATTTCAGAAAGTAGGAGAAGTCTTTCCAAGATTAGGGTCTCTGTTTCTTCTCCGAAAGAAATAGAGCATAAATATATTCGATTGCGTTGAATTCGATTGGGGCACTCTAAATGGGTCAAAGTGGGATTTTTCAAAATTTCACCCTACGGGTCAAATATCGGGACATCAGACTTCGTTTTAGAGGTTTAAAGTTTTGAATTAAATCGGTGCTGCGGTTTAAAAGTTATGAATAAAAATTTAAAAGTACCTCTAACATTTTTCATACAAATTGGGGCATATAGTACAATTTTATAACAGCATATGATAAACAAATTTTGTCATGTTTTTTTACCAGGAGCTTAGAGGTGACTAATAATTCAAATTCAATTTCAGTTGAAGAAATCATTTAATTTAACTAAAATTCGTTTTTGATGTTCAAAAAATTACTAACAATTGTACCAAGCAAAATTTTTTAGAACAGATTACCTCTGAACTTGTTCTAGAACAGCTTATTTTACCTGTAACCGGTTCTGGAACAGGTTCCTAGGAGTCAAAATGTAAGGTTCCACTGTCCCAGAACCAATTATGTAACTAGTTCTATAACCGGTTCTAAAGCAACCTGTTCTTGTTCGGAGGTAAAGAATCTATTGCAAATAGGACAAACTCCATATAAAAAGAACCAGTTGTAGAACAGAAGTTATAATACAGCAAAAGTTGTTCTGTAACCTGCTATTTGGATTTTACTATATTACTAGGTAGTAAAAATAAAAGACAAATGCTAGTAAAAAATAAACAAGCATTTAATTTTTTTAAATAACAAAAAACATATCTAAAAAATGAATGTAAAATCATAAAACAGTCATTTGAAGTGGTTTGTTTTTTAAATGAACTACAAGGTTAGTAAACAATTAAATTTGTTATACAAATGACTGACATTTACATTTAAAATAAAGAAACTGTATTACATTCCAAACAACTATATATTTTTAAAGCAGAAGTTCCCTGAGTGTATATATATATATATTTAAACTATGCTTGATACACTATTTTGTTCAAAAGTTAAAACTATTACAAATGATATGTACTAAATATTTACACAGAAAAAATAATTGCAGAAAAATGTTCAATTATTAAAATAAAACTTAGTGTCAATTAAATTTTTAATTCAGAAAAAAAAAAATAATAATGTCATCAATTAAATTATCAATTATTTTAATGAAATGTTCCTAAAAAGTGTGAGCAAATTTTAAAATGTTTGGATACATTTCTAAAAGCATATAATTCTTGTACCCTTTTTATTAAAATGTACGATTAAATAGAAAAACAAGATATAAAAAACCACATGTATGAAAATTTAAGAATGTAGAATTCAATAAGATATCTTGCAAGATACTAAAATACGATCATGATTTATCGGAAAAAGCTCAAACCCAAAAGTACTAACACCAAAAATGTTTTTCAATTTTGCGATCAAAATCTTCGTTCGAGCAGTTTTTTGCAAAAATCAGTTTTGAGTATGCAAAAATAAAATTTTCTTGCATTATTTTCGGAAAAATATAATTTTAATTTGATTCGTCTTTAACTATCTTTACTTTCATTTAAAAAATATTTAACCGTTAGTGGCCTGGGAACAAAAAATACCCATAAAACGTAACTTATAATTGGTAAATAAAAAATGTCCACTTAATAAAAATAATTATTTAACGCAATTTGATCCACATATGTAGGGTTAATGTTTTCACTATTAACCAAAAAAGACCCGCTAGGAAATTTACAGAATTTGGATATGTGACAAAGGGTACTAACGAACAAAAATGATAATACTGTGTTTCTAAGAAAAATTTTCATTTTCAAATTCTTAATTTTTTTATTTTATTAATTTATAATCATACACTCACAATATGTTTTCCGTTACCGATTCAAATTTATTTATGGAGTTATACGTAAAGTTTGTTTTCAAATGAAAAATCAATTAAAATACATAGAAATATATTTTTCAATTTTTTCTATCGGTAGTTAAAAACAAAAGAGTTTAAAAATCAAACTACTCGTATACTTTCGGTTATAGTTAAATACTGGCAGTTAAACTTTGATTTTTTTTTGGTTTCACTTTCTATACAAATTTTCAATAATTCTAAAAACAGTTTTTACAAAAATAGTGTATTTAAATACAAAATTATTTCAATTAAATTTACAAAAAATTTGAACATACAAACGGTCAATTGTGTATGTGTTCTGTTTTGTTATCACAAAAAAAAAAATCTTTTAAATTAAACAAAAAACTTTAAGTGATCGTTTTTTAAGGTTTCTTCCGTTAAATATTGAAGTTTGTTTTAAAAGACTTTCTGTTGTTTTTACTACTTTTATTGGTTATTTAAACAATTTTAAAAAATAACCTAACTAATATGTTTGATTTGTAAATACACGGATGTTGAAAGCTCTTTTAAATTAAAAATAACATAAAAATAATCTCGATATATGTAAAAACAAAAAACTAATAAACTGTAAAATATTACTTGAGCCAGAGTAAAAACTATAATTTTTTTTACATAAATAGAACATTTTTGGTCTCCAAAGCTTAGTAACGTCATGATACTTGTTAGGAAAAGAAACTAGTCACGTGTTTGATTACGAAGAAGACAAGAATGGAGAAAAATTGATAATTAATAGGTTTTTCTGTTAAAGTTCTGCTTATTCTGGAGGCACTAGCTTTTCTAAAACTTCGGGTTCTGATGAAATCTTTAGCCAGATCGAAATACTAGTATCAACCTAGCTAATATGTTTGATTTGCTTTTGGAAATACTATATGGATGGTTTGAATATAATGGAAAATCAGTAGTCATTTTTTAATTGTGTTTCAATTAATAATTTTAAGTAGTTTTTAACGTAACTATATTGTGAGTGTATATTTTAAAATTTTGCACAATTTATCATATCATAAAGACAAATCTAACCAATTATTTCGTGTAAAAAAAGTACAGTACATGGGAAAAACGCGAAATGTCCCTAAAATTTACATGACAACATAGCGAAAAAGGACGACCTTTGAGTTCTTTTTTTAGTACAATATGGAAATACGAGGGCGGATCAATAAGTCCGTGACTTTTCGAACTTCCATCATAGTTATATGAAATGCAACACTGCTCCCATCAAGTACTACTTTCAAATTTTGAGCAAGTTCCGTCATTTACTTTGCGTTTAACAGCTGTTCAAAACATACAACCTCGTGGATTTTTTTAAAAATGGAAAAAAAAAAATTTCAAGTGCTCATTAAACATTATTTTTTTGCGAAAAAAAACCGTCAATCAAACCAAGGAAAAGCTTCATAAATAATTATGTCCCCATTCATTTCAATGGTAAAAAAGTGGTTTACTGACTTTCGTTGTGGTCGCACAAGTACAAATGACGCTGTACGGCCTATTGAGGTCAATACACCAGAAAATGTCGAAAAAATCCACGATATGGTGTTGGCATTTCATATGTCAGTGTGGTTTCGATTTTAAATGATCAGTTGGGTTTAAGAAAGCTGCCTACAAGATAGACCGTAAACGTATCGTGTGAGAACTTCAAAGGATTGTTTGGAGTTGTTTAACCGCAATTCGAATGAGTTTTTGCGGCGTTTTGTAACTGTGGATGAAACATGGATCCATTACAACACTCCGGAGACCAAGCAGCATAATAAACAATGGGATTCCGGGTTAACCGGCTCCGAAGAAGACCAAGGTAAGTTTGTCGGCCAATAAGGTGATGGCAAGAGTTTTTGGGATGCACATCGGTTACCATCAAAAGGGAAAAACAATAAACGGCGAATATTATGCCAACTTATAGGACCGATTTAACGAAGATTTAAAAAAAAAAAACGACCGCATATGGCCAAGAAAAAAGTTCTTTTTCATCAAGATAATGCACGGGTGCACACGTGTGCAGTCTCAGTGGCAAAATTCCACGAATTGGACTACGAATGTGTACCTCATCCGCCATATTCTCCGGATTTAGCCCCCAGTGACTATTTCCTATTTTCAAACCTAAAGAAATTGCTCGGTCGAAAGAGCTTTGGCTCAAAAAATCCTATTTTTTGGAAGGGATACAAAAATTGGAGAAACGTTGGACTAAGTGTATTGAGCCAAAAGGAGATGATGTTGAAACATAATTTTTTTTTTGCAAAAAAAAAATGTGTTTCATTCAAAAAGTCACAGACTTATTGATCCGCCCTCGTAGCTTAAAAAATTATGTGTTTCAAAATTCAGCAATAAAAATTATTTCCGAAATTCTTTCAATACAGTTTATTTAGTTATGTTAGTTTTTCTCATTACAAATACAGTTTTTATTAAAATTTTGTTTTTAATAAAAAACATTTTACACAAATTTTGAATATCGATGGTCATCAGTTTAAACTTTTTTAGTGAAAACTTTTTTTTTTGCAATTTATGGTATAAGTTATATGAAGTTGATATTTTAACTAGCAAAAAAAATAATAATTATTTAGGAGATGTCTTATAACCATCGATTTTGTGTACACACAGAGAAAAATTTAGCTATTTGCCAACTAAAATTCGGTTACTATGCTCAAATTCGGTTATTACGAATTTCAGTCAGTTGGCACAACATAAAATTGGTTTCCACAACAAAGCTCGATTACATCAAATAAATTTTAGTTACAGCAACCAAAATATTCAGAGATCTAATGTAAATATCACCGCTCTAACTGAATTTATAAGTTGTTACCATTAAAATACACTTTTCAATTCGGTTGGCACTTTATTTCTCTGTATATATACATTTCCATTTTCCAGAATATGTAAATTTACATAATATTTTGATCTACGATACCTATTTTTTTTGAGATATAGGTTTCAAAATTTTAATATTGACTAATCAACTGTTTGCTTAAAAACAAATAAAATAGGGAACAAAATCGGGACTTTTAAAAGGGCTTAAAAACTGTAAAAAAAATATCAGTATACATTATAGAGTACATGACAGAACATAAAAACAAAACAAAAATATCTCATTGCATGGTTTTTGTCATTTCGTCATGGAATAGACGATATATTTAAAAAAAAAAATTCAAACCTTTGTTAAAACTGCAGTTAATACTCTATTAGCTGATGTTTAGCAAACAAATTTGTCTCCTCACAATAATTAATAAGAGCAGTTAAAATTTTTTTTTTTCTGAAATCTTGATTTTGATCGCGAAAAACATCACGATTTTTAATATGTAGGTCAAAATTATCTATGAGAAATTTAACTGCAGTTATATTTTGCATAATTACACTCATAACACTTTTTTATCGAAAGCCGATTATTTAAAAAGTTATAGAACAACAAAACTGTTAACCAGTGTTGAGTACTTTTTTAGGTCAAAAGTCAAAAAAAGAAATTTTGTTTTTTCGCAGATTATTTTTTACACCCAATCTATCATAAATTGCGCGAGGATTTAGAAAAAAATTACAAATAAATACAAATCTGCCAGCAAATATTTTAAATTTAAAAGATATATAAATACGAGAAGCTGAGCTTGCATGTTAAATTTAGTAAACAACTGTTTTTATAAAGACTTTTTAGTAAAAACAAATTACTGTCAATATCGGCAACCGCAATAAGATTGAAAATCGAACAAATTTTTTTTTGTTTATATGTACACTTACCTATCAATACAGCTAAACCGAATAGTTCGGTATCGAGCATGCCTTGTGTGGCAAAATGTAGGCATGTTTGTGTATACACTTCTCTGACTCGACTCTTTGCATCGACTAGGAAGTATAAAGTTTTGGGTTGTTGATTGCCTAATAGCCTGAAAAATAGGAAATAAATAATTTAATTATAAAAAGTTTAAAGGTAAGGAAAAAAAAAACAAATGTAGAAGCTAGATTCTAAAATAAAAGTTTGTGAAAAAGTTTTCTTCAATAAAATCAATGAAATTTGAAAATTTATCACAAAATGGAGTCAAATATCTTAAAATTTATTTAATGTTAAATAACATATCGATGGTCATAAGTTGACTCGTGAGGACTGCTATTAAATTTATTGCGAACAACTTCTCTATTATACTGAAGTCATTTGGCAAACGCTATTTCAAGGAGTAATTAAATCATCACGAATTGTGTTGTTATGAATATCGCTACACAAAAAAAAAAAATTATTTTCAATAAATTGTCAATAATTTTTTTTATATTTCAAACTCACTTTCAACTAAATGTTTAATTAAAAATTTCCAGGTTTTATAAACCATAATGAGAACAAAGTGAAAATATGTAAAATATTTTAAAAATCACCAAAATTTAAATAATTCTACAAAAAAATTCGCCACAGCTGAGAAACAAACGCCAATAATTAAAAAAAGTTGCCAAAATTGAAATAAATCCCGAAAATTTAAAACAAAATCACCTAAAATTAAAAAAATCACCAAAACTTAAAAAAAAAATTACCAATATTAAAACATCGCCGAAATTGAAAAATTAAAAAAATACAAGACCTAAAATTTTTTCGAGATACGGGACGTTTTAAATTTTATTTAGGTAATTTTTAAATATTAGCGCTTTTTTATTTTGGCGATTTTTTTTTTCAAATATTGGCGTATTTTACGTTTTTTAGTTTTTTTTTTGGGTTTATTCCAATTTGGACGATTTTTTTCAATTTAATCGTTTTTTTTTTTAATTTTTCCGAATTTAAAATTTTGTAGACTTTTCCGAATTTTTGACGATTTTTTTGCAGTTTTAATTAAAATTTCAATAATATCTACTAAAATCTAAAATATCTACTCAATAAAATTTTGAATAGGTGCACAAAGAGAAAAATTTAACTATTTGCCAACTGAAATTCCGATACAATGACTAAAATTCCGCTATTACGAGTTTCAGACGTTTAGGACAACTTAGTTTTTGCAACAAAGCTCGGTTAGTTCCAAAATATTCTGAAATCTTATGTAAATATTGTTGTACTAACTAAACTTATAAGTAGCTCTGTGTGTATGATTAAAATTTTGATTCAAACAGAAATAAAATAAAGGGTGTTTTTATAGAGGTATAGAACTTTGAAATGGAATAAAACAAGGACGAATTTTTTAAATTAACATGAAATTTACTTTATTCGAAAAATAATCTCTCTGGCATTATAGTTTAAATATGACTTCTGGCATATGACCGGCACGGCTGGCTCAGACGTAGTCTAATCTGGAGGTCCAATTTTCGATGAATTTTTCCAACATTTGTGGCCTTATATTGGCAATAACGAGGCGAATGTTGTCATCCAAGTGGTCAATCGTTTCGGGCTTATCTGCGTAGACTAGCGACTTCACATATCCCCACAGAAAATAGTCCAGCGGCGTTAAATCGCACGGTCTTGGAGGCCAATTCACGGGTCCGAAACTTAAACCTATGCGGTTACCAAACGTTTCCTTCAATAAATCAATTGTGACACGAGCTGGGTGACATGTTTCGCCGTTTTCTTGAAGCCACAGCTCCTGCAGATCATAGTTGTTCAATTGATAAACGAAAACGTCAGTAATCATGGCTCTATAGCTGTTAACATTGACTGTAACGTTCTGACCAGCAGCGTTTTTTAAGAAGTACGGACCAATGATACCACTAGCCAATAAATCACACCAAACAGTCAGTTTTTCCGGATGTAACGGTGTCTTACTTCAGGATTATCATCACTCCCAATACGGCAGTTTTGTTTATTGACGTATCCATTTAAAAAAAAGTGAGCTTAATCGCTAAACAAAATTCTCTTATGAAAATCGGGAGCAGAGCCATGATTTAAAAAAAAAAAATCCACAATTTGGAAGCGTTGTTCAGGCATCAGTCTATTCATGTTGAAATGCTAAACCAAACTAAACATAAATCACTTGACAGCTGACAAAATGGCCGCCAGTTAAAACAATATTGCCAACTTAAAGTATATACCTGTATAAAAAACACCCTTTAGTTACAAATTACTTTAATTGATATAGCTGACCCGGCAAACGTTGTTTTGGCTTCAAATTTTAATTGTAACTAGCTGACCAGGCAAACGTTGTTTTGCCGTAAAATTTTAAGAAGGAAATCAGTTGAATGAAATATACCTGATCCATTTCACTTGTTAATTCTATGATGACTTGTATATACCTGAACTAATTCACTTGTTAAATTCTGTAATGATGGAACTTAAACCGCATGTGATTACCATAGCAATAAAATATATTTTTTATGTCAAGTGTACCTGTTAAACATGAATTGTTACTTAAAACCATATCATAAAATTTATTGTTTACTTCTTTACCTTTTTTATTTATTCTAGGACTATGAGGAACGCTAAAACAATTTTTGAACAACATTATTAAATAACCTTGCAAAAAGTCTTGCATGTGATAATTTATTTTAATGCTTATTTGTTTTTTGCTTTTGGTACCACGCCCATTTATCCCATTCCGCCCATTTTCAGTTCGACTACCTATATTTGTAATTGATGGACTCGTACAAAATTTGAAGGCTATATAGCTAATATAGAACCCTAGATATTTAATATTAATATTAATTTTGTATATGAGCTAAATAATCTCTTTGTATGGGACTTGCCACGCCCACTGGTATGATCCCGCCCAATTTTCCCATGACTATTCATAATATAATCAACGTGCACAAATTTCTAAGACTATGGCTATTATAGTGCTGTAGATATATGATATTAAATATTTACTTTGTATGGGAGTTGCCACTCCCACTGGTCCGATCCCGCCCATTTTTTTCCTGAATATTCAAATCAGTAACATATGGGATACTGCAATGTTTCAAAACTCTTGCTATCACAATAGTCAAGATATATGATGTTATTCAATTTATGTGGGAGGGGCCACGCCCACTTGAAATATATATAGCCAAAACCTAACTTGGACTATAACCTTTCAAATGAAACCGGTTTGGGCCAAATCGGTTGGATAGTTTTAGAGTCTATAGAGGACAAACATACAAACATTGTATTTTATATATATAGATAGATTAACTCTTTTAAATCATGAATTTTTTTTTATAATATGAAAATTGGATTTTGCCACGCCCCTCCGACCACAGACCGAAAATCAAAAATCAGACTTCACATTGTCACCCGCCTGAATATTCTGAAGATTCCCTGAAAATTTCATCAAAATCGGCCCAGCCGTTTTGGAGTCCATACGTTACATACATATAGAAGATAGAAGATAGATTACAATTTCCGTAATAGGAATGAATTCAATTAAACTTTAAACCAAAACTCGATTTTATTTTTCTCTGTATTGGATACACAGCTGCTGATAGGGACATTTAAATTTAAACTAGTCAAAGATGTTAAGTGCTTACCTTAGTGCTAAAAATCGTGAGCCCGGTGATAGCTGTTCGGCCGAGGACGCGCATACTTCTAATGGCGCGCTGACAGTACAAAAAGCTCGCATGCTGCATCATTATTTGAATGCAACAAATTCGTTGGAAATGCTTTTCTAAAATGAAACGAAGAACAAAAACAAAAATGTTATAAAATACATTTTTATACAAAACCATTTAAACATTTTAAAGTAAAAATATCAATCTACATATTTTATGATATCAAACAAATAAGTTTTTGAAATAAAATTAAGTAGCTTAACATTCCTTTATTTTTTAGTTAAAATAAATATTTTTTGTATATTATAAGCTTATTTATTATCAAAAAAAAAGTAAAAATATATAAAAAAAAAAAAAATTTCACTAAGCAACAAACACTAAAAACTTGCGACGTCAAACTTAAAGACAAGTTTCTAATATCGAAAAAAATGTGTCTTGATATATTGAATTATAAAACAAACCTAATAAAGAAAGTTCACTTTATGTATGTAAAAAAAAAAAAAAAAATCATAGATTTATGCATAAATTAAATTAAAAAAAAAAAAAAAAAAATATATAACAACATGTATTTAAAAAAAAAACAAGCTACTGTAGCAGTTTAAAGGCGGACACAAACAAAAACTTTACACCAAATAAAGTTTTTGAAAAATTTTCCTATTACAAAAAAAAAAAAAAGAAGAAGTAGAAATATGTTTTTATGATAAACTATTTTTAATATGGCATTGTTTTCTCTATGAGTTTTGTGACTTTTATTAAATATTTATCTGCTTTCAAGTTTCTTGAAAAAAAAAAATTATTAATATTCATGTCTGGTTTTGTTTTGTTATGTCTACGACTAAAGAAATATGTATTTATGTATAATTTCAGTTTTAGTATTTTTCTATAATCAATCAATATAAGTCTGACATAAATTATATTTAATCCAAACGATGATGAGAAATAAAATTATAGGTTTAAATTAAATTTCAATCAGTCATATTGTTAAGATATTCATAAATAATTTTAGTATTTGTTTGAAATGGTATAATTTTTAATATTTTAAGGTTTTAATTTAGTATTATAATTAATATACGTAACAGATTTTATGGTATACAAAAATTGATTCAAAATCTTTTTGTTAATCAATTTCTATAAAGTTGATTATAGGTAAGTTTTTAATACACTCAAATAAAAAAGTAAGTTACAGAAAAATGTGGAATTGTAAAAGAAAATTTTAATAATATTAGGTCAGTAGATTTAGCAAAACATGACTGTAATTTTTTTTAGTAAAGTAAAAGTAGTTACAAAATTTAGTAAAATGTTGGTAAACTCTTAATGGAAATTGATTTGCTAAAATCAACCGTATTTTTGCCAATATACCGAATTTGCCAATATACCAATGCCAGAAGCAAATCTCAGCTATTACAACTCTACAAATGCCTTTAATATTGCTAACAATATCGACAACATCCATTATGTTTTGATTTCATACATGTTACACAGGACGATGATTTTAAATCTATGCTTAGCATTAAGTCTGACTCTTTGGAAAATGATGAACTTCATCCGAAATTTATTAAATTGATAGTTCCATATATACTACAACATATAACACATTTGATAAACTCAATAATTACAACATCTAGTTTTCCATCAATGTGGAAACAAGCAAAGATTATACCTATTCCAAAACCCGATAAAAATTATCGACCAATTGCGATTTTGCAATATTTGTCAAAAGTGTTTGAAAGGTTAATACATACGCAGATGACTAGATATTTGTATGAAAATTATCTGCTCTCTGAAAGACAATCTCATCAATGTATCAGAGGAGTTATGGTCAAAAATTGATAGCAATATGATATAATTTTTGGTTTTGCTTGACCATTCTAAGGCATTCGATACCGTCGAACACACAATACTTTGCCAAAAATAGAAATACATGTGCCACTTTTCAAACACCGCTGTAAAACTACTTGCTTCATATCTTCGTGATAGAAGTCAATCAGTTTATTTTGGTTCTAATAAATCAAACAGCTGCTTAATGACGAGAGGTGTACCACAGGTACAGTGAAATAACTCCCAAATGAAATAAGTCCCAATGAAATAACTCCCAATGAAATAAGTCCAAAAAAAAAGTGAAATGAGTCCCAATTTTAATTAATGAAATAACCTCCAAAGAAAAAATGAAATAAGCGGCCGCATTACGAGAAACGCGGCCGCGCAGCAGGATGCGAATCGTACGCACCGCTTTCCAGAGGTGGCATGTCATAACGTCCAATGACATAATGTCCATGGACGTTATGTCACCCGAAAAGTGTCATAATGTCCATGGACTTTATGACACTCTGCAATGTGACATTATGTCCTCAAATGGAATGACATAAAGTACCTGGACAAATCATGTTAACGCCATATGTGGGAAAACTTATGCTATATTGAGAAATCTTGGATGACACCGCATGCTACTCGCTAAGACATACCTAATACCTACTTTAATGTATGGCTGTGAATTATTTTCTAGTTGTGATTCTATAAGCAAAAATAAGCTCAAAGTGACCTACAACAACATTGCCAGATATATATATGGACGTACGAGATATAGCAGTTTATCTCAGTTTTCAAACCAAATCTATAATGTATCTTTTGGAAATCTATTGAAATGCCGTACACTAATATTCTTACATAAACTTATATTTACTAGACAACCTACTAACTCTACAAAAGGATACAAGATCCAATCGAGGAAATAAAATAAACTCCATAAGATACCGTAAGCAAATATCTGAAAGACATTTTTATGTTAATGCCATTCGTCTCTGGAACGAACTTCCAATGCAAGGCACTTTGGATGCGAAATATTTACCCACTTGGTTTAACGAAAAATCACATGCATAACAAAAATTATTTTTTTTATTATTATTTTTTTTTATATAAATTTGTAATTAAATGGTTTTTATAGATATTAGATTTAAGATAAACCATTATAAATGTAAAAATCCAATGTGCCTTTATCTACCCAGTACTAATAAGATCAAGTCTTGTTGTACTGTTTATTTTTCAAATAAATAAATAAAGAAATAAATAAATAATAATAATTTTACTAAATATTATTTTAATATATCGCACTTGATCAACAAGAGGGTATTAACTCAAAATTTTAAAATTTTCAGTAGAGTCAAAAAACTGTTTATTGCCACATTTTAACAGAATTTGAAAATTCAAACATATCACAATAAGCAAATTCCATTTGAAAATATATATACATTGTTTTTGTTTTAAATTTTACCACTCATTGCAAAAAAAAATCAATTTTTTGAGTTAATACCATTTTTTTGAAATTTTATCGATTTAAATTTATAGAATAAAACAAATTTTATCAACAAAACAGTATCAACTCAAAATACAACCAAATATAAATAAAACAGTTTGATTATTTTTAACATAAATAAAGGCTCAAATCAAAATAATACCTTTTTTATGAAAATATACGATTCATTTCTATTTGAACTTTTGTATTAACTCGAAATAATACCTTTTTGTTGAAATAAAGGTAATCACTACATTATCATGAAAATGGTCTCAAAGTGGTTTTCGAGATGAAAGAGTAATCGGAATACGTTGAAATTTTTACAAAAGATAGATATTGATGTTGTTAGTTGATTTCTTAAAGAAAGTGATATTTTAAAAATTTTGAGTTAATACCCTCTTGTTGATCAAGTGCGATATATAAATCGAAAAATATTAAATAAAATTAATTTACCTTAAATAAAATTATTTTCATAAAGTTTATGAAACTTTTTCATGAAATGATGAATATCTGTGAAACATTTGTCTTCAACTTTTATAAACTTTTCGTCGTATTTATGATAACTTCATAAATATAATGAAAAATGTATGACAAACGATTTATAAAACATTTTTATCAATATGATGGAACTTTTTTTTCTGAATGTAGTTAATATTTGAGTGCATAACTAAAGTTCTCTATCTTTTTTTATTAATTAATAATCATATAATTACAAATTATATACTATTACCCTAACCGAGCACTAGCTACTATGGCTTGCAGCGCGTTGTAGCGAAAACAGACCAGTGCCTCTGGTAGGAATCGAACCTATGACCCCCGCACTGATAAGCCAGCACGCTACCAACTAGCCTACCGGGGCGCACATCTCAAAATTATATCGTTATCATTTTCAATGTCGTAAACAGTTTGTATTCATAAAATCTCACACTACACTCAAAAATATTTGTAGAATTAGCTAAAAAACACAGTTGAAATAACAGTACACTTAACATTTTTATCAATATGATGAAACTTTTTTCCCTGTATGTAGGTAATATTTAATTGCATAAATAAAGGTCAAGATTTTTCTTGTGTATAGATCAAATAACTTCAGTTAAAAAAAATTTCAGTAATTTTTTTTGTTTTTGTCAATTTTAGCCAATTGTGTTCTAAAAGTTAATAAGTTAAATTAGTTACAATCATTAGTCATTTGTAAAATAAGAATAGCAAAACATTTTACTGAAAAATAACTTTATACTAAAAATAAGTACAGTGAGATTGAAAACTGTCTAACACATTTTTGTACTAACTTTTTGTTTTGGAGTGTACGACTAAGAGTTTATAAAAATTAAAGACAAATGTTTCGTAGACATTCATCATTTCATGGAAAAGTGTCATAATTGAATAAAATTATTTTCATAAGATAATTTTATTCAACCCAATGTAGAAAAGCATTATCATAAAGTTAAACTCTGAATATTTTTAGAAAATTTACTCTCACTTATATGGAAATATCAGTGGTTAAAGTTAAACTATGGTTATTTATAGAAAAATTATTCACCCTAAGTCATTAAAACAGAAAATATACAAATTTATTAAGAATTTAACGCACATTATAAATTTAACGCACTTGATGTGTGTTATAAAGTAAAACTCAATAAAAACCCGTTTAAATTGAAATTTTATTTCGGTTGCTTTTAATTTCGATTTTTCTTTCAAAAACCTCGATATGTTTTTGTTACACATAAGGGAATGTTCCCTTATATACTGTTATTGGAGCATTATAAAAAAAAAACTAAGTGGAATATTCTAAATTTAAAAACATCTCCTTGGGCATTTTTCGGCCTTAGATAATTTTTTTGTGGCGATTAACTTAAAAAAGTTATACAAAAATTTTCAAAATGTCCACATTAGGAAGAATGTTCCCTTAAGTGGACCTAAATTAAAAAACTTTCCAAAAGTTTATAAAAATGTTAGCAAATGAAGTAAGATCGACAAAAAATTGTAATTAAATGAAAATTTATTTTTATTTTGTTTATTAATTATCGTTTAAAACAGCTTGAGGGGTTACCATATGTAATGTAATTACCATATGTAATGTCCAAAATAGACAAGAACAGTTAAAGTGAAGCGTAAAACGTTTAAAAAAAGACTAGAACTCGAAAAAAAAATAAAAAAAAATTAGACTTCGACAATTCTTTATTCACTTTTTATGTTAATGAAAAATTACACTTCATATTGCGTTCAATATAACCAAAAAAAAACGTGTGCATTCAAGTCGAAACTTTTTTAAATTAGTTATAGCGGAAATCGAGTTTAGATGAGAGTTAAATGTTTTGACATATTCGTACAACAGCACGAAAGAAGCGAAAGGTTCACTTTAGGGAGCAGGCCACATTAGGGAACATTCCCCTAGTGAATTTTTACATTTTTTTGCGATTATGAATATACTGAAACCAAATTAGAAAACACAATTTGAAACTGAACTATTTCGTCAACGAAATGAACAAAAATGCTCAACTCTAATAACTTTAAAGGCTAAATAGATTAAAAGGGATTAAATCGTCAGATTTTTTTTGTGATTTTGATCCACTATTTATTTTTTAATATCACATTTCCATATCGGTGGGTGTCCCGGTAGAAGACCATCCATGTTAGCGAAATCTACTTTTTCTACTTAAAATTTGTTCAAAATAAGTTTAGTCGAAACGTTCTTGGTGTTTTTTTGCCGAAAACGTTTACAATTTTGTGTGGAAGTGTATTTTGATTAACTACCTTGTAATCAAGCAAAAAGTAAATTTTTTGTTAGTTGCGGCCTATTGTATTTAGGTGACGATTTGAATTTTCCTTCTAACTGTTTAAGAACTTGCACAATTCACGTTTAAATTTGTAAAACAATTTTCGTTTGCGCCCTTTAACTAGCACACACACTTTTCTCCTAAAATCAAAAGACTTAAGACACAAACTTGTTTCAAAGGACGAATAAAAGTAGAGACGTACACTCAAACTAGTTCAAAAAGAAAATATTTGCTGAATAAATGTGTAATTTGTCTTCCAGAAAGAGGTCTTCCATTAAAGAGGTCTTGTTAAATAAAAAATAGACCAACTTTAAAGAAGTTTTATGAAAAGAAAAACAATACTGATAATTTTGTTTAAATTTCAGGATAAATTTGTTGTAAAACAACTAACGTTTTGAGGGTTACAATTTATCAACTAAATAAATCTAAAATTTAAGCCCTTCTTTAAACAATCATATCAATATTTAGTTTAATTATTGACATTAGGCTGAAACGTTTACATTTCTTTAAAAAAATTCAACTTTGTCTTGTATTTTTTTTTTGTGTGTGAGTAATTGTTTATTTATTGTCATTGTTATTACTGTTAAAATTGTTGTACTTTTTTTTTGTGTGTTTTTATTGTTGAACAATATGTTTTTTTTGTGTATGTCATTGTACAACTATGCCTAAAAACGGAATAAGGTCAGTAAAAGTTTGTGTTATTTGTTTTTTTTTCTTGTGTGTGTGTATGTATAAAGAAATGTGTATATGATAAATTTCAAAAATTTCCGACTCCTGGTGAAACAGACTTAGATGCCTCTTATTTCTCAAAGTTTTTTTAATTAAGATAAACGAAAGACAGCATTAGATAGACTATACTTAAAAACTGTGACATGAAAAGTTTCACGTTGAAAAGTCTTCCCCTAAAGAATTGATGCAAGTTTAAAAGTCAAAAATTATAAAATTGACTTGAAACTTATATAAGTATATACATTCATTTTATCTTTTTGCTTATAGTTTTTAACTTTCAGATCCATTTTAAAATTTTTAAATGCAAAAACTCTATGAACTTTTTATAAATTTTGCGAATTTTAATTATTTGTTTCGCATTTTATTATAAAAACATGGCTTGAGAAAATAGTTAGGTAGGTATCTATAGCCAATCTTCACGATGGACTTAATTGTTAAAGTGCAAAACAAATTATATTTGTAAGTTTCTAACGGGTTTTTTCTAGACACATTCCGCTTTGTGACAACAAAAGCGCTATATTAATTCCGCCAAAACGTACATACATAAATTAAAGATTTCAATTAGCGATAAGGCATCAACAAATTTTAAGAACTCAAAATTTTATACAGCAATCAAAATTTTCATAGCCTCAAAAAATTTCCTTACACTCATAAAAAAATCCCGCACAAATAGTTGAATATCCACCTACGACAACAGAAAAAGATACCTGAATTTGCGCCAGCAGAATTTTCAATGAAATTCAGAATCACAGTCTGCTAAAATTAGGTGACCTTAATTTTAGAAGAACTAATTTGAGTTGAGAGTTGAAATAAAGCTAACAAAGATTTTAGTTAAAGCAAAATAATTTTTTATGCTGAATCAATAGAAAATGTCTGCAACAAAGGTCTTTCCGGATATGACCAGGCAGGTCCGTATTTGTTACTAGGTGTATATGGGGTTTATAATTACTAGCGTTAGGAAGTTAATGCATTTGTATTTGTGTTTTATGTACACAAAATATGTATTTTAAATACCAAAATATGTACTTTAAATTTAAAAATATGCATTTATTCTTTTTAGTCTATTTTAGGGAACAAATATTTGTTCCCTAAAGAAGTCACCCAATGTGGAGACGAAATATTGTAAATAAATAATTAATAAATAAATGATCTTAAGCCAGAGACCGAAAATAACAGTTATCCCGAAAACTTTAACTCAAAAACTCTCTATGTTAGAGTCAACGGATACATATACTATTATATACCAAACGATTCGTATTGAAGTGCTCTTTCGGAATCTATTGTGATCTTAAGGAAACGATCTCAACTCCACAGTTAAGAGTTATTTTTCAACGAAAAAATAAAAGATCGGATGAAACTCTTAAGAAGAGAGTTTTATTTCGCCTTCATTAAATAAAACTCTTTTGAGGAGTTTTATTTTTTCCGTCTGAAATAAAACTCTTTTGAGGAGTTTTAATTTTCACGTCAGAAAATAAAGCTCATTTGAGGAGTTTTATTTTGAAACTCATTTATGGAGTTTTATTTTTCCGTCTAAAATAAAACTCATGTTTTTTATTTTCTTCTTTTTTATTGACTTTATTTGCTATAATATGTGTAGTAATTTATTTATTTAATTTAACAAACATAACTTTTTCTAAATTTTCTGCAGAAAGATTTGAACGCAGGTCGTTCAATACCAATTTAAGGGCAGAGAATGCTCTTTCCACGCTTACCTGGGTTGCAGGTACACACTGTATAGTTTTTGCCAATGTATACAAATACGGATATTGTGTTCTTTTAGCATTCCAGAAATCACAAAAAAGGTTTATTAATCGATAAGGGCCTTGGAGAAAAATTGTCGATTTCATAGAAAGCTTTTTTTCATCCTTATTATCACTTCCTTCGCTTTCTTGTTCCGTATCTACATATATAAGAAATAAAACAACAACCATTTAATAATAGGCATCAAACAATAACAAATTAAAAACCCACATGTTTTCATTTTAATGACGATTTTTTCAATTGCAATGCAAGTGATTAGATTACACTGCCTTACAAATTGTAATGATCTGGCAAACGGCAAGCTTTGAATGTTAATTTACATAAAATGAGTTTTATTTTTTATTAAAACTCCTCAAATGAGTTTTAAAATAAAACTCCTAAAATGAGTTTTATTTTAGACGGAGAAAATAAAACTCCTCAAAAGAGTTTTATTTAATGAAGGCGAAATAAAACTCTATTCTTAAGAGTTTCATCCGATCTTTTATTTTTACGTTGAAAAATAACTGTTTTTTATGCTTGTTTTTCTTTTTAAGCCACAAAATAACTGTTATAAAGGAACTTTTTTGATATCACTGATAACCGTTACGGTCCCTGTCTTAAGCTAGTTTAAACTAAAAAGAATAAATAAAAGAAGATCGAAGAAAACTTAACATTTTTTAATATGCATTTATTATTGATTTTTTTTCAACGTTTTCAAAACTAACTAGCTCCACAATTTTAGTAATTTTTGTTTTAAGAAGTTGTAAAAAATTTGGAATTACAAATAAACACCGCCATAAAATAAGTAATTGCAATTTTTTGTTATTTTTCTTTTAATGACAAAAAAAAGTCATGTAAATAATTCTAAAAAATATTTTATTTATAAAACTTTTTAATTGTGTAAAATTTGTTTCTAGTAAAACATAAAAATGTTTCCTTAAATATATGTATTTTAATGCAAAATATGCAAAAATATGCATTTATAGCTAAATATGAAACAAAAATATGCATTTATAGCAAAATATGCATTTATATCAAAATATGCATTTATAGCAAAATATGCATTAACAAATCGATGCCATTTTGTTACAAAATTGTTGATTCGTAAAGATATTTGGTTAACATCTCCAGCTAACGACAACAAACATGTATTTAATATATTACTATTATAAACATTTTTTTTGGCCATTTTGCTCTATTTCGCTTAGTTTCCGAGATATAGCCCATTTTATGAAAATAAAAAATACGAGAAAATAACGCCATCTACAAGTGAGGCTGATAGCGGAGACACAAAATAATAATAATGGTTTGAAAACAATTGTTTATTGGCAAAATGTTAAAATTTTGGAATGGCGAATTACAAAATTTTAGGTCGAAAAATTAGTTCAAATACAGATAAAATTAGTTTTTGAGGTAAAATGAGATAGCTAATAACTTTAGCTAAATTGATGCTAAACGATTCGATGCTGTTATCGGTAATGGTAAAGCTATTTTCATTTATTTCAGTAACGGTATTTTAAGGGTAACGATATTTCAGTTGTTTCGGTAACGTCTTTTTAGCTTTAACGGTATTTTGCTTATTTCGGTAAAGGTATTTTAGCGGTACAGTTTTTAAGTTATTTGGGCAACGGTAGTTAAATTATAACGTTATTTTAGTTATTCAGGAAATGTCAACCAATATTTTAATCCCCATTATTCCCGAACTCTAATGACTGGTTAATTTATAAACAAACGTTGGGAAAATATATATCAGATATGTCAGATTATTACGGTAACGGCATTTTAAGGAGAATGCTATTTAAGACTAGTTCGACAACTTTACTTTAGCGATAACGGTGGTTTAGATATTTCGGTAACGGTATTTTAAGGATACTGGTATTTTAGTTATATCGGTAACGGTATTATACGGATAACGGTATTTCCATTATTTCGGTATTTTAGGGATAACGATATTCAGTTTCAATATGGGTATTGACTGCCATCCCCGGATTGAAACGATAACAACAGAAAAAATTAGCTCAACTGAATTGGAATCCGTTTAACAGACATTTGAACTAACTCTTTTTTTTGTGCATATATAAAATGTTTATTTTGCGAATTTAAAATTTTTAATATGATTTCCTGCAAATATTCGTAAGTAACCCTAAACCCAAATGAATATCATAAAAAGTGCGAAAACCTGTTGTTTTCCAAAATAATTGCGGTTTTCTTTAAATTCAAATATATGACAAACAGATTTTTTTGAGGGCATTTTTATATTTTTTGGTGGTGTAATATGTATTATGAAATGTGATATTTTTTTTTTTTTTTTTTTTTTGTTTTTATAATTCATTTATTTACAATCTATATCTACAACAATAAGCAAATTTATAATCTTACTTTAACTTAACCTAGTCTGAATCTTTATCCAGTAAAATATCTACAAATTAATTAAATTGTAGGAGATCAAAATGCGAGAAATAGAATAAGATCTATAAGTTGATGTAACTTCAATTAAATCCAAGCAAAAAACTGTAATTTTAAAATTTTTAATTTACTTTAAGCCAAAACCGCCATAATTTTTGCGCTGTTATGCTGGATTTAGCATGATTAAACATCAGCTAACACATGCAAAAGAGGGTATTCATGTCACACAAAAAAGTCTTTGAAAATATTTTGCCTCAAAGTGTAGAACATTTTTGAAATTCCTCATATGTGTAATGCTTTTTTTTTAACGATTTGCAATAACACTTAAAAGAGTGTTGTTTGTTGTTAAAGTAAAATAAAAAAATTATGTTTAAAACAAAGTTTTATTGTGTTGAGGTAGGTGTTGTAATATTCACTCAAAACAGTCAGTGATAAATGGTGATAAATATTTTAATTTAATGCAGATTTTTTCTTCTTCTCTTGGTTTTAATTATAGTGACCATTAAATAAAGTTTTTAATGAGTTTTTTTTTTATTGTAATATACTAACATGTATTTAATTATTTTGTTGAATTGTTAAAATATTATTATATTGGTTATTAATGAAATGGTATATATTTAACGAATATTAAGATTAAGCTAAAACTGTTTTAGTGGATAGTTAAAAATAAATAAATAAATATTTAAAAAATTGTGTGAAACATTTTCTTTTTCTAAAGGAAAACGTTTCGTTTTCCTTTAGACGTCATTTTAATTGAGTAATATCCAAATGGAGTGAATTTAACAAATATTAAGCTCAAACTGTTTTATTTGATAGTTTTAAAAAATAAATAAAAGTCTAAAAATATAATGAAGTGTTGTTTTTATTAAAAAAAATTGATTTTAAGAAGTCATTTTAACGTATAAAGTATCGGAATACTAAGATTTTAAAAATGCAAGACAGCCCGAGTAAAAATCATGCAATATATTGTATAAATATATATTTTGTTTCATGCTATTGTATGTGAATATATATGTTTATGTATGCTTATATATAAAGAATTTTTCCTCTAGTTTTTTTAATATGATGCCACATATAATAAGATCTTATAATATAGCGACCAATATATAATCGTATATTACATATACAATTATACATGGTTAATTATGCACGAATACAGGTATAATTTAATATAACACAAATAATAATAATAATATATATAATAACATATAGTGTATAACAAAAAAAAAAAAAATATTTCTATTTCGATAACACGATATCTTGACCTATTCATAGCTATATATGAAAAATTTAGATCTTATTTTGGATAGTGTAGTTTTACACTCAGGGAACTTCAGCTTTAAAAATATGTAGTTGTTTGGGTTGTAATACAGTTTCTTTATTTTTAATGTAAATGTCAGTCATTTGTAGAACAAATTAAATTTTTTACTAAAATTGCAGTTAATTTAAAAAAACAAACCACATCATATGACTCTTTTATGATTTTGCATTAAATTTTTACAGCCATTTTTTGTTATTAAAAAAAAAATATTTGTTTATTTTTTATTAACATATGTGGTTAATTTTTTAAACTTTAAAAAACAAATGACAAATGTTAGTTGAATTTACTGAAATGTAGGTCGTCCTTTCTTCAAGGGGGGACATGACATTTTGTATTTTAGTAAATATTCTTAATATTCTAAGAAAAAAATTTCATGAAAAAATTCCTACGTGTTCAAAAGTTACAGCCGGACTAGCGAGAGCGCATTTTTAATTTTCGCGCTACCTACGTACGGCAGCTGGTATATACTTGTTTTACTTGCTACCTGACTTTTGGTGGACTTTTGGCATATGAAGCTTCAAAAGAAGCCTGAATTGCTAAACGATAGCAAAAAACTGTAAACTGCAAAAAACAGCACAACACAAGATAACGAAGGCATACAGTATGAAGCAGGCATGGCAGATTGAAGGTAACCTTTTTTTCTTTGTTCACAAACTTTGAACGCGTTTATCTCGAAAACATGTTTTCGTACTGGTTGCGGCACTAGCGGGTTCATTTTTTGACGATTTTTTTTTTGTATTATTTTAAACTGGATTCGCTATCGTATGCCACGACCTTTTTTTTGAATTTGTTTTCGATTTTTTATGAATTTTTAAAGTCAATATTTTTTTCGAAAAACACTCTTTTAAATTTGGAATATCACCAAAAATTGAAAAAAAAATATTTAAAAAAAAGCTCGTGTCATACGATAACCAATTTTGTTAAGATTTTAAAAAGTCATTTTTTCCAGATCGGACAATTTTTGTGACTCCCAGCGCTGCAACCACGAGGCCCCGTTTTTTTCTCTGCCGCCAGTTTGGAGCTCTATAAAACCATGTTGGAGTGAAAAATATATTTTTTTGAATTTTTTTTTTTTGTTTTTAACTACATTTGCAGTGGTCTTTACCTACATAGTATTCTAAGTGTATATATTGCTGCAGGCTATATATTAGCCTGTTCCGAATTTATAAAATTTGCGAATATCGTCATGTACTCAAACAATAGTTTTTATTGAGTTGTTATGGATAAAAACGAAAAAATGTATACTTGCTACCAGCGGTCCTTGTAGTATATTTTTAAATTTTTTGGACAAAGAAGAGTTTAAAAGTTTGGCAATGCATATTATGGCATATTATGAGAAGAACATTTATAAAATTTCCATAGATTAATTTTATTTCACCACATCATCATTTAATTATAAACAAGTAATTTTATTTATTACTTGTTTTAAACTAAAGGATGTAATAGGCCAAAATTACTCTATGGAATTTTTATAAATATATTTGCAAAACAATGCTCAGCATTACCAAACTTTGGAGCCCAATTTTGTACAAAAACTCAAAATAAAAATACGTGTAGGGAATTATAATTATTCTCGATTTTTTAGTTTTTTCATAATCAACTGGATAATACTTATCGATTGAGCACTATTACATAAAATTCTCCACTTTTGGGACTCCCTAATATGAATTAAAACTTAAAAAAGATTTGTAGGGGTACTGAAAAAAGTAATATGTTTTTAATATATTTATATGAACTTAACGTTTATGAGAGGATGAACATATATTTGTATGAAATTGTGTATATTTTCATACAATCATATACAAAGTGTAACATTTAGCACAATTTAACCAGACTAAAACTCGGATCTAATTATATTTAGCTGTAACAGTGCGCATACAATCATATACTAATATTTTTTTTTTTAATCGGGAACCACTTTTATTTATGCACCAATTTGAGTAAAATTCTATGAAAAATTTTAGTTAAAATTTAATAATTTTTAAAAGTCTTGTTTATAGAAATTTGTGTTTACATTCTGCGAAAGAAACAAAGCATACAAAATGAAAATTTACTTTTCTCCTTTCTCGTTATTACTAGAATTTTGATAATATTTTATGATTATACCGTAATGATGTAAGAATCAATGGCAACATAAATAAATTTGTTATGAAGAATGGTAAAATTGTTATTTGTAAATTTAAAAAAAAAAAATTCTCTGTAAAACGAAAAAAACAAAGTATACAGTAGGGTTGTAACTCGAATAAAAATTATTCGATTAATCGAACGAAATGAAAACTGAAACGAACAATTTAGAAACATCATTTTCGAATCATTAACGAATAATTCGAATAAATTTTGACGATTAATCGAAAAAAAACTAATAATTAAAAAAAAATACTACTTTTAATAAACTTTTTTTTACAAAATTAACCTATTTTAAGAAAATATATATAAAAATTGTAATGAACATACTAAAATCAAAACTCTTTTGAAGAAATAATCGTTTTCCAAGATATGGACTCTTTAATAATGGATACAAAGTTATATGATTTGACTTTGAAGCAAACAATATAAAGGAATTCACAGATAAAGTGCTATCGTTTAAATATAGCATGATTTTAAGTCTAAACTATGCAAAACTATACAAAATATAGCTATTTTACAACGATAGCACGTTAGCACTTAAACTGTGAAGTCCGATGTATATACAGTGGGGAGCACTTGTGAGTACATGTAAGTGTAAAGATTCAGGTCGAAAAATGTTTGACACTAGAACTAAGTTATACTTTTCTAAAAGTACAAGGTACGCTGAATCCAAATCTGGCCTTAGATTCACTCTCCGACATCTGGCGTTCGAGCTATATTAACGAGAAAAGTGTATTTTTTGATCAAAATGCTCCGATTTTTCACGTTCCTGGAAATGTATTTTTCATAGTACTTGTAACGGCAACTGAACACACTACTCTTACCATTTTTTTCAGTTTTCCAGTTTTTCAATTTTTAAGATAACTTATTTCCGTAAGGAAATAAGTTATCTTAAAAATACAAAAAATACACTTTTCTCGTTAATATAGCTCGAACGCCAGATGTCGGAGAGTGAATCTAAGGCCAGATTTGAATTCAGCGTACCTTGTACCTTTAGAAAAGTATAACTTAGTTCTAGTGTCAAACATTTTTCGACCTGAATCTTTAGGTGTAAAAAGTACTTACATGTACTCACAAGTCCTCCCCACTGTATTTAACATTTTAAATGTTTTCAAAACTGTATTTTTTGGTCATCACGAGATAAAAATCCCAAAGGGCGTATGATTGAGAAATATTTTTGAGTTACTATAGTCTAAAATGATTGCATTTGAGAATTAGTATTGTTGTATTATTTAAATTGATGCCAAAATTCATAAAATGTTGAGATAATGTGGTAAAATTAGTTTTATTCTCTATTCGTTGAATTAATCGAACAATTTTTAAAAATTCATTTACTCGAACAAAACAAAAGCACGAATAATTGACAACCTTAGCATACAGGTAAAAGGAGTTTGCTTTATGTGTCAACCAAACAAGAGAAGGAGTCTGTTGGAATCATACTCCTTAATAGCAACTGGGTTGTATAAATTTTTTTAAAATCGTTAGTTAGTACAAAGTTGATTAAATTACCCAGCGAAAAAAGAGTGGAAAAAGATGTAGTAAAATCATCAAATATACGGATTCAAATGTAGTGCAAATTGAGGTGAAACCCGCATGATTTTAAAATGGGGTTTTCATAGGACGGAGGTAATGCAAATTCCTCAAACTTGACTTTATTAAAAGTACTATGTGTAAGGTTATGAAAGATTGTATTTTTGGGTGCTCTTTTTCATAGAACTTAATTTGTTATTTTTAATTAGTGATTAAGATATGATGTCAAGTCACATCTTTTTTACTGAGTGATAATATGTATCTGTAGGAATGCTTAAAATTTTATAATTAAAAAAACTTTTAAACAGCTTTCTAGCTTTAAAAACAAAGCGAAATAATAGTTTTTGTTCAACTGAAAAGAAAGAAAACCATTGTTAAGTCTGATATTTTGGAATCATTGTTTTTCAAATTTAAAGGTCAGAAAACACAAATTCAACGCGACATCTAGATTAAAGAAAATAGTTGTTAAAAGACGCACACTCCCGGTTCCATTCGAGTACCGAATTGTAACCAAACATTCGTGACATTTCTACTAGTAAGCCTTGCATAAGATGACATTATATGCTTAGTTTAGGAACTGATCTAAAAGGCCATCATTAGATCAGAAAAATCAGTAGTAGTAGCTACTTTGTGTGTAATGAAAATGTTGTTTCTTTTTTGAACTACTTCGCTTTATTTTTGCTGGGTAATAATAAATACATACCTTCATAGAAAATGAAAAGCTATTTTTTTGTGTGTTCATTGCATGCCTTATATACTGCCTCAAAAGAATGCATTCAGGGAAGCACAGAAAAATGCCTACCCAATTGCTTTCTTGTATGCGGTTCTTTGGAAGCATACAAATGTAGTTACTGCTTACCAAATCAAGGTTATTTTTTGCTGGGGTTTCAAATTGTGGTTTTTTATTCATTCAATGGAAACACCTATATTTGTAGTTAAACTCGGCTGTCTTATGAATAAAACTATAAAAAAAAAAATCGCGCCATAAACATACCATTCTTGTGAGATCATAAGAAACAAGTGAAAAAATAAATAAACTGACAATGAATAAAAAAATTAATAAATTAAAAAAATTGTTTAACACGTAAATAAGTTGGGAGATATGAAAAAAAAAACTAAGTAATACACGGTCGCATTTTCAAATATATATAATATTGTAACCATATGAGTTTTATTTGCAATATTTTATACATACGAGTATTTAAAAAAAAAACGCATTTCTTGGTATTTTTTTAATAATTTCATTAATAAGCTTTTTGCTTTATCAGTAAATAAGCAACGACAAAAATTGAAACCACGATTTGGCATACTTTAGAATTAATTTTCAATATATATTTTTTTTTTTTTACTTCTAATCTTTTTATGTCATACATTTTTGCATGATTATACACTACACCCATTTATTGCCATTTATTTTAAGTGTTTTATTAATTATATTTTTTATGAAGTAATTAAATATCAATTAAATATATATTTATATGTAATTGTTTAAGAATGTTCATTTTTTTTTATATTTTTATTACACAGTGCATTAGATGCAATCATTTTCGCATTATTCATTGAATTCATAGATTCGCTGGACATTTTTCTACCAAACTTGGCAGGTATATGGAACTTTTGTTCAGTAAGAAGTTTTTTGTAATATTTTGCCTTAACCCATTTTATACCACTCATAGATTCCGTGGAAATTTCTTAACGAAATTTGTTAGAAAGATATTACCCAGTAAAAAACGCTGCTTACATGAAAGCAGGTTTGTAAGCGAGTAAGCCAAAAAGAATCCCTTAAAAACCTGCTTACATATGCTATGATTTTTATATGCCAAATTCCCACTTGGAAGCATTACTTTTGGGCATGAATATACCATAACATGAATATACCATACATAATTTATTTCACATAAAATTTTACAAAAATTTATTTTTTGTTATAAAAACTTTTGACATATGTATAATCATTTTTTTTTTACCGCTCCACGTGCTAGCTTTTCTGAAACAGTTAAATGACTAATTATTTTTTTATTACATATTCGAAAACACAATCGGAAATCTCTGGTTCAGATCGTTTATAATCCACGATATGAAACTTTCTGCATTACAAACTGCATCCTTGTGAGGGATTAGGGTAAGCTGCTTACAACCTGCAGCATTGTTAGGGAAAACAGTAAGCTCAACATTTTAGTTTGTTTATTTTTATACGAAAATTATTCGTTTCTTTAGCTTCTTCTCAGTATTATCTAATAGTACACACTTACATCAGCGCTGCTTCTAAAAACACGAACATTGTCTCAATAAGCATTTTCTGAAGTTTTTGTATACGTATTGCGCCCTCTAGCGGTGGTACTCGAAATTTAAATTCAAACTTTGACGCTTTGTATTTACTTAACGGGTTAAAATTTTTTTTTTTAATTACGATTTGGGCTACACTGATAGAATTTGCCTTCATTAAACATTAAAATCGATTCATTGGTTTAATGAAAAATTCCATTAACTGAATGAAAATTCATTAATATTGGTATTTTTTCATTAAAATTTTTTATGATTTTTTCATAATTTCATAAAAAAAAATCATTAAATCAATGAAAAATTTTAAAATTTTTTTCAATAAAAATTTTGACTCGTAATAAGAAAAAAAATTTTTTTTTTGTACCATCATTTTGAAATAAAAAATTTCTTTTTAAAACAGAATTAACCAAAACTTTGAAATAAATAATTTTTTTTTATTAAGTTTGCCAGAGCTAACAGTTTTTGACTTATTTGAATAGTTGGTCACTAAATTCCAGGGAACAGATTCTCTAAGAAAAACGATATAGTTTTGTTCAAAACGAGACCTAAATTGTTATCGTTGTGACGATGTTACTTACACAAAAACGTTATGCTAAACGATAATAAATTTTTGTTTTTTTAACAACATTGTTAACAATATTAACATTTTTATCTAATATGGTCGTAATTTAACTACAAAAGTGGACTATAATCGTCGATCGTTCTACAGAATTCCAAGCCAGATCGATAAAAAATTACATATTTTTGTACCGACATATAAGAAAATATGTCATCTTTTAACACAAATTATGAAAAATGTAAGGAAAGATTGAACAATTTTGTAACAATAAAACAATAAAACAGAAATAAATTAAAATGGGTTTTTTTTTAGTTCAGCTTTTAATATTTTAATGCCTGTTAATTATATTTAAACGATTTTTTTAAATAATTAAAGTTCTTAATTTAAAAAAAGTACAATAATTAAAATATTTATTTTTTATGGATAAAAAAATTTTATTTTCAAAATAAATTTTCAAATTTTATATTTTTCGAATTCGTCAAAAATTATGAGCTTAGCAAAATTGTTGAAAAACAATAGAAATTTCCCCACTGTGCTACATTGGTGGGTGGCCCCGGGAAAACCGTTCTTGTTAGATTTCTTTTTACATGTCATCCTATTCAAAGTAATGAAAATTGCTAAATCAGGCTGAGTTTAATAAAAATCTGCCATCGCTTTTGCAGAACAGCCTGTGATGTTTACTTTCAAACTTTTCGAACTTTTTTTATAAAATATTTTAGACCAGACCTTATAAATAATATCAACGAATGATAATTTCTCAATAACCACCAAATTAATTCTATGCTAAAATAATCATAATAAGTGCAAATTATTATATATCAACAAAAATATTTCATGCAAACTATGAATTTTATTCATTAAACACATGAAACTTTCATAACGATTAGGCTAGGATTAATGAAAAAATGTCATATACTTTATGAAATTTTTCATTGGGTCAATGAAACTATTCATTAAAATTGATTTAATGAAACACCTTTCATTGACTCAATGAAACGTTTCTTTGGGGACTTTTTTATGAAAAAATTCATTGGATTAATGAAGGAATTCATTAATACTACGCACAAATTTCTAACAGTGTAATGATCCATTTCCTTCTGATTTGCCTTTGTAAAAACGGTGTAATTTTATACAGTTAGAGGTATAACAAGTTGATATCAGTTCACCAATAGCGGGATACGACATCACAAACTTTTAAGGAATTGGCACACATTTTTTTGAAATGTGTGTGTTTTTTACATCTGACATTTACAATTGTATTTAAAGTTTGTTAGCGTATTGCGTGAACTGAGTTTTTTTTAAACGCAAAAATCTATGAACTTTTTAAAAATTTTGCGAAATTTATTATTTTTTTTGTCAAATTTTTTGTATAAGTAACTTTAACTAAATCCAAGCAAAAACTAAAATTTTAATATATTTAATTTACCTTAAACTTGAATTCGCTATAATTTTTGAGGCGTGGAAGACAAATGATTAATGCGGATGGATTTGGCATCGGACAGCACATATACAAAAAAAGGTTCTTCGTGTCACACAAAAACAAAACTTGAATAATTTTTGTTTTTCATTGCACAATTAAAGGTCGAAAAAACATAATTTTTATTTTTAATAAAAATTATATCAAACTTGTATTAAAGACAAAGTACAGTCTAGTTTACTCCCCCTGTGTTGTTTATAAACTAAACAAAAGGAGAGAAAAACAAAAAACGTGTATTGAATATCCACCAGAGGTGGACCTTGCACATAACAAACAAGTTTTCAATTTATTTTTTGATCAATGGTTATAATCTTTAACTTCAAGCTCATATATTAGTTCTCATGTAGTGAGGTAAACTAGTTTATATGAATGTTTGATGTTTGGCATAGGATTGTTACCGCTTTCAAAACGTGTTCTGATGATGGGAACCTAGAAAATTCCCGAAATAGATCTATCAACACATTCCTGAAGGGGTCAAAGAATAAATTTGAAAACAAAAACTCTATAGATTATTTGTTTAGGACAATATCCTAATAAAGAAATATAGAATATGGCCTCGAACTTGAATAATTTTCCTTTTTATTGCACAATTAAAGGTCTAAAAAAAATAATTTTTATTTTAATAAAAATTATATCAAACTTACAAAAAAAAAATTTTCAAAATATTTTGCCGAAAAATCCCGCACATTTTTAAAATATATATTCACTGATTTTTATTTAAAAAAAGTATAACATTTCACACAGAAAAATTTTGTAAATTTCAGTTGCTTCAACAGAATATTGGTTTTTACATCAAAAATCGGTTTACACAACAAAATTTAAGTCGCAACTCAAAAAATATTCATAAATCATTTGAATATGGCAGTGATAACCGAATTTATTGGTTGTAGAAATCAAAATAAATTTATCATTTCAGTTGGCACTTTATTTTTCTATATGTTTGTGTCGCTTATAAACTTTTTCAAACCCGGTTTTTTACAGAAAAAATTTTCAAAAATCTAAATTTTTTTTTTTATAAAATCGCGAAAAAAAAGTCGTTTTTGTTTTGTTTCACGAAATTTGGATCTTATGCTCAAAAAAGAAAATAATAAAATTTTAATGCAATTTTGATTTCATATAAATTCATTCAAAGTTGATTTGCTTAAATCTTTACAAGATAAATCAATCTAACAATGACCGTGTTTATAAATAACGCTTACTAAATCGTATTTAAAATACTGGTTAATTATTTTTTTTTTTTATATAAATAAACATTTATTGTGGTTAATTTAAATATAAAATTAATTTTAATTGTGTTATATATTTTTTTCTGATTCGTGTCTGTGGTTTTAAACGTGTATCTCACATTAAAGAATTTATTTTGAACTAATGATTTTTTAAATAAAATTTATGTAATTTAAAAACGGAAATTATAAGGAATGTTGACATTCAGGTTCTGGGGTATTTAAACGAAAATTAGTAAAATTTAGAATTTAAATTTATTGATTAAATTAAAATAACAGTATTTTTTGAAATGGATGATTTACAGAAAATTATTACAAAAAAATATTATTCATACCTACTCAAGTACACTGATAGAAATTTGGGCGTAGTATTAATGAATTTCTTCATAAAATACAATCAATTTTTTCATGAAAAGTCCCTAAAGAAATCTTTCATTGAATCAATGAAATATGTTTCATTAAAACAATTTTAATGACCCAATGAAAATATCATAAAGTATACGGAATTTGTTCATTAATACTAGCATTAACGTTATAAAAATTTCATGTTCTCAATGAATAAAATTCATAGTTTTTATGAAATATTTTCTAAATTTGAAAAAAAAAAATTTTTTTCTCTTTAACATAAGCCAAAAACAATTTGTTTTTCAATTTAAAATTAAAATAAAAATCTGCTGACTTTTTACAAAAGCACTTAAGAAAATGTTTTAAGCTATTTGTAGTCATTTCACATCAACGTTTTATACGCTAAATCAATTTTTTTCAGAGTTTTAGTTAATTCTGTTTCCAATAATTTGTAGTTACATATTGGATGGTTATCAACTGGAAAATGTAGATACATTCCTTGATGTTGGAGTATTACTAGATAATAAACTCACATTTAATTCACATATATCGCAAACTGTAAACAAAGCAAAAGGAGTTTTAGGTTTTGTTAAACGTTCGGGAAAAGAATTTAATGATCCATATATAATCAAGCAATTGTTTACTACTCTCGTTAGACCCATTTTAGAATACACTTCCGTCGTATGGGATCCGCAATATGAAATCCATATAAACAAAATCGAATCTGTGCAGAAACAATTTTTATTGTTCTGTCTTCGATCTCTTCCATGGAATCCGAATATCAATTTGCCATCATATGAGAGTCGCTTAGCACTTATCAAGCTTCCTACTCTCAAAAGTAGGAGGTTGGTGTTAAATATATCTTTTATGGTAAATTTGTTAAATGGTGCAACAAACTCCGAATTCCTGCTGGGTAAAATATATTTCATTGTTCCCAACCGTCCGACAAGATACTACATTCCCCTAAAACTCCAATACTTCCGAACAAATTATGTAAACTTTGATCCCATCCTCAGAATATGTGATGAATTTAACAAATTATACGCCTATATTGATCTTTCGTATAGTCCGGATGTCATAAAGAGAAATCTTATTATGCTGCTAAACCAATTACATAATATTTAATGTTTTATTTCTATAAATTTTATTTTTATAAATTGTATATATGTATATTTGTATATTGTTTTCTTTTTTAATATAAAGTCTGCTAGGATTAGTTTTCCATAGACTTTTAAATAAATAAAAAAAAAAAAAAAAAACAAAAAAATGTATGTCATTTGTAATGTTAGGCGTTGAACTTCAGCAATTTTATCCTTAATATATTAATAGAAAAAAAAAATTACACTAAACTATTTTTTCAATATTACAAGTTAACATTTTGATAGAAAAAATTTCGAAAATTTTTCATTGATTTAATGATTTTTTTTTATGAAATTATAAAATATTCATAAAAAATTTTAATGGAAAAAATTAACAATATTAATGAATTTTCCTTCAGTTAATGAAATTATTCATTAAAACAATGAATCCATTTTTATGAAATCGATTCATTAATACTATGAAGGAAAATTCTATCAGTGTACTGTTCTTGTTATTAAAAAAAAAACTGCCCAGGTAGAAATTGTCAATCGTACAAAAAATAAATAATATTGGCAAACTTCTGATATTTTTGTAATACCCACCGTGTTAAAAATTTCCACATATTATACTAGAAAAACATTATTTTGTTTGCAAAGTATGTGTTTTGCTAGTACCACCCGCAAAATGGTTTGTAAATATTGTTTTTACCAATATTATAACCAATTAGAAGCAGTATCCATTTTTAATATCTTTTTAAATATGATGTAAAAGACTAAGGCCGAACTGTATTGCTGCTTTTTAAATGTGTTTTATTATAAAAATTTCACAAAATGAATTAAATTTAAGGTATTTTAAAAGCACCAAATTGTTTTAATTACCAACATTATGCCAACGGTGACAAGTTCGTTCAAATCACCGGTTGGCCACTGTTATCAATCGGGTGTAGGGTTGCCATTCGTACTGTTTTAAACAGTACATGTACTGTTTTATGAAAAATGTACTGTTTTATTCACAACACCTAAAACAGTATGCAAAAGTACTGTTTTTTTTGGATTTGTACTGTTTTTGTACGGTTTTTTTTTGTATATTGTATATATTTTCATATAAACAAGTTTTTTTGCGTGTACAAAGAATATATATTTTTTTAACCATGTTTTTTTCGTGTGTACAATAGTTTTTTATACAAATTTTTTGAATTTCCCTGTATTAATTCCACTTCGCTTCTTTGTACATATATAAGTTTGGTTTGTTTACTTTTCAAGCAATGGATGTTTTTAAACACAATTTTTTTCATGACACTGCCCAATGCAAAAATTAATGGCGTCCAAACTCATAATTTTAGCCAATTTGACGAAATTTAGTCAATTTGATGAAATTTAGTCAATTTTACTTCTTTAGAGGATGTAAACTTAACGAAATTTTGTTGATTTGAATAAAATTTGTTAAATCTTAAAAAAAAAATTGACAAAATTTCGTTAAAGATCTACAAAATTTTTTTTGTTGATTTTACCTACGCTATTTGGTTCGGTGAATTAACTTATTTTAAGTAAATATGTGATGTATTGAAGTAAAAGTTATGTTAATAATAAATACAAAAATGTACTGTTTTTTTTTGAAAAGTACTGTTTTTTTCATCAATGTACTTTTTTTTCACTTTTCAAATATGGCAACCCTAATCGGGTGACAGGACAATGCTCTCAAGATTGTTAATCCCACGTTTTGCCAACGCATAACTGACCATCGTCGACGCTTTACCAACACTGTTCTGATTGTATTTTTCTGCCTGGGTGGTGTCTAAAGAAATGTTCATAGCTAAATGCTAAACACGTTTTTAAGCTCTTTTTTATTACAAAAGGTCAATATTCTTCTCTACGCGTTGTAGCAAAACGCGTGTTTTGCATTGAGGTGTGAATGCCATATAAAAACGTTGTTTTAAATTTGAAAACTTATTGCTTTGAGAGAAAATCCAGACTTTTCTATTTTACGTATGATTAATAAGGAATTGTGAAAATATATATTAATCACACCCACCAAAATCCTTTTTTTAAACTAAACATAAATATTAATTCCTTTTTTACAATGCCCTATATTAAAAAAAAAAGTTTGTTACATTATTCAAATTCTTCAAATTTTTATTTATAATAATAAAATTAAATATTTTGACGCTTTTTTATAGACTTTAATTTTTTATTAAATAAATTTAGCATTAATTTTGTATCTGTTTTTTTTACGATTGTTGTTGTCTCGTTAATATAATTTTTATTTATTAGTGTGTGCTTTTTGTGTTAAAGGCTTTTAAAACCTCTTTTATTTGCTTATTTTATATTTAATTAATGTGTTTGTGTTTTGCTTAGGAATGCGGATAATTTGTTATGGTTAAAATAAAAAATAATAAAAAAAAAAAAAATACAAAGAAATAAATAATAAAAAAATACTCGCACATGTTAATAAACATTTATGTGAGTACCTAGAACTTTAATAAAAATAAAATCTTTCACCCTAATTTACATACAAAAACAATCAAATTTAACTCCATCATGATTGAGCGGAGATACATGTCAACTCAATCACCATTTGGATCGACCATCTCCGATTTCAACGAAATTCACCATAACTGTCATTTTCGACAAGAAGTTGACGAAACATAAACTTCAGATTCCGGACCCTTTCGGTTTCCGAAATAATAACGTAATGAAGAAATTGGCAAAAAAAAACGTTAAAATTTGACTAAAGTATTGTTACAAAATTTATGATGACTTCTAAACTATACATGTATGTGTGTGGTGCTTTGTGGTGTAATGGTTCGATTCCCGGTGACGACAACATCAATTTACAATTAACAATATGTATGAGTTTTCTATCACTTCTATGTATCGCACTTAACCCCACCGAAGTAAAATAATGAATCGGGGCTACGAAACAAAAAGCTTCAATAAATTCGCCAACTCTACATTAGATGGCGACCAACAACTGTTCGAAGACTTATCATCTCGCGCAAATATAGTGTTGCCATGTTTGAAGCCCTTCATATTTCACCATCTTTCTTCTCTCTCATCACTCCCCTTTCCAAAGAAAGCAACACATTAATTAATAGGAAGAATTTCCTGAGTGTTGTTTCTCTTTAAAAAAAAAAAAAAAAAAATACAAAATACAAAATCTGATACAAACTCTGAGACTAAACGAGATAGTGCTCAAATTTTTTCACAAATGTAGAGGAGGTTTCAACCCCATTTTTTAACCCTTAAACGTGAGATTGGGCAGCTAAAAAAAAACACATGACTCTTTCTTTGCTCCTCAGCAACATATCCAAAGTTCATTAAAATCTGCGAGTTCGTGTTGGGATACCTCTTTTGATAGTTAATTATTTTGAGTTTATCACTCGTAATTAAATTGTTGCGCTTTTGAGTCCTTTAATCGGAATACAATTGTGGTACTTTTGAGTTATAAATTCAGAATTTTGCGCTTTTGAGTCCTTAATTCGGAATACAATCGTGGTAATTTTGAGTTTCAAAGTGTATCTATGATCGTGGTATTTTTTAGTTCTAAGTTTTTTTATATAATCGTTGTACTTTTGGGTCTCAAAACTGATCTATAATTGTGGTAGTTTTTAGGTCTAAGTTTATTATAAAATCGTTCTAAATTTCAGTTCTAAGTTTAATATATAATCGTGGTACTTTTGAGTAAAAAAATTATCAATAAACGTGGTAGTTTTGGATCCCAAAACTTATTTTTAATAATTAATTTGACCTTTAATCTTTGTACATTTGTGTCGCAAAACTAATCTTTCATTCTTTAGTCCAGAATTTGGTCTATAATCGTAATACAGTTGTGTCCCAAATTTGGTTCATAATCTTGTTTCTTTAAAGTTCCGAATTTAATTTAAAGTTTCGGCACTTTCAAGTCCCACAATCGTGGTACTTTTGACATTAAAATTTGATCCATAAATTTCATACTTTTGAGTTTTAAAACAGATCTTAAATCTTTGTACAGTTGTTAATGTGATTTATAATTGTAGTACATTTGTATCCAAAAATGTATTTTTAATCGTGGTACATTTATTTTCCAAACATTAACTGAAATAGTTGAACTTTTTAGTCCTATATTAGATTTATAATCTTATTATATTTGTATCAAAATTGATCTTTATTCGTGGGTATTCTTAGTCATATAATCATACGATCTTCAATCGTAGTACATTTGTGTCTAAAATTTTATTTATACTGGCGTATGACGTTAACCGATCAGTTTAAAAATCCATCGATTTCGTAAAATGTCAAAATTTTAAAAGTGAATAAAGAAGTGGAGGAAGTTTGAAATTATTTTTGATTGCTTTAGTTTAATCAGGAATGTCGATTAAGGGGGATATTACATTCGCGGCAGAGACAACAGATCTTTTTTTTTAAATTCATAACTCAGTCAAAAACCAACATTTTTCAAAAATTTTATTTATTATTGTAGAGAATTAAACAAATTACAAGAAAAAAATTAAAAAAAATATATATTTTTCACTCCAACATGGTTTTATAGAGCTCCAAACTGGCGGCAGAGAAAAAACGGGGCCTCGTGGTTGCAGCGCTGGGAGTCGCAAAAATTGTCCGATCTGGAAAAAAAATTACTTTTTTAAATCTTAACAAAATTGGTTATCGTATTTTTTTTAACCTTTATTTAATAATTACAACTGAATACAAGATTACTCATTAAGTAATATTTTTCTAACGTGTCGTTATCGTATGACACGAGCTTTTTTTAAATTTTTTTTCAATTTTTGACGATGTTCCAAATTTAAAAGTGTGTTTTTCGAAAAAAAATATTGACTTTAAAAATTCATAAAAAATCGAAAAAAAATTTTTAAAAAAAGCTCGTGTCATGCGATAGCGAATCAAGTTTAAAAAAATACAAAAAAAAAAATTCGTCAAAAAATGAACCCGCTAGTGCCGCAACCAGTACGAAAAACATGGTTTCGAGATAAACGCGTTCAAAGTTTGTGAACAAAGAAAAAAGGTTACCTTTAATCTGCCATGCCTGCTTCGTACTGTACGCCTTCGTTATCTTGTGTTGTGCTGTTTCTTACAGTTTTTTGCAATTCGGGCTTCTTTTGAAGCTTCATATGCCTTCACTATTCACCCTTCAAGTAGGTACGAAATAACAACCACCAAAAGTCAGGTAGCACGTATAACAAGTATATACCAGCTGCAGTACGTAGGTAGCGCGAAAATTAAAAATGCGCTCTCTCTAATCCGGCTGGAACTTTTGAACCCGTAGGAATTTTTCCATGAAATTTTTTTTCTTAGAATATTAAGAATATTTACTAAAATACATATTTGTAAAAAAGTCGATTTCAAAAACGGCCAATGTCATGTCCCCCCTTAAGATATTTTAATCTTTTTTTAAAGTTAAAGCAATACGAAATATTTCAAAAACGATCGTTTTTCATCAAATGTCAGATAATCTTGGTTTTGAGTTTTAACGTTCAAAGTAAAATTTGTGTCTCAAATTTAATCGAATTTATGTGTCCCAAATTGAAGTTTTATTTGTATTTTTTTCTTTTGTTTAGAGTAGGGTACCTCATACTCAATTTAATCTATCTAAATTTTTTCTTTTGTTTAAATATTATAATTGATTTTTATGCATTATATTTCAATAGAATTCCAACTTTTTATTCAATTCATTTCCTTTAATTAATATCGATGATTATTCAAGATTTTTTTTTTATACATTTTGTATTTAAATTTCTTTACTCAACACGTAACTAATCAGTTAAAATAACTCATAAACAATTTTGAAAAATAGTGAAATAAAAGAGTCTGCCTGTCTTTTCAAATACGGTTTAATAAATTTATTAATGTGTTCTTTAATGATGATAAATACCATTTTTATGCAGGTACTTCAAATTAGTTTTTATTACTTTCCGTTAATACTTCTATTGGGGTCAGCTAATTGTATTAAATTGATTTAAAAATTCTGTTACAGTAATCATAAAATATTTATGGTAATCAATTTTTTATGATTATGCGTAGATTTTTTTATTATAATTTTGTTAAGAACTAAAAAAGCTTTAGATTTGGTAAAGATCATAGTTTTAGCTGTTATACTCATATTGAAAGAATTTAATATATTAGGGGTAATTATAAGTTTTTAACTCTTCAAAAGTTCAAACATTTTCAAAAAATTAATATATTTTTGCATTTCATTTGGAATTGTCAGGTTTTGAGATCATAATTAATTAAATGTTACTATTACAAATAAAGGGTCCGCCATCTAACGTTTTTTTTCAACTAGTGCTTATTTCGTGAATGGTAACACTTAGTTCATGTCTGATTTGACAGATATTTAGTTTTATCCTTCCGCTGAACGAATATGGTATACGCTTGAACAACGCTGGGAAATATTGCGACATTACTTTGAAAATCATGGTGATGTTGCAGAATGTGTGCGAAAATTGCGTACGGATTTTGGAAGAAGAGAAGCACCGTCAGCTCCGTTATCTTGTGAAAAAAGTTCGTTATCTTGTGAAAAAAGTGAAAGAAACTGGCATCCTCATCGATAAACCAAAGCGTGAAAAGCCAAAAACAGTGCGTACACCCGAGAATATTGCTGCTGTGGTAGAAAGTGTGCTCGAAGCGCCATCAACATCAATTCACCGTCGTTCTCAACAATTGAACATTTCGAAGACATCATTGAGATGAATTTTGCATAAAGACCTTGGTATGACGCCATACAAAGTCCAATTGGTTCAGGAGTTGAAGCCAACAAGCCAGAGACAATTGACGCTTTAAAGGACAATATTCGTGAAGCCATTGGTGAAATACAGCTGCACACAATCGATAATGTGCTTAAAAATTGGACCGATCGTGTATGCTACTGCATGGCCAGCCGAGGCAGACATTTGAATGAAATTATTTTCCATTATTAACCGGAAGGATTGTACTTTCAAATAAAAAAGAAATTTGAGAAAATATTCAGTAGTTTTTTTTTATAGCATTTTCAAAAAAAAAAAAGTTATTTGGCGGACCCTTTAGAAAACGCTAATTATTAATAAATGTAAGAGCGATTAGCGCTTGAGGGGACTAGCCGCACTGTTTAAATTTTTTCAGAACTTTGAAGATTTTTTTATAGTATTAGATTTTTATCAAAAAAAAAAAGACAACAACTTTTTTCCAGCACTGACTGTAACATAAAAAAATAAAATCTTTAATATAACAGCTATTTTTCTTTTAAAAAATGCGCATTTTTGTCTTTAATCTAATAAATATGTCGTGTCATAAATTTATGTAGCATTTATTTTTCCATGTACCTGTAAATGAAAAATATCATTTCATACATTACATTTAATATACTCGCATTATAGCATATTAAATAGAAGAAAAAATATATATCCAAAGGAATGTTGAACCATTAAACATTAATAAAAAATAGACATACAGCCCCATCTACCACAGACAGAGATAATCATAAATTGCTAATAATATGTGAATATGTATAGAAAAAAAATATATAAAACAAATTGTTAATACAAGTCAAATCTTTTAATATTATTTCATGATTTTTTCAATGCACCAGGCACAAATGCATGTTATACACTCAGCGACATAGAAAAAGTTTAGTCTCAATGGTTTTACAAAACACTTGAATTAAAAGAATTGGGGAAAAGAAATAGCAAAATGTCAGAAATTTAAATAATTTTAGTTTATCTACAATCATGGTACTTTTGAATTCCAAAATTTATTAATATTCGAGAAACTTTTTAGTTATAAGTTCGTTATATAATCGTGGTTCTCTGATTATAAAGGGTCCGCCAAATAACTTTTTTTTTTGAAAATGCTATAAAAAAAACTACTGAATATTTTCTCAAATTTCTTTTTTTATTTGAAACTACAATCCTTCCGGTTAATAATGGAAAATAACTTCATTCAAATGGCTGCCTCGGCCGGCCATGCAGTAGCCTACACGATCGGTCCAATATTTAAGCACATTATCGATTGTGTACAGCTGTATTTCCTCCTCTTCAATTTTTGTGAATAAAAATTCGTTCAACATGGCCCGATAACGATCGCCATTGACTGTAACGGCCACTCCTTGCTCATTTTCGAAGAAAAATTGCCCAATTATGCCTCTGGACCAAAATCCGCACCAAACAGTGACTCGTTTTGGGTGTATCGGCACACATTCTGCAACATTACCATGATTTTCAAAGTAATGTCGCAATATTTCCGAGCGTTGTTCAAGCGTATACACAACCATATTCGTTCAGCGGAAGGATAAAACTAATTATCTGTCAAATCAGACATGAGCTAAGTGTTACCATTCAAGAAATAAGCACTAGTTGAAAAAAAAACCATTAGATGGCGGACCCTTTATAACGAACTTATAATCGTGGTACTTTTAGGACACAAAAATTATTTATAATTGTGATGGTTTTCAGTCCCAAAATAAATTTTTAACCGGGGTACTTTAGAGTGCCAGAATTAATCTTTAATCTTGATACTTTTAGTTTTAAGTTCATTACTCGTATATAAACTTGGTACTTTGGAGTCTCAAAAATAATCTTTAATGTTAGAAAGTGTTTTGCAACCGTCAGATAATGACAATCGTAATTAATTTTTAATTAATTACGGTAGAATTTTGTTTTAGTTAGTCTCTTTACAGGAAGAAAGAAGAAGAAAACATTTGTATTGAAACATTTTTTTTTACGGACACAAGGGATACACCAGACTGCCTCCCCTCCTGGGACTTGTCAGTGGTTAATTTATGTGTCAATTGAACAAAGTATTTAATATTGTTAATATGCTCTATATGAAAAACTTTTTTACTTTTTTGGTATCGTACTAGGATTCAAACTCACTGCCTTAGCATCAAGCTATGCATCGTAATCTCATCTCTTAACGAGTTGAGCCACGGTCGACACAGCGATGACTGTGGCTAAGTGGAGTTTTGTTACACTACGTACACGCAAGTATTGTTTTTTGATCAGAAGAGACAGAATTAACTAATACCAATGCACAATTAATTTCTCAGCTAAAATGCTTTTTCTTCTTAATCCTATCTCTCTTTCACAAGTAATTATCACGTTTTATGATGCGCTTTATTCACATACAATAGTTGGATACCAAGTGTAGGTTAGAGATTGAGTCGCCGTTAAGCAAGTTTCTTCAAATTTTATGTTAGAAAGTGTTTTGCAACCGTCAGATAATGACAATCGTAATTAATTTTTAATTAATTACTGTAGAATTTTATTTTAGTTAGTCTCTTTACAGGAAGAAAGAAGAAGAAATTGGTACTTTTGAGTCGCAAAATTAGTCTTTAATCAAGGTACTTTTTAGTTCTAAGTTCATTATATGATAGTGGTACTTTTGAGTCATAAGTTCGGAATACAATCGTATATTCAGGGAACTCTGCTTTAAAAATATGTAATTGTTTGGGTTGTAATACAGTTTCTTAATTTTGTCCGTCATTTGTAGCACAAATTAAATTTTTTACTAACCTAGTATTTCATTTAACAAAACAAACCACATCCAATGACTGTTTTATGATTTTACATTTATTTTAACAGTAGTTTTTTGTTATTTGAAAAAATTAAAAAAAAAATGTTGTTTATTTTTTACTAGCATGTGTTTAATTTTTACTAGTTAGTTGTTAGTCATTTTTTGAACATTAAAAAACAAATGACAATGTTAGTTGATTTTACTGAAATGTAAGTCATACTTTCTTTAAGTGAAATTTAATTTGTTTTTAACTACATTTGCAGTGGTCTTTAACTACATAGTATTCTAAGTGTAGTTCTTTAGAGTGCCTAATTCAAATACAATCGTGGTACAGTTGAACCTTCATTATCCGGCTTGCACTGGGCCAGGCTCAGCACGGATAATCGAAAACACGGTTAATAGAAGTTATTTATTTTCCACGAATTTTGATTCTTTGTAGGTAGATTTATAAAAAAAAAAACACGCAAATAAATGTATGTGCTGCACTGATAATAGATGTCAAGCACAGTTAATAGAAGAAAAAAAAACTGTTAATAGAGGTATAAATCAAACGTTAAGCATTCCGGTTAACAAATGCATCGGTTAATCGAGGTTCAACTGTACTTATGACTCCCAAATTCGGAATACAATAAGTCCCTTATTTAGTACTTTTAAGTTGCAAGTTATTATACTTTTGAGTCTATGAATTGGTGTTAAATCATGATACTTTTAAATCGCAAATTATGGTACTTTTGTGTATCTGATTTAGCCTTCAATTTTTAAATCGTATATTATGGTTATTTCGAGTCTATAATTTGTTCTTCAATGATTACACTTTTATGAATATGATTTGGCAAATCTAGTACTTTTATTAAATTCCACGATTTTTACTTTAGAAACCTATTTTTACAAATTTAAAATTGAATATTTTATAATAAACAATCAAAACTATTATTTACTTTAATTTTTTGAAATGTTTGAAAAATATATGGTTTGAAACATAAAGGGTCCGACAAATAACTTTTTTTTTTGAACTCCTGAACCAATTGGACTTTGTATGGCGTCATACCAAGGTCTTTATGCAAAATTCGTCTCAATGATGTCTCCGAAATGTTCAATTGTTGAGAACGACGGTGAATTGATGTTGATGGCGCTTCACGCACACTTTCTGCCACAGCAGCAATATTCTCGGGTGTACGCACTGTTTTTGGCTTTTCACGCTTTGGTTTATCGATGAGGATGCCAGTTTCTTTCACTTTTTTCACAAGATAACGAACATACGGACCATATTCGTTCAGCGGAAGGATAAAACTAATTATCTGTCAAATCAGACATGACCTAAGTGAATGGTAACGAAATAAGCACTAGTTGAAAAAAAACGTTAGATGGCGGACCCTTTATTAATTAAAATACAAAATAAATTGGACAAAAACAATTTCCAGGGTTGGTAAACCATTTTTGACACTAATGTGATAAAAATACGAAGTTTACACTGTAACGCCATTACATGAATCCAGCTTATAATTTGGTAATTAAATGTGGTACTGTTTTGGTTTATGATTTCATTCACAGTCATCGATGTTTTGGCTCTATGTTTTGATGTATAAACGTGATACTTTTAAGTCCCATGTTTGACCTATTACCATGTCCTTTTAAATTCAATTTTAATATAATACAGGATCTATTACTTATTTTAAAATCGAGGAACTTTCAATAAATATAATATATTTGTGGTAACTTCTTGGATACAATTTGAAATGCAATTGTGTTACTTTACCTGCATTACTTTTAATACAATGGTGGTTTTTTAGATGCTTTTTTAATATTCTTACAGGTCCCAAATTTAATTACCAATCTGGGGACCTTTGAGTTTTATAAATGATCTACAATTTGGGTAGTGATGTGTCTCAAATTTAATATTTAAATTTTGGTACGTTTGAGTCAAAAATTGGTCTGGAATTACAAAACTTTTGAGAAGAACATTTGATAAAAAAAAAAACTACTCTTTAGTCCCAGATTTGATTAATAGTCGTGGCACTTTGTATCTCAAATTTAACTACAATCGTCGTTCTTTTGAGTTTCAAAATTGATATGCATCCAATATATTATAAAGCTAAAAATGTAGTATGCAATCATGGTTCTAATAGTTCCAAATTTTATATTTAATCGTGATTCTTTCGAATCTCAAATTTAGTTTAAAGTCCTGGGATTTTTGTTTGCCAAATTTTACTTACAATCGTTCAACTTTTGTGTACAAATTTTTCTCTGCAATTGTAGAACTTTTTAGTAGCAAATATAATGTAACATCGTTAAAAATTTGAATTCCGAATTTTATTTCAAATCGTAAGAATTTAGTTCAATGATATTTTAGTTCTGAGTCCTGAATTTGGGTTTACATCGTGAGACTTTTTAGTTTTATGTATAATTCATAATAGTCGATCCTTTAAATCTCAAATTTGATTTGAAGTCGTGGTGCTAGAGTCTCGAATTTGTTTTTTTTTTTTAATTTTTAGTTTTATGTTCAATCTTTAATTGTTTTTCTTTTTAATCCCAAATTTGATTTAGAATCGAAGGAGTTTTGAGTCCCAAATTTTATTTGATATCCTGGGAATTTTAAGTGATATGTTTAGTCCTCAAATGTGGTTCTTTTAAATCCCAAATTAAATTTACAAAATGCAGTTTAAGAGTAACTCGAACGAAGTGATCCAAAAATTACCAACAAAACCAATGAAATGACAATTAGTTTTTCACTCACTTCGCTCGAATTAGATTGAAAATTGTTTTTTTTTTTTTTTTGGCTCGGTTAGAGGTTTGGTTTAAACGAGGTACTGTTGAATATCAAAATAATGTGAGGGGTTTGAGTTTTTACTTTGATCCTTAATCATTGGACTCGTGTGATACTTTTGGATCTAAACTGTGATCAACAACAATGGTAGATTTTAGTCAAGAAGGATATATCAATGAGGAGCAGCCAAATTAAAAAATGCATACCAACAGCCAAACGAAAAAAACAGTTTATACACTCAGGGAACTTCTGCTTTAAAAAATATGTAGTTGTTTGGGTTGTAATACATTTTCTTTATTTTTAATGTAAATGTCAGCCATTTGTAGAACAAATTAACCACTTACCTTGTGGTTCATTCAAAAAACAACTCACATCAAATGACTGTTTTATGATTTTACATTCATTTTTTACATTTGTTTTTTGTTAATTAAAAAAATAAAAAAAAAAAATGTTTTTTTTTTTTACTACCATGTGGTTCATTTTTACTACAATTGTTAGTCATTTTTTGAACATTAAAAACAAATGACAATGTTAGTTGAATTTACTGTAATGTAAGTCGTCCTTTCTTTAAGTGAAACTTCACTTGTTTTCAACTACAATTGCAGTGGTCTTTACCTACATAATATTCTAAGTGTAGTGTAATTGGAGCTGAGTAAGCGAAAACCCACAAAACAAACGGAATAATCTTCTTTGAAAGTTTTTCACTCACTCCTCTAGAATTACGCAGTAAACTGCTTTGTTGGTTTGTTTAGTGGTTTGATTTTATTAGTTTGGCTACTCCCGATTGAAGTATCCTTAATGCCCAAATCTTAAATCGTGTTTTTTTTGAGCACCAAATTTAAAGAGGAGGTACTTTTGAGTCGAAAATCTTTAATCGGGATTTTTGTAAGACCCAAATTTTCAATCGTGGTACTTTTGAGTATGTAATTCGAACTTTAGTTGTGGTTCTTTTGAGTCTTTTTACTAAGTACTTTTTTGGACAATGTATTTTTTTGGAAAAAATTAAATTATTTGTAGAAAGTATTTTGTGTTAGGAAATTGTTTTTTAATTTCAGACAAATTACTTTCTTTTGTGGCAAAAACGTATTTTAATTTTTTGAAAAAAGAAGAGTGGTGAGAGATGCTGGCTAAATCAACATCATTCAGCCTTGTCGAATAGACCTAGGAACTTGAAATTTTCTATATAGTTTCTCCCTAGGCAGGAGAGAAGTGGAGAAGTCTTCACATTTCCAAAAGAAATCGTGGTATCTTTGACTTTGATACTTTGGATTTAAATTTATTAAAAATATGAAGTTTTTTTTTTGTCGTCGACTGTATATGTATTAGATTCTTTTACATTTGTAAGTTTTGATGAAGTATGGTATGATGGAATGATATTATTATTTGTTGTTATTTTTTTTTTTTTTTCTTCTTTTTAATGCATTTGAAAGTGGTAAAACGGGATTTTTAGGAATTAGTAAAAAAAAAATGTATTAAAAAAAATTACTACAAGTGTTTACGATAAGTGGTTTTAGCTATTTATCTATCTCCGTTGGCTTTAGCTGGTGGCTGGTGCACGTTGGGGTCTCTTAGACTTTGATTTGTTACTAACAAGAATATAAAAATTTTCTTTAAATGAATATAAACTAAAACTATGAGAATATGTCCAACCATCTAAACGTCTGTCCATTTGTATGTAGGTATGTCTGACTGTCTGACTGTCTGTAGCTAGGTTGGCTGATATGTCTGGTCTTAAGTTGTATATCGAATTGGTATTTAGCTTATTGATTAGCAACTGTCAAGTAATTAATAATCTTGTCGTAATAAAATTATATTAAGTCTAACAAAAATGTTACTCGCATACAATAAAAATTTATTTGAATTTGATTAAATGTTCAAATTCAATTAGCTGTTGTCGGTATTAACATGTTAATAAATAGTTTTGAAACTGGTTAAGCTGAAGATTTTATTTTCAATTATTTTTTAATTTTAAATAAAACAAATTATATTATAAATTATTAATTAAAACTACTTATGGTAAAATTTTTATTAAATTTTTTAAAATTGCTTATTAGATTCTAAGAAATGTATACAATTTAGAAGAAAACATTTCTAATCGTTTTAACTTGTTCCACTTATTTAATGAAATTTTTCCATATTTTATTCTTTGAAATTATTATAAAAAGTCATAAAAATAATAGTACACGTATGCCGTCAAAAGATTTAATAACACAGCGCAGCAAAATTGTGCTCTAAAATTGAGAACAGGATCCATTGATCCGAAATATTTCGGCCACGCTGATTTTAATAGCGCCTAGTTCTTTCACATATGTGCAAATTGCAAAATTGCATTAAAGTTTTGCATGTTTCATCAAAGGTTTTTATACATAAAACTAAAAAAATATGATATTTTCTCTTAATTTTTTATGGTAAATACTAATAAGACATTCAGCAACACTTTTGTATCAAATTTGTTTAATATATATGAAGCATTAACAATTAAATCCGAGTTTTTTTCCAATTAATTACTATATTTTATTAGTTTTTCACAATTTATTATACAATTTCAAAATGAATGAAAGCATTTTTGTTCATAAGCCAAAATACAAATCTGAAAAATTATTTCGTGTAATAAAGGAGTTGAAGAGTGTCCGAAATTAATTTTTTTCATCTTCGCCGATTTGAATAATTTTTTGGTATTTTGTTGTCAGATATCTGAATATTATGATTCCGTAATATTAGCCTCATATATTTATTATTTGTTTGGACAGACACGCTCGAAATTCATATATGTTCGCTTGTTTAAAATGGTATGCAAATTTACTGTATATTCAATCTTTTGGTACAATCACAGTAAACTTATCATTTGACTTTGTTGTATATTTTCGTAAATGACAATTGTCATAGATGAGATTTGCATTAAAAAAAGTTGGAAAAAGTGCCATATAAAAAATTTCGTAGAACAAAATATAAACAACATCAAAATTTCAATGTTCATCAACTTCAGTGGACTGCATCTTTTTAGCGCTGTGTAGCGCTGTTTAAGGAAAGAAGTCAAATTACAGCTTGAAGACTCAGCTAAAAGTAAAAAAAAAAAAATCAGCAGCTCCTACCTGCTCCTTTCGCCGCAATAAATTGTAATGCAGCGATCGACACTAACAAATTTCATATATATTGCATGGATACTGCCAAGTTGTTTGTTGATCTCAGCGGCTGGTACTACATGCCAGTAACTGTGCATAAGATTCTGGTGTATGGTAGCAAAATTATAGCAGAAGCTATTCTGCCAATAGGTATGTCTCTATCTAAAGGCCCTTATTCAATGATTTCATTTTTATTTTTTACATTTTAATTGATTATTTGTATCAGGTATGCTGTCCGAGGAAGCGAGGAATAAAGACTATAGAGCCTATAGATTACATCATTCGCGAAGAATTGGACGTGTAGCCACTAATGAAGACGTAATGCATAATAATTTATTGTCTTCAGACCCATTTATAAATAGATTTCGCTCAAAGCTGCAAATCAAAAATTGGAGTACGATAATGTTGTTAAAAAAATTATTAAAAGACTATGTTTAAATTACTAATTCATGTTTTTTCTATTTGTTTTTTCTATGGAAGGTGGGCGTAAAAGTGGGCGGATCAGGTATATATTTTCAGGAGCCCATTCTACAATTATAATATTTATTTTTTGTGAAAATTGAGTTGATGCATTAAAAATCAAGGGAGTTATGCCACTTTTTCAATACAAATTTCACACAAATGATTCTGAGTGTTTAAAATTGCTGAGTGTTTAATGTGCCAAAAAACAATGCCGTAGGTCAAAATTTAATTTTCACTTTGTATGGGAGGTGGGCGTAAAAGTGGGTGAATCATTTTGATTTTTCCATTTTTTTCTTGATTCAAACAAAAAATGCCTATGTGCAAAGTTTCATTGTCCTTGGACAACTTCTTCTATTTTTAGCCGCTCGTTCTATGAACCCCAACCAATGTGCGGCATAGCGAAAAGCATGGCCTATGAGTAGGGTGATCAAATCGAGTAAACCGAGTAAGACGAAAATTGCTTATAACTTTAACAATAAATCTTCAAATTTAAAAATTCTTAAATGTATTATTTTAAAGAAATCAATTTTTTATAACGAGCAAAAAGCAGTTTTGTTCATTAAAAAACGTTACTTTACAAAATATTTTTAATTAATAACAAAACCGTTAATATAATTAATTTTTTGAATTGTTTCTTTGTTTTATTCGCGTTGCCAAAAGTTTGAATTTTGATATTTGTCCAAATTAAAAATAATTAAACGGCTTATTCGATTTTTACTCGATTAATCACCCTGCCTATGAGTCCATCTTTTAGTACAAAATGTAAAGAGCTTAAAAAGTTACGTGTCCCAAAATACTATCAAAAAAGTTAATATTTGCGAAAGTGAGTTTAACAAAAACTTTTATTAAAGTAAATATCTATCAAATATTTCAAACTTATTTTCAAAACCATAAGAAAATTGTGAACATTTTTAAAATAAAATTTTAAAATTTTTGGTAGGCATTAACTGTAATCAAAGTTTTTGTGTTTTTTCCATGATTTGTCTCTAAAAACTATCTGCATGATATCAATCAATCAATGACATTTTTTAGATCTATGAATTGTTACTGGAATTCGTAAATTGAAACTTTTTGTGTTTTTTCCATGATTTGTCTCTAAAAACTATCTGCATGATATCAATCAATCAATGACATTTTTTAGATCTATGAATTGTTACTGGAATTCGTAAATTGAAACTTTTCATTTGCAGTCTAATGAAAAATTTCATAATTTTTATAAAAAAGTTCATACAACTAGTGAAAAAGTTTCGTTAAAAACAGTTTCATGGAAAATATGAAGCTTTTTCATAAAGAAGAAAACTTCATTAGTTTAGTGAAAAAATTTCATTAAAGCTCGTCTAAGGAATTCCCTCAATATATTTGTTTATGCTTAAAATGATTTAGTGCTTCGCGAAATGAGATGATAAATTATGCAAAAATAAATAGAAGAATGTTGCTTAACCCTCTAACGGGTAAGGGCAGTCTTCATAAAATTTACCACAAATGCTTCAAATGAGCGTTTTATACTTAAAAATTAATATATTCCGATAGAAAACTAAATTTGCTAAATATTTTGCAAAGAAATGTTGCGTGTGCCGTCCACGGTTTGGAAGCAAGAAAGCTTCAAAATCAAAATTTCGTAATATTTCAAAAAATAATTATTTTAAAAAAATCTAGAAAACCAATTTAAGTTGGCTAAAAACTCTTTATATAAAATATAAATAAGATTGAAGCTTTATCTTTAATAATAAGTCCTTACTTTAGTGGAAGGACTCACAGGATTTTATCAGGATTTCTCTAAAGGACATCATTTTTACTTATTAACTAATAGACGGATTTTTATGAAATTTGGCAGAAGGAAGACATTAAGTATTAAATTGAATTTTCGATACTTTTTCGACTAATTTCGCTTTTTCCAAAAAGCGAAAATCATGATATCTTCTTGAGTAGGAGCAGAAAAAAAAATAGTTTTTCGAGTGTGGTTATATCTTGGTAAGAAAAATAATTTTTGTTCAAAACTTCTCTTTTATATGCTTTAGTTTCCAGAATACACCCTAAAATATTTTGGATCATATCGTCTAAATTAGGCAACGATAAACAATTTTGTTGAAGAACTTTTTATTTGCTTTTCGAGTGGAGCACGTTGTATGAATTTCGTTGCAAAACATCGTTTGCCATTTAGAAGGTTAAGGTCTTATCAGTATTTACCATACAAAATTAATAGAAAATATCTTATTTTTAAAATGTTATGCATAAAAATCTTTTTTAAAACAAGGAACATTTGAATGTAATTTTGCGGAAAATATGAGCCATATGTAAAAAAACTGGGTACGCCCTTAAATTCCTCGTGTCAGAATGGTCGCAACTCTTATTTTCGATTTTCATGGTAAATTTTGTTGCGCTGTGTTATCATTAAGTTTTTTTTTTCCAATAGTTTTGTATTTTTTCATACATATTTGGTATTGTAATTGTATGTTTGTGGAATTATAAAACACTTGCTGGTAATTGGAATGTGTATTGACAATTTGTTTTGATTTATTATTTTTCCAATTAAATTTGCGGTTCTTTTTTTTTTAAACTCTACCGGCGCTTTATAAACTATAGAAAAATAGTTGCTGACTATGCTAATCAAATAATAAAAAATAAGAAAAAAAAAATAGCAAAACGACCATATTTTTTTTTTCAGTATTTTAAATTCAAACACACCCTTTCGTGTCATAAATATTTATTTAAAAAAAAATATGGGAATTTCCATACAATTGTATGCAAAAATTAAAAAAAAATAAAAAAAAAACAAAATATGTCAAATATTTAAGAGAATTATTTGCATTCAAATATCAATTGAATTTTGAATCATTTATAAAGCCGGATGTAATAGTTATTTAGAAAATAATGTTGAATAGAAATTTTCTCATAGATAAGTTTTAATACTTAATTTTCCCACTATTTAATTTCTGGAAATTGTCGATTAAGACAATAAGCACAATACAATAATTCAGAATGTAAAAGAAACCCGTCACGGAAAATGAATGAACAAAATAGCAACGGAGACGGAAAACTGTTAAACCAATCTCAATTACACTGCTCAACAATTTTCAACTTTTTACAGAACTTGTCTTTGAAGCACACACTTTTTCATAGACTTAGCTACACTGAATCTAAATCTGTCAAACATTTTATTGTATATGTATATTAGGGTGGCCCTTCGTTATATGGGCAAAAAAAAAGTGTTCAAATTTTAGGTCTCACCCCCCAGAAATATGCGAATGGCCAAAAAAGTGATAAATACGAAGTTTTGGGCCAATCGAAAAATGTTTAGAGGTCGCTCAAAGCGATTGAAAATTGCTAATGCGTTTATATGGGGGAAAAAAATGACTTTTTTCGAGACTTATGTAAATTTATTTACATGTTAAATTATTTGATATAAAGAGATAATTATCTATTCAAAAAGGTATAAAAGTTCAAATTCGGTTAAGAACCAGCCCAGTAATAAATAAAGCCCCAGACCAAAAAAGGTTAAATTATTACTTCATTGAGAAATTCGACCACACGTCATAAATATTTTTGAAATCGATTACTAAGTTATAATTTTTTTACTTAAAAGACTCAAGGCTATGAGATATGGAACAAGATTTTTTTATTGGATGTCGTAAACCTGTCGTAAGATGACGTCATACGCGGACAACATTTTTGGGACGTTTTTGAAATCTCTAATTTCAAATTTCAAAATTTTTTCTTCAACGAAACCGAAAAAATTGAGGTTTGGAGTCCACTAGCTTGTTTAGAACACCTTAGGGAATGAAAATAAAAAAATTTAAAAAATACCCATTGGCACACTTGGGTAGGGCAAACGATTTGATTTTTGCGGATTTCGAGGAAATTGCGTTTTTTGGTGATAACACGGCTTATTTGCTGTCATAAAATATTTAAAATTAAAAATTAGCTACTTCTGTAATGTTAGTTGTTTTTTTGTATCATCGCTACCCAAGGTTGACAAAAAAAATCTTTGGACATCATTAACCCATGTGGACCTGGTGCCCAAAATGACCCCAGTTTTTTTTTTTTTAATTTAAAAAGAAGTCAATTTTTTACTTACTACCAATTAATTTTAGGAAATGTGATTTGAAATATTATAACATAATGTTTGAAGTTACTATGGTAAAATTTTTGGACGAAATAATTAACGTTAACATTTACCTTGTCGATTCGATTTGTGCGCATTTCGAGGAAAATGTTGTTTTTGGTCATGACAAGGCTTAGTTAGTCATCTTTCCAAAACCGTTTAAAAATTTTAAATCGGCGTATAACTGAAAAAGTTAAAAATATTTACGTCCATAAAGTCCTCAAAAAATGTTTTTTGGACATAAATTCAGATTTTGAGGGTGTATTCAAAATTCTAAAAATGGAAAAGGGATTTACTCAACAAGGCCTACAACCTACACTAGGTCTCTTTAAAAGTACATTTTTACTGTAACACCGTGTTATTATTCTTAAAATGGTTTAAATGCTGAGTGACTTGCAATCGTATGGTGCCGCAGATTTTCCCTTATAGAACAATGATCCATTAAGAAATTCTTGTAATTTTAATTTGCCTTATTACAAATATTTTTCAGTTTAATCTGGCTTCGAAATCAACAAACACCCTTCATTTATGAATAATTGCAAAACAATTATAAATTTATAGAATTAAAAAAATTTTGAAAATGACTACAAATTAAAACAATTTCTAATAAAACATTTACGTCAATTTATAAAGAAAAAAATTCATTCAAAAAAAATTAACGTATGCATAGTACGTAAATATACCCTTGACCTTTTCGTCATAAATTTTTGTATTTTTCTTTTAATTTTTTATTTTGCAAAATTTGTACATGTAAGTGAACATGTTAAATTTAATGATCATGAAATTCCTACACGTTTAATCAACAGGTCGTATACTTTATTTTAATAATATGATGATGACAACGATCATACACATTACACACAGATATTTTGTACACTCCTGTCCCACCTCTGCCTCCAATCAGAAAGAAAAAAAAATTAAAAAGAAATATGATACAAATTATACAAAAAGACAGCTCAGTTAAGTTCAGTTTAGTTTTGTATAAAATTTTATTTTTCTTTATTTTTTTTTGTTTTTTTTATAAATTTAGATTGACATGTCATGCCTGAGTTACTGTAATTACATGATAATCTCCTTTAATTTAAATTTGTCTGTTTTTTATTTGAATTTAGTTTTTATTTTTGTTTAACAAAACAAAAACAATCTCTATTAAATACAACCGGTTTTATTTTAAAATAATTTACATTTTATATAACATTTTTTGTTGCTGTTGCACAGTGGGGGATTTGAAAAAAAAAATAATGGTAATAAATATAAAACTTCTAAACTGCTGATCTGATGGATATTAGTCAAATTAGAATGTGTGAAAAGGTTTTATTCTTTTGAAAAATTTTGGAATTGGCTCACCCTGTTTTATTACAGGGTGCACCGGCAGTTAAAGTTAACTGCCTTGTGTAAAAAATCTTTTGTGGGGCGTGTAACTTTTGCAAATGTGGACCGATTTCGAAAATAATAGTAAAGCTAATTTGCTATCTCTTATTTCGTAAAGTGGAGTTTTTTTTGTTCTTAAATCCATTAAAAAGTAAATATTTTGGTAGATAAAGCAAAATAAGTCATATCAAAGTATTTAAATTTCATTCTTACAACGTACAAAAATTAAACAAAATCAGTCAACTTTAATAAGGTAGTCAACTTTAATAACCTGTTTGTATACTCTCTACTAAAACATGGTGGCTCAATTACAATAGGTCAAAAGATAAACACCTCCTTTTTTATTTTTTTTTTTTTTATTAATTAATAATCAAATAATTACAAATTATATACTATTACCCTAACCGATCACTAGCTAGTATGGCCTTCGGCGCGTTGTAGCGAAAACAGACCAGTGCCTCTGGTGGGAATCGAACCCACGACTTCCCGCACTGATAAGCCAGCACGCTACCAACTAGCCTACCGGGGCGCACAACCTCCTTTTTAATTTCTTATTTGATTCATACCGATCGGATCAGTAGTTTAGAAGTTCTATATTTACTACCATTATTATACCCTCCACCATATGTGATGAGAAGGGCGAGGAATTTCATGCACGTGAAAAACCAAAAAATATGAGCCTATAAACTGCGTTTAAAAACCCAAAATATGCACTAAAAAGATGAAAAATATGCACTTAAAACTGCGTTTATTGCTAAAATTACGCACTTTAGAGAATAGAAAGACGTGGATTGGATTTTTATGTTTCCCCATAAGAATAGAATCGAGCTAATTTTTTCAAAATTTTTTATATGTAAAAATTATTTTGCTTAATTCAAAATGTAAAAATCTATTCAAATTTTATTTTATTTAACAAATTAAAAAAAATTAAAATAAATGGAAAATATGCACTAAAAAGTATAAAATATGCATTAAACAGCACAAAATTTGCATAAAAAGTCAAAATATGCACTACAAATCGATGACATTAATTACATTAATTAATTTGATGATTCAGATAAATATTTAGTTTATATCAGTTTTAAAATATGGAGAAAAAAACATGCATTTGCATGAAATTCCTTGTCCTAGTATATGACAAACTTCAAAAATGTTCGACACTTTGCCGTAAAATATAAAAAAAAAACTTTTTTTGGATGACATTAATAATCTCTTGTGTATATGTTAAAGCACACTAAATCCATTCGCATTAATCATTTATCTTTAACGCGCAAAAATTTTGGCGGTTTTAAGTTTCAAGCTTAAAAATATTAAAATTACAGTGTTTTCTTGGATATAACTAAAGCTATATTAATTTATAGACCTCATTGTATTTACACATTTCAAAATATATATAACAAAACCAAAATATACAAAAATTGTGGGGGAAATTTAAATTAGCAAAATTTATAAAAAGTTTATAAAATTGTTGCGTTTAAAAATTTGTATATGCCTTTTGGACTCGGAGGTGTAGTTTACTTATATACTTATAAACGCAATACGCTAGCCAGTTTTAAAATTAATTATAAATGTCAGACGTAAAAAACATGCATTTTCAAAAAATTTACGCCAAAAAATTGCCAATTAAGTTTGTGATGTCATCAACTTGGTATACCTATGATGTCACATACTTGGTATGGCGCGCTGACATCAACTTGGTATACCTCAAACGTTATAAAATTACACATTTTTTAAATATTGTTCTCAAAACTCAATTTCATTAAACGGTGCAAAAGCCTTATGGGATAAACTGCAAAAGTTTAAAATTTGGAAAATTTTGGTTTCACCATACAAGTTTTCACCAAGCATCGATATGGGAAATTCTTTATTAGTGAATGTATCTTCCAAGTCTAGTGACTCAATTTTGTAATGGTTTGAATCTGAAAGCTAAAAACCATGACCAAAAATATTGAATGAATTAAAAAACTCTTGTAAGTTTCAAGGCATTTTTTTAATTTTTCGACATTTAAATGACCATCAATTCTTTAGGAGAAGACTTTTCAACGTTAAACTTTGCATGTCATAGTCTTTAAGTATAGTTTTCCAAACCCCTTCCAATTAGAAAAAAACTTTAGAAATAAGAGCAATTTAATGTCGGTTTCAACTGGTGTCCAGAATTTTTGAAGTAGCCCATATATCAGTTTGTCATTTCGTTTGTAATGTGTCAAGATGTCGGTCTTAGATCGCATAAAGAAGGCGGTATGAGTCCATTTTAGTTCGAATTTTTCCATCACGTACCATTTTCGCGAAATTCGCCATTTCGTTACTTTTTTTAAATGTATTTTTCAAGCAAGTTTAATAAAAATCCGCTAACTTTCCAATTTCTTAAAAAATTTACAATAAAGCTAAGAAAATATTACGTATAACAGTTTTAGAAACATTTTTATTTTGAAATTAGTATAAGTCCATTCAATACTACAAAAAACCCCGAATTTCGCAATAAACATGATTTTTTTTTAATCATAAATAAATTTAATGTCTCCTGATGTGATGATGTATATAAAAACATTGTACAAGAGTTGCCATTTATAGTTTCAAAAACATTGAAATTCAAAACCATTTATGTCTCATTGTAAAAACAAACGAACTTTCGAAATAAATAGTTCATATATTCTTGATACTTATGAAATTCTAAGTCGAGTTACCGATGTCTATCCGTCTGTGTCTTGAAATGCAGATCACGGCGCGAAAACGCAATGTAGACTGCTTATTTTTACGTGGATTGATGGAAATCTTCGCGGTTTAAAAGTTATGATTGATAATATGAAGGTGTCTCTAAATTTTTTAATACATATTTGTGTACACAGAAAAAATTATCAACCTAAAATATCTAATTAAAGATTTGATTTGAATTGAATTTGTTTCTAAACAAAGATTTAATTGAATGAATAAATATTTTATTGACTTTTAAATATATAAATAGATATTTTATTTTAGACGCAATAATCATATTATTTTTTCATACACTGTATGCATAAATAGAAATGTTTATCCCGATGAAAATAAATTTAAATAACAAATATGCAGGTGCTTGTGCAAATTTAAATGTAACTGACACTAATAGAAAACATATGATTTTCTATTGTTGATTTACTTGAATAAACGTCACTACATTGCTAGGTCTGTCAAAAAAAACAGAGTAGTATTTGGAAGATGACAAAGCCAATTGTGACAATATTTTGTTGTTGTTTTTGTTTTTTCTTTGATATTTTAAATTTTGAATCTCGCTCCTAGACGAGGACAAGAAGTTCTCATTGAGTTTAACATAACAAATATCTCTAGAAATTCTAATAACAAAGTCCCCTGAAGATTTCCTTGGGCAGGAATGAAATCCGGATAGGGACACGCCTACATCAGATTGTTTTTCACAATTTGTTAAATAAGTTTTGGGACTTTAGCACATTTAATTACTATAAATAAAAAAAAAGAAAATTTTCAGTATAAAATACCAAATACATTTGAAGTTAACAAACAAAACAAGCACACACACAAACAGACTCAGCATTGCAAAAAACACACATACCAACGTATAGGTCACACACTTTTTTGTGAGTATCATATTTTTTTTTGTAGAAGTTATTTATAACTTTTTTTCCATCTTAATTTTAATAAAAGGTTTAATTGATAGTATCATTGCCGTGATAGGTGCAAAATCGATTAAAATATTAATTGACTCAATAAATTTTTTAATTAAAACCCGTTTTTAGGTTTTTCTGTGTATACACTAGTGCAATTTCATAGTAGCGTTTAGTGTATAAAATAGTATGTAATATTTTTTCACCAGGCGCTTAGAGGTTAATCATATTTTCAAATCACCTCATTTTTTTCTCCTCAAAATCTTTTTTCACCACAAAAATATTTTTTCACCACACAATGGCTTTATTACACCCAAAAAAGTTTTTCACTTCAAAATTCTTTATTCACTTCTATAACGCAATTTTTTCATATATATTTTTTTTTTGTAGAACCAAATTTAATGCATGTTTTTTTTTCAAATACCCCCACTGTGTGTTGTTGTTTTGTGATTTTTGTTTTATAATTAAAATTTTAGACAAACAATGTTCTTTCATTAAAATTGCTATTTGTTAATGATCCATTAAAAAAGATTTTTTTTCAGAAAAAAAAAAAAATTTAAATAATATTAAAAATGTTTTATATGCTTTTAAATTGTCTAACATGTAGTTATGACAATTGAGTAGTACCATGTATCTCAATATGTTTTGCTTGTCAGAAATGTCATATAGTCTTTTGTTTTCTAAATTATTATTGTTGTTATAATTTTTTATTTTATTTTTTTATTTCCATTTGAATTCATTTTGATGTAATGTAATGTATTTTTTTTTTTTTTTGTTTTGTATATTTTGTTTGGTATTATATATTTAAGATTTTAATTACATTAACCTTGGCATTGACATTTGACTTACAAAAACAGTTTCTAAAAATATATAAAAAAAACAACTTTATATAAATGATTCCGAAAATACTTAAATATTTTAATAAAACTTAATGGAATTTTATTTAAAACATTTACATTTTTTACAAAACAGGCTAAAAGACAGACATAACTAAATCAAGTTTTAAATATTTGTTTTAAAAAAGACTACGATTAAAGTTATACATTGAATTTTAATAAGACTACACTCAGAAAAGTTTTGCTTACGCTAACGTGAGTAAACGTAGATATTACTCACATTCACGAAATAAAATTTTACCGGGGAAAACAAATTTTAAAAGAAAGCTAAATTGTGAATGTCTTCCTCAAAACTGCTCTGAATATGCAGTTTGGCACTTATTTTGTATTTGAAATATATTTTCTTAAGTGATTAGATTTTTTATATTTTTAAATAATTTTTGAAAAAGAGCCCATCAAATAAAAGGTCAAAAATTGTTTTTTTGCAATAATTGTTTGGCAACTCTGGATAACAATCTTCTAAAAAAAAAAAATAATTCTCGATTGTAGTAATGATGTTAAATAATGTTAAGGGCTTTAAGTCAGTTAAAAAAATATAGCCGTTTAAAACAACTGCATCAAAGAAGGAACACTATGTCAATACCCTATGGGGAATGAGGAGTCAATTGTCCTAAAAGTGACTGGTTAAAGAAGGACTTATCACAGGACTGGTATAATTTAATACAGAAGTGGGGTTAAGCAGTGTCAATTGTCCTAAAATTACCAATCCTGTGACTGGTAAATGGAGGACATACCACTTAACAAGAATGCTTTTTAACAAGAAAAAGCCAGTTGGCCAGAATTGTATCCATTGGAAGCTGTTTAGTTTTCGTTTATTTTATACGAAATGACCCTTTTGCGACAGTCTTGTTGTATGCCCATATTTGGTTAGTCCTGTGGCATGCCACTATGTGGTTTAAAGCAGGACAAATGACCCCCTCTTATGACAAGCCAATGTTAAAGTTGCCAGTTGTTTACATAGGGTAGGGTTTAGCAGAGGACCGGTATCTGGCACGAAGGGACCGATCCTGTGGCACACGCAGAACCGGGCCTATTCCCCATAGGTTAATGAGTGAATACGTATGGACTTTATAAAAGTTTTTTTAAACTGCCGGATACACAAAGAACGCAATATAATTAAAAAAGAAATATCTTTTACAATTTATAACGAGCTTTCAACCTCCGTATATTTACAAAAATAAAGCAAATCAAACATATTAGCTAGGTTGATACTAGTATTTCGATCTGGCTAAAGATCTCATCAGAACCCGAAGTTTTAGAAAAGTTAGAGCCTCCATTATAGGCAGAACTTTAACAAAAAACCTATTAATAATCAATTTTGCTCCATTCTTGTCTTCTTAGTAATCAAGCACGTGGTTAGGTCTTTTCCTAACAAGCATCATGACGTTACTAAACTTTGAAGACCAAAAATGTTCTATTTATATAAAAAATTTTTAGTTTGTACTCTGGCTCAAGTAATATTTTTACAGTTATATTAGTTTTTTGTTTTTATACACATCGAGATTATTTTTATGTTATTTTCAATTTATAACGAGCTTTCAACCTCCGTATATTTACAAAATAAAGCAAATCAAACATATTAGCTAGGTTGATACTAGTATTTCGATCTGGCTAAAGATCTCATCAGAACCCGAAGTTTTAGAAAAGTTAGAGCCTCCATTATAGGCAGAACTTTAACAAAAAACCTATTAATAATCAATTTTGCTCCATTCTTGTCTTCTTAGTAATCAAGCACGTGGTTAGGTCTTTTCCTAACAAGCATCATGACGTTACTAAACTTTGAAGACCAAAAATGTTCTATTTATATAAAAAATTTGTAGTTTAGTTAGTTCAGGTCGGGCTACCTCCCTTGTGGGAAAAACGCGGTAGTACTTGTTAATGCTGCAGATCTATTAACCAAATTTGATACCCAAATCCAAATATAGGTCTTTAATATACTCGTATTTACCTTACTAAACTAAGACAAAATAAATGCTTTAAATAAGGCAAAATTTTAATGAAAATTTACTAAAAATCTGGTCACAAAAGTGAAAAACTGATAACGCTACTAAAATCATCGTGGCCGAAATATTTACGATCAATGGTAGGTACTCTAGTTTTCGATTTTAGTGGTAAATTTTGTAATTTGTTTTTGCGTTCAAGAATGTTCTCAGGATTCTTTAAAGAATTGGAAATTTCTCATTTTTCAATTTACGCACTATTTTCTTCGCTATTTACGGATATCGGGGTCAAGGCAATTAAACTAAAAAATTAGATTTTTCTAGTTCCTTATAAAATTCCGAAAATATTCTTGACCATTAAGAAACATTATTATATTGAAACTGAAATTAAGAAACATTATTATATTGAAAATTAACTACCGTAGATTTGAAAACCATAACAAGTTTTTAACATTTAAATTAAAAAAAAAAAACCTTAAAAACAAGGCCTTCAAGGAAAATCTAAAAGTGGAAATAATTTTTTCCCCAGATTCGTGTTCTGTGCGCCAAAATTATATACAACATATGTGTTTATGCAGTTAAGCTCCGATTTATATCCAGGTAATCTGGTAAATTTATCTGATTTGAGATACCAAAAAATTTATCTGGATTATAAAATTTATCTTAGATTATAAATTTATCTCCTTATTTACAAAATCTTTATAAAGTTAAAGGGGTTTATGGAACATTTTTTTTGTTGAAATATTAGTTTTTTATCACTTTAGCTCGAGAGAATATTAAGTTTAACCAAGCTTTTTAAAAATGTCCATTAATTTTAATATATTAAAATTAAATAAAAAACACATCTTTAAAATTTAATGATTTTTTCGATAATTCACCACGTACTGCAAATAGGGTTCAGGGTGCTATTTATCAAACGGTATACCATTTCATTGACTTTGACTGGCTTTAATTTTCAACACTTACACTCAAAAAAAGAAAAAAGTTAGTAAAACATCTAACTATTTTTCAGCAAATTTTTTGCTAAAATTATGTTTTAAACTAAAATTTTAGTTATACTTAGTCAGCACTTAACTGTTTTGAACTAATGTTTTACTAATATTTTACTAATGTTTTACTAATTTATTTTGCTCAAAAATTGTGCTGATTAGTACATCAATAGTGTGAAAGACACATAAAAAAATCAACCACGGAAGATTTTTATATCTGTTTTTCATACATAAAACAAAATTGTGGATTGAAACAATTTTAATTTTGCGTTTTCACCGTGAAAGTAATTGTCTATTAATTAAATAAAAGATAAAATATAATATTTAAATTTAAAAAGATTAAATGTGTATTTTTAGTCAAATTGATAACAAATATACAGCAGGTAGACAGACTAAAGCGAAAGACAAAGACAAAGACATACATCTTAGGTAAGTTTTATGTTTACTTTTTCTTATTGCAAAAAAAACGGGTTGTATATGTTACATTTTGTTATTTTTTAGTTTCGTTTCGTTTCTATAATTCTCTGCGGCATTAGTGTTCCTTTAAAAGATAGCATCATTGAGACAAGCATTGATGTAAGTAGTTGAAAGATAATTTTATAATTATTTCTATATATTTTTGCAGATATTACATTAATTCATGTCGTTAATGTGGGAGTATGAACTTTTTTATATATTGTAACGCATTGTAAATTATTTAAAAAAAAATCACAAAAATATGTTTTATGACTTTCAGCAAAATAAATTAACTAAAGTAAAAATTTTCTACAAATTTTTTGAGTTTTTTTCAGTCTACTAATATTCAGCAAAAATTTTATTAATGTTTAGCAAGGGTTTTTTTAATTTCTAATCCACTAAGTTTTAGCAAACTTTTGCTGAATCTACTAATTTTGTTGCTAAAAATCAGCTCGCTGATTCTCAGCAAAAGATTTTGCTGACATTAGCAATTTTTTTTGCAAGCACCCTCCTGACTAAAAATTTGCTGACTCAGCAAAATTTTTTGCTGACTTTACTACCTTTTTTATTTGAGTGTATAGTAAGTAGTACGTTACGTTTTTCTAAACTGAAATAAAGTGGCGCATACTTTTTATGACTACATAATCTTTAGTTTTTTCTGCAAACTCTTTCAAGTTTAATTAAAAATATTTGTTTATTAAAAAAAACCCCCTAAAAAATAATAATTAGAAATAATTAGTATTTATGACTTTATTTTTAATATGTTTATATGGCAGGCTTTATACATTTTTTTATAAGACTTTTTGAAGGTACATATCGCACACACAGTTCAAAAGTGACTCAACTCAAAATTTTTAATTTTTCAGAAATCAAAAAAAATAATTTGCAACCATATACCAATTGAAATATAAAGAAAGACGTTACCGGTTTTTTGGCAACAGTTAATAACAACAAAATGCACTAAAATTTTTTTTATAGATAAACAAGTGTATTGTGCATAGTTTAAACATATAAACCCGAAAAACTAAAATTTTGAGTTAAGTCACTTTTGAACTAGGTGTGCGATATGTACGTTTTGCCATTATTTGGCACATTTTTTTTGTTGTTTCCAATCAAATTATCACACTTTGTACTTCTATTGAATAACAAAATTAATGTTTCATTATTTAAAACAAAACAATTTTATTATAGCAAATGAATTATTTTCTATTGTCATTCGAAAAAATAAAATTTTAAATATGTATTTTTTTTATTTCATGTCACAAATTGTCACCTTAATATATATTATTAATGTTTAAACATTTTACGTTTAAATGAATAATTTTAATGACATATTTTTATAAATTTTTTTTAATTTGTTTTTTGTTTTAAATTATAGTGGGTGGTTGCAGTATTTATAAAGAATGTTGTATTTCTGTTTATATTTGATTTATTTGCACATTTAAATTGTAAATCTATTATTTAAAAAAATAAAAAAAAAAAATATATTTTTTTTTATTTTTTGTTAAAAAAAAAAAAAAATAACATTTGCCCCACCCTCATACCATATGACAATTTATATTAGCATTTATTTGTTATTAGCAAATAATTTTAATCAATTTTTATAACTTCCATAAAATTTTATATTTAATTATTGTTTTATATAAATTATGCAAATTTTTGTTTCGTATTATTTCAAAGAATTTATAACACAGTAATTGAAGCTAAATAATTATGAAGCTAAAAATTAGCGGTATTCACTAACTGCATAATGCGAAATTATTATCATTCATTTTCATTCGATTACAGGCCAAGCTCTTTGGGGATAGAGGGCATGCGGCAGAACATGAATGACACACTCAATCAAGACCTTTCTACAATCTCTGAGTGGGGTTGCGCAAATAAGGTTGATGTTCTGGGCATGACAATACAGTGTAATGCCCGCTGGAATAAGCACGTATTTCAAGTGTCGAAAGAGGCATTCAAGGGTCTTGGTTTTCTGAAACGGTGCAAGACTTACTTCCCTCCGTCCGATCTCCTTACTATTTATACCAGTTATATCCGGCCGAAAATTGAATACAACTCTCATATATGGGCAGGGGCTTCAGTGTCTATTCTGAAGCTTCTGGACCGTGTTCAGGGGAGGGCGGTGAAGCTTATCTATGACAGTAGTGTATCCAACTCTATTGATTCATTGGAGCATCGTCGGAATGTGGATTGTGTGACACTTTTCTAACGATATTACCATGGGAGGTGCTCATCTGAGATAAGTGAACTTATTCCTCGAGCACGAGTTTTTATTCGTAATACTAGCTTATCTAGTAGATCACATCCGTTTGTTGTGGATTGTCCTGTGTTTCGCACAACGCATTACAGAGAAAATTCGTTTTTTAGTCGAACGATTCGTATGTGGAACAAACTTTCCGCAGAAGTCTTCCCTGTTACTTACAACTTAGAAAATTTTAAAATCAAATATCCATTAACAATACTCCCTCTTTCCTCCCTCCCATACCATATTTTCCTGATCAATACAATGCACTGCATGAGTAGGGGGCATCCCCTGAGTATTGGTTAAAATTAAAATAAATAAAAAAAAAACATTTTTTCAAAAACAAAAACTATGAGATTTTAAACTTGATAGTAAAAGACATTTAATTCACAAATACATGTGGGGAATTTCAAAAATTTTCAACACTTTGTGGCAAAATATTTTCAAATTTTTTTTATATGACAATACAAACATTTGTGTAGAGGACGGATTACTAAGTCGGTAAGTTTTTGAATAAAACACCGTTTTTGTAAAACAATTTTTTTTCAACATAGTAGAGTTGTGTAGTTCATGAACGAACTAGTTCAATTGAACGACTCACTCAATTGAACTATATGATTCGTTCATCAATACTCGATCGTTCAATCGTTCATTTCGTTTAATCGTTCATTTCGTTCTTTTTATTCATAGAACAATTGCATCTATATTTAATTAAATTGTTTGCAAGAGCAATTATTTTTTTTAGAAAACACTATTAATATTGTTTCAAATTAGGAAAAACAATTATAGTCATACAAATAAAATGTTTTTTACACAAAATAAATAAATTTTTGTTAGAAAAGTTGCAATTTTTGTCTATGTACAATAAAATTTGTGAAAAAACTCGTAAGTCATGAATAGTGCGTAATAATTGTCAAACGAACGACACAGTTCACCACACGCAGTTCACCACACAATTCGAAGCAAAAAAAGAACGATTGAACGATTTGAACGAACTAGTTCACTGATAGGAATTGAACGATAATGACCGAGTCACCAAAATGAACGATTAATCCCAACTCTACAACATAGTATTCTTTTACCTCAATACCAACGATTCTTGAATTCTTTTATTCCGGTATTTGTTTTATTAAGGCATTTGTTTGAGCAATAATTTCATCGTTCATTAATTTCAGGTTTGGAAATAGAAAATAGTCACTGTGCGCTAAATCCGGAGAATATGGCGGATGAGGTACTAATTCGTAGACCATTCGCAGCCCCACTTTTTTATCGTTGAAGTTAATGTTGCAGAGTTTCCAAAGTTTTTATCAAGCTTTTCCTTGTTTTGAGTGACGGGTTTTTTGGCCAAAAAATAATGCTTTATGAGACATCGAAATTAAGTTTTTTTCTAAAAATCCACGAGGTTGTATGCTTTGAACATCTGTTGAAAGCAAATAAATGTAAATGACGGAACTGGCTCAAAATTTTACATTAGTAAATTAACATATAGTACTTGACGGGAGCCATTTGACTCGAAAACCGCTGATTAATTGATATCCACGTATGTATGTATTAGCCGATGTTTTAGCATGCTAAATCCATCCGCATTAATAATTCCTATTTAACTATGCAAAAAATTAATCTTATATTTAATTAGAATAGCATTAATTTAAAGATATCGTTGTATTTATCACATTTAAAAATACACTTAAGAATAAATTTTGTTATACACTAAGGGAATTATCTGCATGATATCAATGAATTTATACATTAGATCTATGAAGTGTCACTGGAACTCATCAATTCAACCTTTTCATTAAATCAATGCAGTTTTTCTTAAAATTTTTCATTAATTTTAAGAAAATTGTCATTCATGTTGTGAAAAAAACTTCATACGTTTAGTGAACATTAGGCCCTGTCGATTTGTATGGAGGCAAAAAAATCGCTCAACGTTCAAGGAAAATCGTATTCTAGGGATCAAAATAAGAAACTTTGCCGAAAGAACCATACCTCTAAAACGAATTCTGATGTCCCGACTTTTGACCCGTAGGGCCAAATTTTGAAAAAGCCCACTTTGATATTTCAGAAATTAGGAGGAATCTCTCCAAGATTATGGAAGCTACTTCTTCTCCGGGAGACGCGCTAGCAGATTAATGCATAAATCATCATTCTAGGTGACCGTTAAGGGGTTGAAATTTAAGTTCAAAGAGGGCCTTTTTAGCCGTGTTTTTATAGCAAAATGTACAAATCTCGGGATAGAGATATTTCAGAAAGTAGGAGGAGTCTTTCCAAGATTAGAGTCTCTATTTCTTCTCCGGAAGACGCTCTAGCAGATAAATGTATAAATTATATTCGATTGGGTTGAATTCGATTGGGGCACTCTAAATGGGTCAAAGTGGAATTTTTCAAAATTTGACCCTACTGGTCAAAAGTCGGGACATCAGAATTCGTTTTAGAGGTATGGTTCCTTCGGCAAAGTTTCTTATTTTGATCCCTAGAATACGATTTTCCTTGAACGTTGAGTGATTTTTAAATCAACCCGCCCTAGTGAACATATTCATTAAACTCGTGCAGGAAAATCCCCTAAGTGTATATTAGAACCTAAAAAGAAAAATGCATTTCTTTCCAGTTTTATGATATTTAATTGGGTTTATAGTAACTTATTTATAGAAAATCATTGCAACATTAAAAATGTTATTTGCAGTTATGACAATTTGTTTGCTTCATAAAATTTAAAGTCTTTCAAATTTGTTTATGCATTTTCGAATTTAGTATCAGGCTAATTAAAGTATTTTATTTTATGTAAAACAATAAAATTATTTTGCACTTATAAATTTAAGCCATCGTAAAGATTCATATTTTGTATAAAAAAAATGCGAAAAATAATTAAATTTCGAAAATATTTTTGCGTTTAAAAATTTTTAAATTCCTTTTTGACTCGGAGGAACTTTTTTAAGAAACTCAGTTCACGCAATACGATAGCCACTTTGAAATATAATTGTGAATGTCAGACGCAAAAAACATTAATTTTCAAAAAATTAAGGCTAATTTGTGATGTTTTTATCCCGTTATTGGTGCACTGACATCAACTTGGTATACCTCAAACATGAGTGAATTTTGACTTACGCTCATGAGAAAAAAATTCCATTCACGCACCATCACCCACAAGAATTTTTTCTACTCACTCACGCTCACGTTGGTAAATTTAGATTTTAATAACTCTCACGCAATTTCACGAAATTGTGAATATTTAACTCAAATTTGCTCTGAAAATGTAATTTTGGCATTTATTTATATCCTAATTTTGTTAATCACCACCTGCGCTCATCACCTACACTTCACATCACTCAGCTGACGCCGGGATTAAAAATTTATATTTTATAAATCCCTACGTTTTTGTGGTTAAGTTTTACTTTATCACTTGAGTTGTCAATTATTTACATTTTAGAGTTGCCATCTTAATGAAAAAATACAAAACAGTTTACCCTATTTTTCCAGGGATTCGTATAATTTCGTATTGGGAACCCTTAAAAATGTAAACAAAAAAAAAAATAATAAAATAAATTTATTCGAAATGGAAATTATTGAAACTTTAACTATCTAATTTTATTGAAAATGTGTTTTTTATTGTGTATTAAAGTTATTTTTAACAATAAAAATAAAATTGTGTAAAACAAATAAAGTGATGTTAACAGGGTTTTAATTCTGCCGGAGATGATACTCTTGCCTAAATAGTTACAATTATCGTTAAGTAATTAATTTGTAGTATTTCTATTAAAGGTTTTTGTGTTTGAATGCTTCTTAATTTATTTAACACCTTAAAAATTCAAGTGATAGATTTGACAGTTCAAGTGATTGAAACAGGGACCGTAACGGTTATAAGTGATATCAAAAAAGTTCCTTTATAACAGTTATTTTGTGGCTTAAAAAGAAAAAAAAAACATAAAAAAAGTTATTTTTCAACGTAAAAATAAAAGATCGGATGAAACTCTTAAGAAGAGAGTTTTATTTCGCCTTCATAAAATAAAACTCTTTTGAGTAGTTTTATTTTTTCCGTGTAAAATAAAACTCATTTGAGGAGTTTTATTTTAAAACTCATTCGAGGAGTTTTATTTTTTCCGTCGGAGAATAAAACTCATTTTATGTAAATTAACACTCAAAGCTTGCCGTTTCCCAGATCATTACAATTTATAAGGCAGTGTAATCTAATCACTTGCATTCCAATTGAAAAAATCGGCATTCAACTGAAAACATGTGGGTTTTTAATTTGTTATTGTTTGATTCCTATTATTAAATGGTTGTTGTTTTATTTCTTATATATGTAGATATGGAACAATAAAGCGAAGGAAGTGATATTGAGGATGAAAAAAAGCTTTCTATGAAATAGACAATTTTTCTCCAAGGCCCTTATCGATTGATAAACCTGTTTTTGATTTCTAGGAGGCTAAAAGAATACACTATCCGTACTTGAATACATTGGCAAAAACTTTACAGTGTGTATCTTGAACCCAGGTAAGCGTGGAAAGAGCATTCTCTGCTATTAAATTGATATTGAGCGACCTGTGTTCAAACCTTTCCGCAGAAAAAAAGATTTTTTTTTTGTAAAACTCACTCTCTCACTAAGAATTTTTTAATACTCACATTCACTCACGTGTGTAAAATTATGTGTCACTCACACTCACGCATGATCACGTGTTATTCATGTGAATCATGCAAAATTCTGATCACGTGCTCATATTTTCCTCAAACTGTATAAAATTATACCATTTTTTGAATACTGTTCTCAAAACCCAATTCCATTAAACACCGTAAAAATCCTATGGAAAAAACTGCGAAAGTTTAAAAATCGAGAAATTTTGGTTTCACTTGTCATCCACCATACAATTTTTCAACAAGATTTTGTTTTGCAAGTCTATCACAGAAAAAACATAAATCGAGTTTTAGTTAAAATATTTGTTGACTCAATTAAATGTTTAATTGTATTCGGTCCTATTAAGGAAATTGTAGTAGTTATCAATTAAAATACGTGGATTTTTTGTAATTAAATTTAATATTGTTTTTAATTAATAAAATTTAATTAAATTTTGCATAAAATCCACAAAAATTTAGTGAGAAAATTTGCTAAAATGAAAACAAAAATCGCTAAAATTGGAAAAAAATCTTTAAAATTACAAAGTTTAAAAAAAATCACACAAAATTTAAAAAGAAACCCGCCAAAATTTAAATAAATCATCAAAATAAACAAGTTTTTAAAGTTGGAAAACTAAAATCGATAATTCAAAAAAACAGGGTCACTGACGAAGGTTCAATACCAGAAACTGAGCAGTCTGATTCAGAAAATTGAAAATTTACAATGTAGTTATGATTTTTAGAAAATACACTCATTCTTCTCTACCACGGCTTTCACAATTAAATTCAATAAAATTGCATATTAATTATAGTATTAATTGCAATTGTCTGAAAAAGATGTTAAAATTCAAACTCAAATTAAAATCGATAATATTTAACAAATCGTAAAAGTTTTAAAAAAATCTCAAAATTTTCAAAATTAAAAAAAAAGCAAAGATTGAAAAAACAATTGTTAAATCTGAAAAAATCACTAACATTGAAAAAACTATCAAATTGTAAAAATAAAAAATATTTAAAAAAAAAAAAAAATAATCGTCAATCGAATTTTTTTATTTGTTGTCATTTGGTTTATAAAAACAGGAAATTTTGTGTGCACCAAATTCATTTTCAATTTAACTCTTCATTCCTGTTTGGGTCAAAATGACCCAATTTCTAAAAACAAAGTTAAAACTAAATACTTTAATTTATTTTTACAAAGTTAATATCAGTTTTATAATAAAAATTACGACAAATGTATTTTAATTATGCAAACAAAAGTTTTAAATAAATATAATTTATTTTTCAGTCGTTTATTTATTTTTTACATACCTGTTGTGTTTGGGTCGTTTTGACCAAATATTAATTGCCACATTTTTACAACTAAATTGGCTTTGATTTGAAAATACATGTTCTGTTAAGTTTGCTAAGAACATTCGATGTGTGTAAGAATTTTCAAAATTGGAGAAGAAAGTTTTTTTTTCATTAGCGTCTAATTTCGCTGAAGATTTCATAATTTTGATGACCATATTGAATATTTTGGTATTCTGTGGGTTCCATCAAAATCCCATTATTCTTTCAAAAGTTATTCTTTAGTAAAAAACCAATCAAAATTTTGAGGCAAGTTTTTAGAATCCTGAGATTTGATATATGTTTTCTTTTTAATTGTACTATTTTTCACTAGTATCACTTAAAAGTGTCCTAGATTTTTAATTGTGAAATAAAAAATTTATTAAAAACAAGTTATGTTATGATTTTTTTATGATTTTAAAATTGGGTAATTTTGACCCAACAAACGCAACATATGGGGTATAATTTGAAACAGGACAGTAGTGTTAATATTTAAAACATATTATTGAAATTTTAAATTGAAATTTCAATCAAACAAAAGTTTAATTGACAACAATTTTTTCTGTATAGTGACTCCATTTTGTATTGGATTGAATCTAAAAATTAAAAACTATAAGCAAGAAATTAAATTGCACGAAAAACCTCTTGTAATTTTTTGTATTTTTCGACTTTTAAATGACCATCAAATATTTAGTTAAAGACTTTTTAACATGAAATTTTGCATGTCCTAGTTTTTATGTATAGTCTACCAAGCCCTGACCATCGATTCTCTCAGTTCAAAAAACCTTGAGAAATAAGAGGCATCTAAAGTCAGTTTCAACCGGTGTCGAAAATTTTTGAAATTACTCATATAAAGGTGGCAGTTGATCTAAATTTCACATAGGGTAAAATTAACAAATTTTTTCATTTGTCCTGACCAACGTAGATTTCGTCGAAAGTAATTTATCATTCCAAAACAGAATATAAGACAACGATTGGAGAAATCTAGATTTTGTGCAAAATGTGATATCTAAAATTTAGTATAAATTTATTCATACATTCCATGGCAATGGGAATGATTTCTTTTAAATAATAATAAAAAAATATTTATATGAATAAAAAAATAACATAATTATATTATAAGATTGATAAATTTTGCTTCAACAACTCTTTTATTACCCTACGAAATACAATAAAACTTTGGTAAATATAAATGTTATTGATGTAAAGAAAAGCATGTGGTGAATATTAAATATTATTCACCTTTAGGCGCCTGGTAAAAAAAATATGATTTATTTCACCAGGCACTACTATAAAACCGCAAAGTTAGAAATTGCCAACCGTACAAAAAAAAAATAGTACCACTGTTAGTTTTGTAAAATTTTGTTATTTTGTAAGAAATTTCAAAAGTTACAACTACACACAGAGAAATAAAGTGCCAATCGAATTGAAAAGTGTATTTTAATGGTAACAACTTATAAATTCAGTTAGTACAACGATATTTATATTAGATTTCTAAATATTTTGGGCGCTGAAACTAAAATTCAGTTGAATTAACCAAGCTTTGTTGTGAAAACTAGTGTTCGGTTGTACCAACTGACTAAAATTCGTAATAACCGAATTTGAGTCGTATTAACCGAAATTCAGTTGGCAAATAGATAAATTTTTCTCTGTGTGTAATATTGTTCTAGAGAAACACAATAATTTGTGTTTTAAAAGTATCACCTGCAAAATTCGTGTGCCCTATTGTTTTTACCAATATTACAACTATCAATGGCATTATCTTTTTTTTAATCACCGTTGGCCACTGTTATAAATCCGGTAACTTGGACAATAATCTCAAGATTGTTAATCCCACGTTCTGGCAACGCATAAACGATTGTCACCGATGCTTTGCCAGTACTGTGCGCATTGCATTTTGACTGGGCGCATTAAAATTTAAAATAGTCGAAGGCAAATTTTGGAAAAAAAAATTGGAACAGGCGTTAATAGAAAAGTACACTTCTGTTTTTATTTGGATAAAATACTGATAGAGGATTTAAATCAAAATATGACAATATTTTGTATGTGTTATCTCTGATGTTTAAGGGGTAAAGAAAAGGGTAGAAAAATTTAAATTTCTTGTTACTTTTTTGTTCGAGAGCAGATTGAAAACTTTTGAAATAAAAAAAAAAAAAAACACTTTATTAACGTATTCGATTGATATTTGGAAAGCCAGTAGGGTTTATCTTTTTAAAATCGATTGATGTTTGGAAAGCCAGTAGGGTTAATCTTTTTAAAATCACAGGATTCGGGATATAATCGGTTAACTGACTTTGCCGAACATGTTGCGAAAGTCAAAACACTTTAATTGATAACTTCAGAAATAGAATAAAAAATTTAAAAAAAACTAAATTTTTTAAAATTATTTTTTTTTATTAATTAATAATCATATAATTACAAATTATATACTAGTTCCCTAACCGAGCACTAGCTACTATGGCTTTCGGCGCGTTGTAGCGAAAACAGATCAGTGCCTCTCGTGGGAATCGAACCCACGACCCCGCACTGATAAGCCAGCACGCTACCAACTAGCCTACCGGGGAGCGCTTTTAAAATTATAAATCTAGGGTTTCTATCAAAAAATTCATATTTAATTTTATTGCAAAGTGCCGGGATTTGGAGATTTTTGGATTTTTACCCCGTCAACATCAGAGATTGCTAATTAACTTTAACCGGTTAACATGAGATTTTTGTTTTCTATCGTATCTAAGTTTCTTCCAAATTGGTGTGTAAGCAAATTAGTGTGTAAGGCTTACCTATTAATGGAAAGCCGGGATCTAAATCTTAAATTGTATTCATAAAAGTCAAGGGATTCCCAGAATTATTGTAACGGAACAAATCTACATTACACAGGAACTCTCGGAATGTTTTACCTACTTGTGGGAGCAGAGATTCTGATTAATATTATATATTACTTTATGGAGGCTTAACAAAAATTTCATAAGTTACAAACAAATTGACCAACTCAAATCGCCATTACATATGGTAGGGAATATAAAAAAGTGTTAAATAAATATTATAAATTGCCAAGAATGTTTTTTTATTAGCTATTTGTTAAAAAGAGCTCATGTGCGAAATGGCTATGAAAATAAATTATTTTTCTTATTTTTTATGTATAAATATTTTGGTATGTAAGGTAAGTATAAATATTGAAATCATTGGGCGGTGCAGTAAGGCACACCTTACTAAAAAAATTTTAAAAAAAAAAAAAACGACAACTACGAAAACGGTATAAAAAACCATAAGGTATGGGGTACACAGAGGTATGTTAAGTTTGAAATTGTATGTGACTGTTAAAAAAAATGTTTGGTTTACATATAAAACAGACCAGTACGTACGATAAATATGTACAAACGTATTTTGAACATTGAATTCAATTATTTATTTTATTTTTATTTTTTTTTAGTTCAACGAGTCAGTTCAAAAAAAAAAAAATTATACACATAGTTATAATCATTCAAATAACATAAAGCTAAAGAAAAAAACGTTTAACGAAAAAAACAGCTATACAGTAGCGTAACACTTATTTGCACTGGACATTGCACTATGGTTTCAGAGACAACTTTTCTTGGTCAAATTTAAATTTTTCTCACATTATGTTTTCGTTTCTTTGTTGTTGCTTTCGATAAATAAACACTTTAAAACATCAAAAAACATAGTTTTGTTTTGCAAATTGAAGTTTATAAGAAAATCGAAAAAAATTAATAAAAAAAAAAAAGTTTTTTAACTTTTAATTTTTTATGTTTAATTATATAAGGGTATTCATGTCAGAAAATTTATCTCATTGTTATGAGAAAATAATTTTAAACAAGTTATTTTTTTTTTGTGTTCGTTGCTATGTTTATGAAAAATGTTACACTTTTGCATTTTCCCAAGAACAAAATTTCTGACATGAATACCCTAATGTAAAATGCTTCTAACAATATTTAATATAGAAAAAAAGTTGGTTGTTAGTATAACAATGACTTTATATTAAAAAAATGTAAAAAAAAATTGGCGTCATAAAAAATGATTAAGTGTTTTATGCAAACCAGAGAAATTAAAAAAAAATGCAATTTTAGATAGTCATAGAAAAAATTTATAGAAAATTATACTTAACAGATCAATCAGAAAACATGGATTGAGCTCTATACATTATTTTCACATTGTCAGATTTTGCTACTTTTTGCAATTTGTTAAGATAAAGAATGATTTTTTTTAAAAACGTCTTTTAAACCGAAGTTCGGTTTACTAGATATTAATATAATATTATAAAAATGTCAGCCAAAAAATGAATTAATATAACCAAAAACAAAAAAATTTCATAGAAAAGTGCATTAAAGGGTTAACATTATAAAAAAGTAATACGATTTCTTTGTCAAAATTTTTTTTTTTTTTTTTTGTAGTTCTGGCCAAGAAAAGTGGTCTGCGAAACCTTAGTGCATTCGGCACTTCAAAGCGGTTATTGCGGCGAAATAATAATTTAAACTATCGAAAAGTGATAAATTGTCCATTCATATTTTCGCAGGTTTTTTGAATAAGTTTGGTTCCAATTATTACAAGCAGAGAAGACAAAAAAAAGTCAAATTCCATGTATTTAAAGCAAAAAAATGTGGTAAAAATAGCAAAAAAAAATAAAAGTAGAAAACATGGAAAAACAACACATTTAAAAAAAAGTTTAAAATTAATAAAAAAAATAATAATATTTTATGAGAGTAAAAATCATTTTAAGTCAGAAAATCTTTAAAAAAGCAATCAAAATCCCAAAAGTCTTAAGAAAGTGATAGTTTAAAACACATAATCGGAAAATCCAAAATATTGTAAAAAGCATAAAAAGGCCAAAGTAGTAAAAAGAGCCAATTTTTCTTCTCTGATCATAAGTTTCACCCTTCTGCATAATTTTAAGAAGCTTCATATTGCAAATATATCTATTAGGGTGTCATTTATTTCGGTTTTTATTTTTTTCGAATAAACGATCAAACAATTTGTGATCGAACGATCAAACGATTAATTTTTAAAAATTATTCGATTAAACGAAAGAATAAAAATAATTTTTATAATACATAAACAATTAATCATCTCAAAACTTTATGAATGTTGTTCTTCAATTTGAATACTACAACAATACCAATTCACAAATCCAATAATTTTAGACTATAGTAATGCCAAACGATTTTTTTGCTAAATATTAATAAAATAAGAACAGCAAAAATAAATATGTTAACGTCCCACAATTTTAGTTATATTCAGATTTAGTTATTGTAAACTTTAAAAATCATGCTATATTTCAACGATATCACTTTATCTTTGAATTCCTTTATATTGTTTGCTTCAAAGTCAAATCATATATATTTAATCGCAATATCTAGAAAACAGTTTCAAAATTTTTTTAAAAATTCGTGCTTAGCATGATACAATTAATTTAAAATGATATGTCGCAAGTTGAGTTTTTCACGGGATTTCCTGGGAATTCCCAACATTTTTCAATGCCGTAATCCCGGAAACCACTTCGGGAGTTCCCGAGAATTTTTTCGTAATGTTAATAATAACATTAATAAATTTACGAAATAAATTTAAAATTATGCACAGAGAATTTTCTTATACTAGTTTTAATGCACTTTTTCACTAAACTAATGATGTGTTCTGCACAAAGTGAATTAAAAATTTATTTAATTTTATGAAAAAGCTTCAGAATTTTTATGAAACTTTTTCATTAGGCGTATGGAATTTTTAATAAATAAAATGAAATTTGTCAAAAAAATTTATGAAAAACTGCATTAATTTAATAAAAGTTTCTATGGTAGACACTTCATAGATTTATTGCAAACATTCATTGATATGATGCTGATAATGCTCTTATTCTATACATAGCTAAGATATTTGAAGAATTATGATATATTTAATGATAAAAATGTTCAAAATATGTTATAAAATGCCTCAAAAACTCTATGATAGCAATTAAAATGCAATCTCAAATTCAAATTCACTCCATAACGAATAATTTAAATCTGTTTTTAGGGTCCTTATTGGCAGCAATCGTACGGATATTATTTGATTCGATAACCTTCTGTAGAAATTGTTCGAATGTATTTTTGAAGTCGCTATTTTTAAGCATCCACTTTTGGGTATAAAATATTAATCTCAGCCTACTTGTTAACCATCTTTCGGCTGCTATCAGCTATCTAATTTAACATTTTTCTCAGCTACTGAGAGATTTACAATACATTTTCTCTTTTTTTTACTAATCAATACAGATGAGTCTACACTAAGAGAATTATCTTCACTTCAGTAATGAATTTCTTCATAGCTTTAATGAAAATTGTCATTGGTGCTCGCCCATTGCAACTTCTCAAAGAATCAATGAAACAGGTTTCATTAAAGTCAGTGTTTATGAAATGTTTGTAGAATTAATGAAAATCTTCATAAAACTATTGAATCATTCCGAAAATGAAGCAATTATAGGATTTATGAAACAGTTTCATACAATTGTTTAATATTAAGAAGTTCTTTGAATCTTTTCCCCTCATGAATGTCTTGAAAAATACATTGCATCTAAGCCAATGAAACGCTTCATATAATTTTTTAAAAATTTGCTAGAAGTCCAAAATTAATAAAAGGTTACATTGATATAATAAAGCACTTTATAAAATATGTATGTTGAACACTTAAGAATCAAACCTTAAAACTAAAGTTTAAAATGTATGGAAATTTATAAAATTATGAAATTTTATGAAAAAATAAAAAAATTATGTCGTTGAAATAATTTCAAATCGAATGAATTTTTTTATGAAACTATGAAATTTTATGAAAAAAAAAAGTTTATGAAAAATTTCTTAATATTAATAAAATTTCTTGGATATAATGAAATTCTTCATTGGTTTCTCACGAAAAAACTCTAATAAAAGTATTAACAAAAATAATAAAGGAAATGTGCAGTAATTTTTATTTAAAATATTTTTATTTAAAATATTTAAAATTTTAAGATTCTAATTAAAAACATTGTATAAATTTACCAATAAACCGGAGATTATGATATTTTTATATAATTTTGCTTGGTCCTATTAATGAATCTTTTTAAAGGAAACTTTGTCAATTAAAAAGCAACTTTAATCATCAATTTCTTACTGAACGGGAATTCTCGGGATCCCGGGAAATTCAAAAACGAATCCCGATTTCCCGGGAAATGAGAAATCCCTAGTCGCAAAACATATTTTTATTAAAGCAGTTTAAGATTTCCAAAAATCGAAAACTTTTTTCGCTGGCGCCACGGGTTAATGCTACCCGATATTTCTGAAATTCGAAACGTCTAACTCTACAATAATCGCAACAATAATTTTTTAAAAATTAAAAGTTGAAAAAAGTGTTGACTACTTTCCACATGCGTCCATACATGATTCATATGTTTGCATTAATGATTTATATATGCTCATATGAGGGATCATATATGTTCATGTCTGTGCATTAACGGAAATTGAGATAATATCAGACTTGGGCGACATCAATTACATTTCAAAATCGTTCACTAATGAAATTTTTCTATATCATTAATAATATCAGACCTACACTCACTTTTGTGAGCTTAATCGCTTCCTTGGAAAATTTGTAAAATCTTTAATACCAAACATGGGGATTAGTAACAATATCTGGGTATTTAATTACAGGGCAAATACTCAATTACACTCAATTACATGTAATTGAACATGAAAAAGTAATTGGCCTGTAATTAAATACACAAATATTGGAATTATGTCCCATGTCTGGTATTGACAAAATTGAAAATTTCCCAAGGAAACGTTTAAGCCCACAAGTGTGAGCGTAGGTCTTAAATTGTTAATGATATTGAAAAATTTCACAAGTGAACGATTTTGAAATGTAATTGACGTCGCCCAAGTCTGGATAATATTTACAAATATAATCATAGTCGAATAAACCATAAAAAACTATGAAGAAAGACGTTTTTACTTTTTCGCTGGTGTCAAAAAAGTTCAGCCGCCAACAGCGATGAAATTTTAATTTTAAATTTATATTTTTTTAATTTTTAATAAACAATATCATATGTTAATTTTGTTTTATATATGTCCATAAAAAAAATAGAACCGTAATTAACAATTACGGTTCTATCCCGCAAACAGCGATTTTATTTAGTTTTTTTATTTCAATAAAAAATGCAAAAATATTTTTTTTTTTGATTTAACTAAATTTGAGTCTTTAATATATATATATGCCAAAAATTTGGTTATATCCCTAACGTGCATACATTTCCAGACATTGTCATATGTGTACATTAACAAAAATTTAGGTAATATTTACATGCATGATCCCATATCAGCTCTTATGAGCATACATGATCCCATATGGTGGTATATGGACATGTATGACCTCGAATGAATTCATATATGAGACTGAATGAGTTTATACATGTTCATAAATGGATACATATATGTTGCTTTTTAATCGCGTATTGTCATTTTTTAAACAAATTTTCCCAAAACTGGTAAATTTCCGAAAAAGTTTTATTAAAATTTATTCGAATTATTCGTTATTCGAAAATCTTGTTTTTTAAATTGCTTGTTCGAATTTTCTTTTTGTTTATTCGATTATTCGAATAATTTTTGTTCGAGTGACAAACCCTAATATCCATAACACAAGCCGAGGTCAGAGATGTCAATTTTTTTATAGCAAAAAGCGTAAAAATAATTTAAAAAAGAGTTAAACTGCGATTTTTTTTTTAAGGAAAAAAATCCTAAACCGAAATAATCGAATCATTTTTGAAATATTAACTAAAATTATGTAAACATAGACATTCGGGTCACCATAATTTTCGAACTTTATTCTTTGGTCTAGTAAAAATTTTTAAATAATTCATATCTTGACGTTTTTGTATTTAATAGATATTGAAAAATATAAAAATAAAAAAATAAATAAAGCAAAATTATTTTCTAGTGGGAAAGATTCGAAAATTGAGTTCAACGCTGACAGTGAGAACCAGAATACTACAAATATTTGCTGAATAAAATATAAAAATAACTTCTGAGTTTTAATTTTATTTTTTTTTTTTTTCAAATAAATATGTTTTTCTTTTACTAATTTTATGACAAAGGGATAACACACTTTTTAAAAATGTTCACGTTTTGGCAATTCAAAAAGCACTAGGTTTAGCGCGAAAATCACTAAGTTGGCACCTCTAGACGAGGGTATGTATGTTTATGTAAAAAACGCCAACTATTTCTTTTTTTTTTAATTTTATTTTTTATTATTAATAAAATCAACGACATGGCATGCATCTTAAATAAACGTGCGAACCAAAACTGTTCATACTCACTACTCGCGTAGTCACTATTTCATGCCATACGTTGCCATACACTTTAAATGTTGTGTAAAAATATGCGAAATGGCCTAAAAAAATAAACTAAACATATTTTTTTAAGGCAAGTTAACTAACACATACATGATAATCGGCCAATAACTATTATGATGGTTTTTAATGTTATGTTATTTTTTAAAAATAAAGTCCCACCGAAGGTAATATTTTTATATGTTTGCTAAAATCGCTTCAAACTAAAATTTGGTCGAACAAGAGGCATATATCATAGCCGCAATTATAAAATTTCTTCTTAATATGTATCGTATCTTGTTTTTTTACATTTCGTCGGCTGAGTATTGTGTTGCCGTATACGCCAAAACATGTTTTTTTAAACTGGGGAAACAGCTTTATGTTTCAGAGTATGATCTTTCTAATTTTTTTTATAGATTTTGACATATCTCTTTAAATTTCCGAGTTATCCGGTATATTTTTGCCGTATATCCACTAAAATATCTAGTTGTAGTATTGGCTTGCCTTAAACGTTAAATATTTGGATATACGTCAAATTTTCCAAATATGTTTACGATTTTTTTTTAGTTTTTATTGGATTGCCTTATGTTGCCTAGTAACGAACACACGTATGTATGGATACAATAAATATTTTCTATTGTTTTAATCCATGTGCATAGACTTCAGGCAATAAGTTTACTAGGAGCATATACACATAAGCAAATAAAAGTAAAAACTTTTAATATTGTTTTACCGTATGTGCATATAAGTTACTACTGAGCTCAGAACTATGTAAATATAATCCTGGAGAAAAATAGTTCAGTTAGTGTCAAATCTTCGTTGTGTTAAGTTGACGGTCATAATTTTAAGAAAATCAATAACCTTTCATAATTTTTACTACAAACTTATATTTTAAGAAACTGTCATAGCCAAATAAATAAGTATTTGTTATATTTTTTAACTTTTTAAATATCTATATGACACATGTCCTGTGCTAATATTTTTAATGTTTCGAATGAAATTTTTTGTTCTAATTTCCTAGTTTTTTAGTATTTTTCAATGCAATCGCATGCTGTATGTCCTTTTATTTGTATGTGTTGTTCAAAACAAATATTTATTGGTATGGCGTATGTACAGATTTAATGCCGTACGTGTATTGATAAAAGAAAACTGTATTTTTGGCGGCGTGTACATCAAACTCATTCTGAGAAAAAATTAATGTAACTTTAAAACCAAAAGACTCCAGATCATTTTTTTTTTTTTTTTTTTATTTTAGTTAATGTACTTATAATTAATATAATTACATTACTCCCATTGGAGCTTCTAGCAACAACAAACAAATTTTTTTTTTTTTTTTCTTTTTTTCTTTTCTTTACAGGAATTTAAGAACTATCTCTATAAGGTCTGAACAAAATTTCTAAAACTTATTCTATCTTGGGCAAGGTTTCTTAGCTGAGGCCATGTCATCCCTTTGCTTCTGAATTCGTTTTCAACTGATCTTCGCCAAGCAAAAAATCAAATTAATCACTTTACTTAAAGTATTAAAAAACAAAAAGAAAAATTATCGTTTAGTTTGACTTTAATTTAAAATGCGATTTCCCAAAAAAATGTAAAATTGGCATATACGGCAAAACAATATTAAGCCGACTATTTATAGAATTTTGGTGATTATTACTTTCTGCTCTTTTCCCTACAAAAACTTTCCACGTTTAAATTTTGTATTTAAAAAAAAAGAAATAGAAACCTATTATAATGTCTTTAAAATATTTGTGTAAAATCAATTTGTTTACTTTAAAGTTTGCGTGTTACATGCATACAGAAGAATATCGAAATGTCATATAAATTAATTATTTAAACTTAAAATCTCTTCCAATACTGTTATTAATATTTTTGTTCTAATGAAAATACCTTCAAAATATTTACAAAAATTGGTTTATTACTACACACAGAAAAAGAAAGCGCCAACCGAATTGAAAATTGTATTTTGGTGGCTACAACCAATAAATTCGGGTAGTACAACCATATTCAAATGTGATTTCTAAATATTTTGGGTGTTGCATCAAAAATTCAGTTGTAGTAACCAAATTTTGTTCTGAAAACCAATATTCTGTTTCACCAACTGATTTCAGTCGTAGTAACCGAATTTTAGTTAGCAAATGGCAACATTTTTCTCTGTGTGTATATAATTAAATATAATATATACTTTTTTCTCACACATAAAAAAAAAGTTATTAAACTGCGTCTTCAGTTTTTCGCCATCACCTCACAATTTCTTTTAAAAGGATTTTAAAGTTTTAATTTTTTCAATAAATTTTAAAATACTTGTACTCAAAAAAAAAAAGTTAGTAAATTCAGCAAAATTTTTGATGAGAGGATCCTTGACGAAAAATTACTAGTATCAGCAAAAATTTTCTGATATTTTGAAAATTTCTTTGCTGATATTAGCTAATTTTTCTGCAAGGATCCTTCTGCTGCTGACTATACAAACTATTTTTGTTGAAAAATAATGATACAGGTGTGGAGAATGCATTACAAGGTAATGCATTACTTTATCGCACCCATTACCATCCATTTCCAATGCTATTTATTAAATCGATTGTTAAGATTAGGCTTGTTTTTTCCTATACATGTTACGAAATCAAATATAAAATTTGACAGTGTGCATGTTAAGTGTTAACTCTTTTAATTGTTTCAACTTTTTACCTTAAAATACTGTTACCGAAATAGCTTAAATATCTATATTAGGGCGGGTCGATTCAAAAATCGCTCAACGTTCAAGGAAAATCGTATTCTAGGGATCAAAATAAGAAACTTTGCCGAAGGAACCATACCTCTAAAACGAATTCTGATTTCCCGACTTTTGACCCGTAGGGTAAAATTTTGAAAAATCCTACTATGATATATCAGAAAGTAGGTGGAATATCTCCAAGATTATGGGAGCTCTTCTTCTCCGGGAGACGCGCTAGCAGATTAATGCATAAATCATCAGTCTAGGTGACCGTTAAGGGGTTAAAATTTAAGTTGAAAGAGGCCTTTTTAGCCGTGTTTTTATAGCAAAATGTACAAATCTCGGGATAGAGTTATTTCAGAAAGTGGGAAGAGTCTTTCCAAGATTAGGGTCTCTATTTCTTCTCCGGAACACGCTCTAGCAGATGAATGCATAAATTATATTCGATTGGGTTGGATTCGATTGGGGCACTCTAAATGGGTCAAAGTGGAATTTTTCAAAATTTGACCCTACGGGTCAAAAGTCGGGACATCAGAATTCGTTTTAGAGGTATGGTTCATTCGGCAATGTTTCCTTGAACATTGAGCGATTTTTTTTCCTCCATACAAATCGACCCGGCCTAATCTATATCCTTAAAACACAGTTTTTTTTACCGAAATAATCGGACAAAATTTGAAAAAAAACAGATCGCTTCAAATAGATATATTTTCCCAAAATTTGATCGTAAACTAACCAATCATTGCAACGCGAGCATAATGGGGCTAAAAATATCGGTGTGCATTGACATTACCTGAATAATTAAAATCTCGTTACCCATAAAATACCGCTACCTAAATAACTGAAAACCCGTTATCCCTAAAATAACGTTGCCGAAACAACTAAAATACCGTTACCGCTAAAATACCGTTAACGAAATAACTCAAATTCCGTTAACGCTAAAAAGACGACACGGAAATAACTGAAACATCGTTACCCCTAAAATACCGTTACCGAAGTAAAAGAAACTAACGTTACCGTTTCCGATACCCGCAACGAATCGGTTACCATCCATGCTCTTTATGTATTATGTTTAGCTTCTTAAATTAAATGTTAATTAAATTGTATTATAAAATATAATTATTAAAACATAAAAATAACATTAAAGTTCTAACTACTACCTCTGTTCCGAAATATGTTTAACATTTCAAATTTTTTTTTTAAGATTATGAGGTCTTCATGAAAAAACAAATTTATTAAGTTATATCAGTAAATCTTGTCAATATTGTCAATATTGCATATTTTAATTAAAAAGAATACACAGAGAGAAATATCTGCATTATATAAATGAATTTTAGCATAAAAGCAATTAACGTTTACGGAATTAAAATGCAACAAAATGAAAAACGCTGTATTTTTTTCAGACATAAACTTAAAGTAAGTTTTACATTTTTAAAATGCAATGCACTACATTAATTAAAAGTAAAAAAAATTGCCTAATTCATCCAATTTGGAGGCAGTTAGGAGGTACTTTGTAAATAGCTTTTGAAAATTTCGATATTGGGATTTTTCCGAGCTTCCTTTCAAAAAAGTAGATTTTTAATTTTATCATTAGTAAAGTTGTTTTCTTCGAAAAAATGCACTTCCTGCCATTTATTGATATCGTACATGTTGCAAATAACGATGTTTTTGGCTACTTTTGAACAAACTTGTAAATTGAAGATTTAATTTTACTTCTTACGTTTGAGAAACCGCTCTCTTATTCTTTCGGCATCTTTTTAGTGTTCGCATATAATTAAGGAACATTTCAAAATTTTTCCATCGCAGTACACCCTTTTTTCAAGCTAGCTATACGATTTCGAGATTTGTCCAGCAATTACTTTTCTAAGCCAGGATCTCATTGATAAGTCAGTCAAATTACACTTTTTACCGGAGAAAAGAATACCCTTAGTACTTTTTCTTGTTACTTACCTATCCACTATTTAATATACTACACATCGACTTTCTAGCTGTTCAACAAACAGAGTTTTTGATTTCTTCCAATAACATTGTTGTGTAATGGTTAGCGCGTTGGACTGTTACACAGATGGTCCCGGGTTTGATTCCCGGTGACGACAACATCAATTTAGAAAAATAATATGTATGAGCTTTCTATCACTTATATGTATCGCTGCGCCCACCTTCGGTGTTCCCATAGCACTTAACCCCACCGAAGTAAAATAATAAATCAGGGCTATGAAACAAAAAGCTTCAATAAATTCGCCAACTCTACATCAGGTGGCGAGCAACAACTGTTCTAAGATTTATCATCTCGCGCAATTACAGTGTTGCGATGTTTGAAGCCCTTCATCTTTCGCCACTTTTCATCTCTCCACTATCCCCTTTCCAAAGAAAGCAAATAAATAGGAAGAATTTCCAGAGTGTTGCTTCTCTTTAAAAAAAAAATAAAATACAAATTTTTTTTTTCACTTTTTTTGCCATTTAAATAGCCATTTAAATAGCATTTTAAATAGTATATGCTTGATTTTAAAAAATTGATGCAGTAACATAAGAAAACATGTGGTTATCCGATACTAAAGTCAAAATTTTGATAGCATAATCATTTTTTTTTTTTTAATCAGCTACTCAAAATTTGTTACAATTTCATTCCGCATACGTTAATCTGCACTGAAACTCATTTGTACCCAACTCATTAATTTAATGTTTAATGTATTTAATCATAATATTTTATGAAAATTATCTCTGTATTTATTAAAAGTTTCATTCACTCAACGAAAAAGATTCATTAAAAAACTAGTTTCATACATAGAATAACTAAGGATTTTTCATTAATTTCAAGGTTTTGTGTACTGACAATTTTCATTATTTTTTGTGCACTAAAATTTTCTCTGTGTACTGAAATAGCAGAACATATAGGAAATGAATTACTGCAATATTTTCTATAAAATATTTGAATAGATACCACTAGAGTTTGTCTTATGCCCTTAATGAACCAAAATTCAGCATCTAAAATAAGTAAGATAACGTATTTTGTTCGCTCTCTTTTTATTTACTACACAGAGAGAATTCCTTGGACGTGTTTTAATTAAATTTTCTCACTAAACTAATGAAATTTTCTTCACAATGCGAATGAAAAATTTCTTAAACTTCATGTAAAAGCTTTATTGCTTTAATGAAACTTTTGCATTAAGCGTATGAAATTTTTAATAAATAATCAGCCTTATTCTCAATAACAATTCCGTGAGAATTTTTTCCCTATTCCTTGTTACCCTATTCTTATTAAAATCTGCCCGGGGATTTTTTCACTTTTCCCTTTTCCCTTATTCTAAACGAATTTCGAAAATGGGAAACTCTTCCCCCGGAAAAAAGGAGGGTATTATGAATGTCAATAATAGGAAGAATTGTGATAGCATTTGTATGAATTATTCAATTATTCAATTAATATTATTCAATTCTCTCTCCCTTATTATTCTTTTCCCCGCCTGTTTTTGAATAGGAGGATTTTTTTTCTCGAGAAAATAAAATCCGCAGAGGAAAAAATCCGAGGGAATATTCATAATCGGGCTAAATATGGAATTTTTCATTAAATTTTATGAAAAACTGAATTAACTTAACGTAACGTAACGTAACGCAAAAATTCATTCATATCAAACTTCATGTAAAACTTCATGTAAAAGCTTCATAGTTTTAATGAAACTTTTCCAGTAGGCGTATGAAATTTTTAATAAATAATATGGAATTTTTTATTCAAACTTATAAACAACTGAATGAAATTCATGAAAGGTTTCAATGGACGAGTTCTAGTGACAATTCATAGACGTAACGCAAAAATTCATTGATATCATGCAGATAATTTTCTCAGTGTAAAATCTTATATTGGAACGGAGGTAATATGTAGATTTATAAGTGTAATTAAAATACATAATTATACTAATAATTAAATTATAAAAAAATTAAAAAATATCTCACCTTACGCAGTGCTAAATATAGCACTCGTCTGCATAAATTTAAACAAACATTTTGTTGATAAAATAAACATAATCCACAGAATAAAAGATACAAACAACAAAAATAAACACGAAGAACAGAGAAATCCAAAAGATTTAAAAAATTATGCTGCACAGTTTAAAGAGAATGTATATTTTTTTATTAAAATATTATTTAAACTTTTAATTAAGTTTTTTTTTTTTTTAATTATTTTGTTTATAAGACACTGGAAATAAAAGAAAATTAATTATTTAATTAATATTTTAAAATATATAGTTAAAACAATTTAGTTGCAAAAATATATTTAAATTTTTAAGTCAATTATTTTTATTTAAAAAACACGCGGTTTATTTTGAATTTTTAAAAAACTACTTGTTGATTGTTGCTTAAAATATTTTTTTAATTTTTTTTTTTTTTTTTTTTTTTTTTTTTTAATTTGTAATACACGTTTTTAGTGCTGATTTGACGTTTTTATTTTGTTATCTTTCATTTTAAAAAAATCGTAATTTATTAAAGAAATGTTTTTTTGTAATTCTTTTATAATTTTTCTGCGTCAACAATAAATACCAGCTAATATATTAATAATATTCCTAAGTATGAATATTTCTTTTAACGACGACAAGTTTTTTTTTTACAGAAAATTATTAACGTTTTTTTTTATTTTATACGAATACACTCTACCACATTCATAATTTTCCAATACTTATACTAAAAAAAAAAAAAAAAAAATAATGACGTTTTTTTAAAAGCGCATATTTTTCATATTAACTCATTTCATTTTGTAAATTTATTTGTACTGAAAAAAAAGAGCGTGTATTGTAAAAATTTTGTAAATATTTTTGTTTTTATTGAAAAATTATGAAATTGTTTTTCCATTTCGATGTTAATATTTGTTTGAAGATATTTTTCTTTAGAGAAATTTTATTTTTTCAATGACCTTTCTAATGTGGTGTTTTTTTCATTTTTTATATTTTTTATTATTGGGAGCTGCTGTGTTTCTCTTATAGATTTTTACTCATGTTTAACCAAGGTTGCCAATTTAGAGGTTTTTTCTGCATAACTTTGTTGTTTGCAAAATAAAAAGCAATATTAACCCTGCAGTACTATCGTCTGGGTGGAATCCACCCATAAGGCTGAGTTTTTATTTAAAATAAATGAATTTTCAAACTTATAAAATTAAATTTTTTTCTGTATTTTGGAGTTCATTATTGAAAAAAAAATATATTATTTGCATAAATGAATTTAGCTGATACGAATGACAGATACTAATAAGTAGGGGGTGGATTACACCCAACGTTAGTAATGGCGTAAGTTGAATAGTGGATAGTACTGCAGGGTTAAAATGTTTAATATAAAATGCAATAAAAAAACTCGGTTGCCGTTTATATATAATTTGTTTTTTTGTAGTTTTTGTCTAAAAACCCAAAATAGACCAAAATACTTGTGAGTCTAATTAAATTTACTATTAACAACAAGTACAAACTACCGTATGTACAAAAAATACATCATAGTTGTCGCCAACTCACAAAATGTGGGAAATAGTGGAAATTAGATTACATATGATTTTCTAACAATTGTGAATTGTTGTGGTGTTTGTCTTAGCTATCTTCTGCAATTACAATTAAATGTAAAATCGACCCCGTGTAATTGAAACTGGTTTTAAGCCACAGCAAAAATCGACCTGACTTTAGATCAAGTGGTTAAAGCGCCTGTCTAAAGTGTAGTGCGAAGTGCATGTGGCAAAGAATTGCCACGGTCAGGATTGCATTTAATAAATAAACATTTTCATATAGATGCAATCAAACAATAAAAACCACAACAAATAATTACAGTATTGTCAAAATGATTACTGATGAAGGTTGTGTTACCAGAAACTGCGCAGTCTAATTCAATAAAAATTTACAATGTAGTTATGATTTTTAGAAAAGTATGCTTAATCTTCTCTACCACGCCTATCTCAAACAATTTTTTTAATTTATTATATTTGTACGTATTTCCTATGATATTCACATATAGATGGCGCTATTTGCCCCTATAACACTGAGCAACTCGAAAAATAAATGCTGATGAGCCTCCCAGTTTTTTCAGTTATGGTCCAGATTTTTCAAAAATTTTCATTAAAGTTTTGCATGTTAAAGCAGTTCTTTATACATAAAATTTTAAAAATCAAATATTTTATCTTAGTATTTTATGCTAAGTATGTAAAAAAAACTTCATTACTAATCTGATATCAAATTAGTTTAACTCTTTGGTCCTGTTTCGGTCAAAATGATCCAATTTCAAAAACGAAGTTAAAATTAGATAATTTAAACTACTCGTATAGAGCAAATGTCAGTTTTATATTATAAACTACGTCCAATATAGTCTAATTATGAAATCATTAGGATAATCAGGCGACAAGTAATTCTTTACAGACACCTGTTGTGTTTGGGTCATTTTGACCCAATATTATATTTTCCTATTTTTACAACTAAGTTTGCTTCGATTTGAAATTTTTTACCACGATCGATAAAGTGTAGTATATTGTTTTAAATGTATGTCATAGTACTCTTATCAAAATTGTGTATCTGTAGAAAAATCATGTTTTTAGCGAGCGACCTTTTACTCCTAAACGAGATTTTAATAAATTTTAAATTCAGTTTTTGGTAAGTTTGCCAAGAACATATTTAAAATTGGAGAAGATCTCTTTTCGTCATTTCATAAGCGAACCAGAATTATTATTAATACTTTTTTCAAAAATAGCATTCTACATTTTTTCATATAAAAAGAAAATTTTTTAGTTTTTTTAGAGTTTTTTTTTCTTCTAATTTTTAGTTATATCAAAAAAATTATAATACACTGAACTTTGAATAGCAATATCTTCTGTAGTCAATAGACTATTTCAATAATTTAAAAAGCGTCTGAAAGCTATAGTTGACTACTTTACGATTTAAAATACATAAATAAAGTTTCTTTTTTAGAAATGCATTTGAACCGCAAGTCGTAAACTGGACAACTACATTTTTCAACTAATTTCTAAATTATGGAAATAATCAATCAATATATGCTCTTTAAAGTTCATTGTTGTTATGATTTTTTTGTAAAGTATAAAAAAACTTTAAAAACCAAAAAAAATGATTTTTATATGGAAAAATAAAGTAAGCTATTTTTAAAAAAAATATTATAAATATTTAGAATTCTGAACCTTTCATATGCTTTTTAAATCTTTGAAATATGACTTTTCAAATTTTGGATTTTTTAAAAACTAAAAACGGCAATGAAAACGCGAGTTTATAAAATTTGCAGAAACTGAAAGCGGTAGTGACCGATAGACATTACGTGTACAAAACATAAAGGAATTTAAATGACCCCGGTCAGATTCTGGCCGATCGATCATGGAATGTACGATATTTTTTTAAATTATTTATTTTGAATTTTTTTATTTTTATTTTAAATATTCTTTATTAAGCATTATTTAAATAAATCAATTGATAGATAATGGTTTAAATCAAACAATTGTTAATATTTGTTAAAAATTCTGTGAACTTCTTCGAACTAGAGAGATGTTTCGTTTTAGCGATACCTATAAATTTTAGCCTGATAGTCTAAGAGCCATTGCTAGGTTAATTTATGAGTTTTTTTACGTTTTTTTTTTGTCTTACAAGGAAGCATCGCTTATGGGTTCCGACTGACATCATATTTGGATATGTGATAGAGGGGACAAAATGAATAAGAATTTTGGCCAAAAATAACCCAATTTTCTGTTTTTTTTTCATGTTTTTCGTGCTTCTTTCAAAAAACTAATAAAGTTTTCTTCAGAAAGTGAATGAAAAAATTTTTTTAAAAAAAAAAACTTATGAAAATATTTTTAATTTCGGATTTTTTTTTTAATACGAAAAATTACTCATAGTTTAGGTGTTTATTAAAGACAAAACGATTCAGTTGATATCATTTAAAAAGGAGGATAGTATTTTTAAAGTTGCTATCAAAAATCAAATTCTAAACGATTTTGTAATTACACAGGAGGACAAAATCACAAGTTTTAAAAATTAATATGGTTATAACCACCAATTCTATATATATCAGGCATGCTAGTTTCAATGGCATACTTTATTTTTCGATCTAGTTACTGTACAGTTTTTCCATAAAATTACAATAAAGTTCGGCGCATTTAAATACAGTTTTCTATACCAGCAATTGACCTTAACAAATAGTCATGCAGTGTACAGTGGTCCCGTATCGCAATATTTCGGCCAAAAGTAAGTTTCAGGGAAATAAAAAATGTTATTATAATTTTAGAATATGGAAATGTTGAATATTTTATGAACAAAATATTTAATAATTCTGCGTAAAAGTTTTTTGTTGATATGATTTCAAAGTCAAAATTTCACATTTTTGTGTATTGTTGATTTAAAACAATATGTCAATTAAATATAAAAATATCAACGAATTAATTTATTTTTGTTATAAGGAACTAGTAATTTGTACCTAGTTCACCAAACAAAAATGCAAAACTACACTTAGAATACTCTGTAGGTAAAGACCACTGCAAATGTAGTTAAAACCAAATGAAATTTCATTTAAAGAAAGGACGACTTACATTACAGTAAATTCAACTAACATTGTCATTTGGTTTTTAATGTTCAAAAAATGACTAACAATTATAGTAAAAATGAACCACATGGTAGTAAAAAATAAACAAACATTTATTTTTTAAATAACAAAAAAAAAACCATAAAACAGTCATTTGATGTGGTTTTTTTTAAATGAACTACAAGGTTAGTAAGAAATTTAATTTGTTTTACAAATGACTGACATTTACATTAAAAATAAAGAACTTGTATTACAACCCAAACAACTACATATTTTTAAAGCTGAAGTTCCCTGAGTGTACTGAATATTTATTAGAAAACTTACTATTTTTTTTTACTTATGGCTCAGAATTAAGAATTTTGTTGAAACCCCTTCTTTTCCTAAGAAAGGCTCCAAAAATCTTAAGAAGATATTAAAAAACTGTGAATGCAGTTTGTTACATTATCGTTATTAGCAACTCTTAATCTTTCATAAAAAAAGTAATTACTATCCAAAATATTCTATTTTTTATCGCCATTTTGGATCCGCCATTTTGAGTTTTAAATTTCTGATTCGTGCTAACCAACTGTAAAATACTCTATATTGAAAATTTCAATCATATCAGATAACAGAAAAAATTTATTAAAATAATTAAATCGCCATTTTGGATCCGCCATTTTGAATTTTGGATTTTCGCTTCCAGATTCGAAATCAGCGACTTCATATTCTTTAAATACAATTGATTAAAATTAAATATATCCTAATTTTAAAAATGATACATCCAATTTTTATAAATATTAAATTTTTAATTTTTAAAGGATACTATTTAGACCCCATCTAACATATTCTATTTTTGGCCTAAATTGTGGCTGGCTGCCCCACTGAGCAGTACAAAGATCGTATTAATATGGTGCTTCATATGAAAAACGCGTGATTTGTTAACAATTTAATATGACAGCATAGCTTACCGAGATGAACCCGAAGTCCAACTTTTAGTATGATATGTGAATACCTTTGAAAAGCATATGTGCAAAAAACCAGCCAAAAAAGTTTATATTCGAAAAAGTTTTTCTTACGAAAACCCCACTTTTGTGGCAAATATGTACCAAAACGAAGGTTTTTGTCAGGAAAACTTTTGCAAATATAAATATTTTTAGCTGAAAATTTGGAGTCATACTTTTGAAATGTGTTTACATATCATACTACAAGCTGGATATTGTGGTCATTCTGGAAAGCTATGCTGCCATGTAAAATTTTTAACAAAAACGCATTGATAAAATAACTTTTTTTCTTACTAATAAAGGGTCCGCCATCTAACTTTTTTTTTCAACTAGTGCTTATTTCGTGAATGGTAACACTTAGCTCATGTCTGATTTGACAGATAATTAGTTTTATCCTTCCGCTGGCGGACCCTTTATAACTTCCCTTAAATTACCCTTTCCACTGCGGTATCTTTTGATTAGCTCGAATAATTATTTAGCGATAGAATTCGTGAAATTCGAAAAAATAAGAAAAAAACGCTTAACAGCGAATTTAATTTTTGGCTTTGAGAATCAAATATTTACCATAAATATTAAATCTTATCTTGCCCTTAGACTTTAACAAAAATAAATAAGATTTAGGAAAAGGGTTAAAAATTTAACAAAATTATTACTATGGTACAGTTTTTCAGCAAAATGACTTTAAAGTTTGACGCATGTACAAGCTATTTTTATATACACTCAAAAAAAAAAGTCGGTAAACTCAGCAGAATTTTTGCTGGGGAATCCTCAGCAAAAAAGTTGAAAATTCAGAAAATTTTTTGCTAAATTAACTATTGAAATCAACATGCACGATATATATATAGAATTGATGGTTAGAACCTTACTAATTGTTTTGATGTCAATCCGGGTTATTTCTATAAATTGCATTTTCACAAATTAAAATTATAAATTACACATGATTTTCAAAGATGAATATAGTTTTTAAATTGGCAAAACTTGTTTCGAGTAATTATTACAAATTTCAAAGTAATTTTTAACAGATGTTACAATTTTTTTTTTGTAAATTTAATTATTTTACTCATTATTGTTAATTGCGGCGATTTTTATCGATTTTCTGATTTTTTTTGCTTCTTTAAAAGTTGACAACTTTGTTTTTATTTAACACATTGAAAGATATTTTTGAAATTTTCTGTACACATTTTAGAATAAATTGTATATTTTAAATTAGTTTTTTTATTAAATATAAAGTATTTTTTAAGTAAAGCATAAATATTGTTATTTAATACTTAATTTAATACTTAATTTTTGATAATGATTTTTTAAATATTTATGTATTTTTTTTTTCATTTGGCACACGGGAGAGGGGGTTTCACGGTTTTTAATTGTGTATTTGTTTAAAGAGAGAAAATGAGCATTTTAAAGTGATAGGCGATCGGGAGAGTATGAGTTTTGTTGTTGTTTTTTTTTTATAATATTATTTTATGGGGTTCTTTTTTTCATACACTTGGTACATTTTACGGCAATAACCTGATGTGTTCTGTGTGTTGTTTTTTTTAGAGTATTTGTTGTATATTCAACGTCGCCAAAGTTGTTGTTGCTATTTTTGTTGTTGGGGCAAAGAATGCCATACAATTTGTTGTTGTCGTTAATTTTTTTTTAAATTTTTCTACTTTAAACATTTAAAATGATCTTGTTTTGTTAAACTCTCTCTCCCAGAGAGCCACTTTTGACACAAACATAATTGATTTTATTTTTTTTTTTTACAAAAAAAAAGGGGAGTCAAACAATTTTTTTTTTATAATTTTTTTAAAAAACCTGTATATCTTTAAATTTTACAACTAAATTGATTGAAATTTTGCTTAAAATCTGGTTAATTTTAATAAATTTACTTTAATTCAGTTATACTAAACAAAACTTGGTAAAATTTACCAATATCTAGAGAAATTTAATATCAATAACTTGTTCTAAAAATCACAAACGATAAACATTTTTCAATATAAAATATTGACAATAATTGCTAAAATATCGTTTAGTTTTTTTTTTTTTGTTTTTAATTTTTTAAAAAATTGGATAATTTTATTAAAATTGTATGTTTTATTTCAAAAGGTTATCTTAATCATTCAAAAACAATTGTTAATTTAAAATATGTATATAGCTGAAAACTGTTAAGATATTATTAAGTTTAAAATATTTTATCAATCACATTTTTATAATCTATTAGGTTTTTCTCATATCAAGCTAATTTTATGTTCAATAAAAATTTTGTTTTATTTCCAATCAAAACTCTTTTAAGTTAATTTGCACTAAAATCGTGTAGACTTTCTATAAAATTTTTCTTTTTTTATAATTATAATATTTCGTTTTTAAAATTTATCAAAAACACTTTTTAATCACCTATTTTTTAACTTTTTCCGCAAATTGTAAACTTTAGTCAAACATTTTGTAGTTTTCACTTGATTTATTTAAATTTTTATATAAAACGGTTTATGTTTCTTTGTTAAAATTAATATTTTTTAATAGATTTTTAATTAAAAATTATAAATTTCTCTTTTAATCTTTAATATATTTTTTTCGGATAAAAGTGATTTTCACTGCGATTTGTTTTTAATAAATCCGATATATTTCTTTTAAAAATGTTCAACTTCTAATTGAATTCCCTCTTTCTTCTTGAAGTTTAAAAAAAAAAGTTTTTTTTTTAAATCTTCTCACTACGAAATCTAAAAAAACGTCTAGAGTTTTTCAACCGCTTCGCTCAGCACCGTAAACTAAACTGATGTGTATGGTGTAGTCAACATTTGGTTTTTCCTCGCACACAAAAATTCCATCAGAGATTCATTCCAATGTTTTTAGTTGTTTTTATGTTCATATTTATTTTTCTGTATTTTTTTTTTTTTTTTTTAATTTTTTGTACACTTTGCAATCTGTATCTGTGTGTTGTATCGTCAAGATACTCGCGGGTCTTTTTGGATTTTAGTATTAGTAATGTTTGGTTTTCTTTGGTCGTGGTTGTTGTCGTATTCGATTTTGAGCTCGTACCTGCTATTAAAACAATTATGGTGTTTGTTTGTATCCAAGTGTTGGTATTATTGAGGTCTTTTTTTCTTCTGTGATTTCTCGTTTGGGTTTTCTGTTATTTCTTCTCTTACTCTCTGTCTTTATAGGGGCCAAGATCTCTTCTACTCTCTGGAGTGATCGTTTTGAAGAAAAAAATAAAAATATTTGTGTTAAGTATTGCCAACTTTAAATTGTATTAGTTTGTGTATATATTTTGTAAGCACAAACAAAATCTAATTGGCAAAGAATTTCAGGAACATAGTTTTTTTTTTCTCCAAAGCACCATAATTTCTTGCAAGGTCAGTTTATCACATTGGAAATCGGAATAAGGGCAAAGAAGCTCTTAAAATAATGTTGTAAGGGCCAGCTTATTAGGATAAGTCAAGGTCAGAAAATATTTCGGCGAATCGATGTATTAAAATGTTCTTCATTCTCTTTTATTTCTCAAGTTTTAAACCTTAATCATTTAGCCCAAATCGGTCTTAAGATCAGAGTCTATCATGGCGATATAATTAATTAATAAATAAACAATATAAAGCCTTAAGCCGTTTCAATATTTTTGGTTGACATCGCCCGGTATAATAGTAAAATTCAAACAACTGGTTGCAGAACAGCTTATACTGTATTATAACAGGTTCTAATTTCTGTTCTGCAACTGGCTCTTTTTATATGGAGTTTGTCCTATTTGCAATAGGTTCTTAACCTCCAAACAAGAACAGGTTGCTTTAGAAAATGTTCTAGAACCAGTTATAGAACTGGTTCTGGGACAGTGACACCTTACATTTCGACTTAAAGGAACATGTTTTAGAACCGGTTCCATGGAACCGGTGGTAAGAGAAGTTGTTGGAGAACAGGTTCAGAGGTAATCTGTTCTAAAAAATTTTGCTGGGCGGTTACAATAACTGATCAATGTTGAGTTCAGGCTGGTTGGACAAGCAAAGGGAAGTCCATGGCTCTCAGACTTTATTTTGTTCATTGTACCATGCTAAGTGTTAATTTTGAGGTTTTGACCTTAAATGATTGAACGGAACAGAACAGTGTGTGACTAACGTGTATATAATATCATAGCCTCCACGGACATTATACCCATTTGCGATTTGGTAATTATGGTCCTCACCACCAACCAAAACAAAGAATCATGACCAATATGGTTTCGGCCAGAATCCCCAGCCGTATATTAAAACAGCTTAGGGGGTAAAGTGTCCTCCTTTGTTAAACTTTTCTGCGTAGCGGGAACTTAGGATCCAGACTTAGGAGTTTTCTACTTTATCACCTACAGCTCACAAAAAAGGTATCCCGAGGCAAACTCTTAAAGAAACTTGAATATGTTGTAGAAAAACACAATAAGATAGAAGGCATCTCCACTGTCATCATTTTCGATGAAATTTGAATATGTGATAACGAAGAATAATTGAAGAAAATGTTGACATTGTAGAGGACCAATCCCACTGCATAGAAAATTACAGTTTTCTAGAATATCTTACGTTTTTTCGTACATTATAGACAAATTAGTTTTCTCGCGAAAGATATTTAAGAGACTAATCCGATAGCGCATATAATTATTCAAAAACTGTGTAACCAAAAATATTTCAACATTTGGGCAAAAGGGCGTAACAACACTATATTTTTTTACAGGAGAAACAAAAAACGTGTTGAATTAAAGATATTTTAGATTTAAAGGACATATTTTCTTCTCTTGCTTAAAACACGACTATAGACTTATTTCTGAAGGATTTTTTGTTTTTGTTAATATTCTCCGAGTTATGATTGTTACGCCTTTTTGACATGTTTTTTGCTGAAACAAAAGGTCGTAACAATATTGAATATGAGAAATGTGATGTAGCTCAAAATTGTAATTTTTTTTTTTTGGGATATTAGTATTTTTCCAAACAAATATTGTCAGTCTTATTTCTGAATGATTTTCTTTGGTTTTTGTTAATATTCTTCGAGTAATGGTTGTTACGCCATATAAATGCAAATAAATACAAAAAACGAAAAACTCATTTGTGGCTTCAAAATTATAATAAATTTTATGTTGTAACAGATTTATGAGACCTAATATTATTATTTTGAAAATTATAAAGAACGACACGATATTAATATTTAAAATTATATAGAACCCATTACATTACACTATATAAGATATAATCATATCGTATAACGTACAATTTGATAATATTGGATGAGGACAAAATTCGTTCAAAACTGTATCAAATAACTTCTAATTAATAATATTATGATACAATTAGATGTAATTTAATATAATACAATTAGATGTAATTTGATACAATTTAATCATGTTATTTTTCGTATGAAATTTTATATAATTAATTATGGGGTCATATTGAATTAAATAAAATTATACTAAGCTCCATATCAGTTTTTTTTTAATCGGAATATAAGTATTTTTCCAAACAAAAGTTGACAAAAAAATCAAAGCCAACTTAGTTATTCAATAAAAAAAGTGTTACTTTTTCCACACAAGTGTGCTGTTACGACTTTTTGTTTCTGAAATTCATGCGCTTGCTGTAGCGGCCTTTTCACTTTCGTTCATAAAATCGTTATTTGTTGACGTATGCATAGTTTCAAAATTTTTCTTAGTCTAGTACATCATAATCTATCAAAAACTAGATTTCTAATTTTTTTTGTTGTTACGGGCTTTTGGATTTTAGGTGACGATATATTCAAATGTCATCTAAATCGTTACGTGACCCCAAAAGGATACTTTTATTGTTAGAGACATGTGTTTTGCTTAAGCTTCCTAATCTCATTTGTAGGAGGTTTTTTAAATACTTGTTTACAGCATCTTATGTTTGACACCAATATTTCTTATAGTTAGATTATGTTGAATCGGATCCCGCAAAGGGCGAGTTCATTCGGAGACCATAAGGTCCATTGCGATTTCAACAGTCTCACTTACTTCCAAAGGGAAAAAATTACGACCCGATGAAACTGAAAGCTATCCAGATTACCTTAAAAAGTTCGCTACACTGAATTGAAACCAATTCCGAAGACAATTCAGGTCGTCAAAGAGCATGCTTGCTAGATGTCTGAATCACTGTTCCTTAAGTCCCAGACACTCTCAATAAAGATATCGCACTGGCTTTTCCTCCTCTTCCCCATAGCAACTACAGCAATTACTTCAGCAGTGGCCCGTAAGAACTCAAATAAGCAGTGTTAATTAGACAGTTTGAAATCTATCTCTTTTTAGTTTGGTGCTGTGTTAAGTTTTCACTTATCTCAGCAGAACACGGAATCACAGTAGTCCAACGAATCAATAGAACATACTGTCCGGATGATCCAAAATGGACTTGAAGCCCCTGCCCATATATGGGAGTCGTATACCATCTTAGGCCGGGTATAGGTGGTAAAAATAGTCAGGAGATCAGAGGTATTAAAGTCATTCTTGTACCAGTTAAGAAAGCCAAGACACTTGAATGTTTCTTTCGACACTGGATTTTCATGCCTAGTACATCAAGAGCTTCTGAATCCTCAATATTGATACCACCCATGCATACAGATGACATTGGCGACACCGCAGCCCTATGGGTCAACAAACAATATTGGTTCTTGTGTGTACACACAGAGAAATAAAGTGCCAACCGAATTGAAAAGTGTATATTAATGGTAACAACTTATAGATTCAGCTAGTACAACGATATTTATATTAGATTTCTAAATATTATGGGTCTAACAACTAAAATTCAGTTGAATTAACCGAACCTTGTTGTGAATACTTATGTTCAGTTTTACCAACCGACAGAAATTCGTAATAACCGAATTTGAGTCGTAGGAAACGAATTTCAGTTGGCAAATAGCAAAACTTTTCTCTGTGTGTATTAACATCTACGCTATTAGCACGAGCCTATTTGGAGATTGTAATTAGGCCCCAATAGAGTGCGTCATTCATAATTTGCCTTAAGTCTCCTGCCTCCACAATGCCTGGCCTGTGATCGAAGGAAAATTATTGACATATTTTGCTGTCATCTGAAAAGAGTAGATAGGGTTGGAAGTTAGACCGAAAAAGTCATTTATTGAGATAGGAAAGAGAAAAGTAGAAAGCATTCCTGCATTTAACTGATAGTCATCAGATGAGCACCATCTATAACAACTCTTCCAGTGCGATCTCTGAAAAAACTCGATATGAATAAGAGTGTTTAATGCCATACACGATGAAACGCCTTGGAAATATATAGAGCAACCTCTTTACTCTCACAATATCTGTAAAGGGCCCGACTCCAACGTTCCGAAAGAAACACCTACAGGTCTGCCTTAGAACGACTTCTACGAAAGCTATACTGTCTATTATTAAGAAGTAAGGACTCTATATATAACTAGTTAGCAATATGTCAATTAAACATGCTCTCCTTAACATTCGAGAGTAGATTGTAATAGGATGGTAATTATCAGGGCTGTTAGCCTTGACGTTATGGAATTGGCTGGCATTGGCAAACTTCCAACACGATGTAAATATACCCGTACTGTACGACGTGCTGAAGGGTGTTGCTAATGAACGTGGTAACGTCGAAGAACACTGTTTCATTACCAGTGCTGGTATGATATGATTTATTTACGTCGAGATTTTGAATAACCCTCTTAACTGCTCGAGGGTGAAGCAACAGCTTAGGCACGGTATATAATACTCTTTCGAGCTCAGGTAGTGGGTGATTGCTTTCCGGCAGAAATTAATTTCCTGCGAATAATTCAGCTAAAAGGGTGGCTTTATCAACCGTTGCTCTTTTAACGAATGACCAAAGGTCTTCATAACCTGCGGATCAGTACTTAGTAGTGCCAAAGTACTTCTGTTCTAGCCTATGCGCGTAGTAGTAGTTATGTAATGTGGTTAGTAATTAAGTAATTGGCGTGTGAATAGGATCTGACTGCATTTCTGGAGTCAGATCAACACTTATGCTTAGGCTGATCCTAAATGAACTTTAAATGACTAAAAAAATTTCATTCCAAGCAAAATCACGACTTCAACCATTTTCACAGCACACAGTGGGGTATTTGTAAAAAATAATGGCAATAAATATAGAACTTCTGACTACTGATCCGATCGGTATGAATCAAATTGAAAATTGTTCAAGAGGTGTTAATATTTTATAAAATTGTGATTTGGTCACCCTGTTTTAGTACAGGTTGTCAAAGTTGACTCGTTAAAGTTGAACAAGTGTAACTTTTGTAGCTGTGGACCGATTTCTAATGCCTGGAGCAATGCACGTTGTAGGATAAAGAAAAAACATCCCATCAAAAACTGTTCTGCCAAGGAATGATTCTAATCGAGCATTTTCATCGATGAATTTAACATTGACTTGTCATAGGAAGGAATCATTCTTTTAATGCTGCAAAACAACTTCATAGGAATATTGTATGCCTAACAACTTCTTGGAAGCTATTTAGGTAGAAAAACTTCTAAACATCATATTTGGAATGATTCCCACCTATGACAAGCCATTTAAGATCGATGAAAATGCAAAATTAGAAGAGAAAACATTTTTGGTGGGATGCTTATAGTGATTGGTTATATAAAAAATTTTTATAAAAAATTTTAAATTAAAAAAAAAGTTGAACAATTTTGTTAAATGAAACCAATAAAAACAAAAACAAATTAAAAGAGATTCTTTTGTTTGAGTTAAGTTTTTAATATCGAGGGCTTATATTCAATACCGTCTATCTACAAAAACACAATTTTTCAGGAGAGCCAAAAAACTGTTTTATTCGCAAATAAGCAACAATTTCGATGAACTCATCTTCTACAATATTAACAGAATGTGTCTAACAAACGTTCTAACTAAAAAGTTTCTTGAAATTCGCGTTATTTTAGCTTCTATGATAGAAAGACGGTATTGCCTCAAAAATAAAATCATTGTGTAGGAAAATAATATGTAGATAGACGGTATTGCCTTATTTTAAAACTAAGTTTGTATTACGGTTTTTGTATGGGGACCCCGAAAAAGGTGGGTGATAGGGGGTAGATATGTTCACAAGAAATGTTGGGGATAGAAAAAAAGTAGGACCTGTTCTAACATTTGAACCCTTCAGGGAGCTAGGGGTAGTTTTTGACTAGTTTTTGTTTGTTTTTGGCATGGGTGTCTCAAAAAGGTGTCAGACAGAGGGTAGGTGTGTTCAGAAGACTTGTTTAACCAGTTTAAATTCAAAGACAATGTTTTTTATAATTATTTTATTATAATTTATTATAATTTTTACTGCGCGTGGCTAAGATTATCATAGAAGTAGTGATACTCCTCTGGAATTACCGCCTTTAACTCCTGTAAATGTTTCCATTTGTTTTGCTGAATTGGTAGTCGACCGGTATACAATTGTTTGGTTCTATGTGACCTTCATATTGCTTTATTCTAATAGGTAGTTCAGTGTAATTATGATCAAAATTCACTTTAAACTTAATGGTACCACTTGGGGAATATAAGAGAGATCTTAGTTGGGATACTGTCGGATCATTTTTTGCTCGACCAGGTCTAATACTGGAAAATCGAATAAGGTTCGTATCCTTATAGTTCTTAAAAAAATCATACTTTAAATGTAATGCATCAAATGGCATTTTAATAATTTTGTTCTTGATTTTGACTCTTTTGCGGGCATCTTTGGTTACCCTGACGTAGTCGTATGGCAAATATATGGTTTGATTTTTCAACTTAGCCTCTATCTTTGCATGGGCACTGTCACACTCCATCTGGGTGTGTCCTTTCTGCAAGTATTTTTATTCTATGATTTTGTTGTTTTCTATTGAAAAATTGGACAAAGCATTCGACAAAAAGTGATTACGGTTTTGGTAACCGCAACCATCGGAGTAAATTATTATTGCATTATGCACGAAATAAACGTCGGAGCGGAGAGGTCTCCATCAGTCTCGTTCCACCAGTAATTTGTACATTGATGCGTGGCGAGATTGTACACGGTAAAGTTGTGCACTTGTGCTAGAAAATAACATAAAGGGCACACCACCGCATACACAGCGTATTATGGTAGGTATTGATCGTTCGACAAGAGAAGTATGTATCCGAAAAACGAACAGTGAATAAATAGATATCAAACAGAGAAATAGCCTGAAATTAAATAAAACGACAAAATTCTATGATAGGCGGTATTGCCGTCATGAAATTCATAAATAAGTATCTTTGTAGATAGACTAATGATAAAATACAGGATATATAGTACTAAAAATAGTTTTTTTCCACTGAAATTTTTACAGTACATGCAGATGGGGTCAGAGAAGAGTTTGGCATAAAAAAAAAAAATTTTCGTGAAAATGTAGATAGACGGTATTGAATATAAGCCCTCGATATCGTAATGCCTGTAAAGGATATTTAAACGAGTTTTTCAAACATTACAGTTTTTAATATGTATAATTCAAAACAGTTAACACCAGTTAAAAAATCTAAACTCTTTTTGGGGTCAAAAAATGTTATATTCAAAATTTGTATATTTTCACAAAATCCTGTGTTCTGACTTTAATTATTATGCGTATGTCAAGATATTCACACAAAATATTAAGAACAGTTTATTTCATAATCCGAAATCAAAAAGGTTCTGAAATCAGCGTGCGATTTTTTTGCTTAAATCCATTTATTAATAAAGTATTTTTTAAATTTTGATAACTTTTAAGTTAGAGGAGATAACCCATCACTATATCTTTCTTTATCTTACAATGTACATTATTCCAGGCTAAACATTTAGAAATCGGTCCACAGTTACAAAAGTAACACACCCCAAAAGATTTTTTATACAATTTTGACAACCTGTACGTACACCGTGTACTAAAACAGGATGACCTAATCAAAATATTACAAAAGAATATATAAAGAATACAATTTCCAATTTGATTCGTTCTGATCGGATCAGTAGTTTAAAAGTTCTATATTTATTACCATTGTTTTTTTTTTTTTAATACCCCACTGATGGACCCAACGGTAGTTTTCAGAAATAACAAGTAGGTACTTTAGATCGGCATTTTTTCAACCTTCGATTTTTATCTATTATTGTTGCGATTGTAGTAGGTAGAACTAGATCTAAACGTTAGGTGGTGCGAATTTGAGAAAAATCGGTTAGCATAGATAGCACCCCGCAAACAAAGTTTTCAGTTTTTTAAAAATTTTCTTAAACTGACGGGTTTAAAAATATGTGCTCATGTATTACCATAAATGCTCAAATGCATGTTTACATATGAATGTATATGAATCATATACATATTAATTCACACCATGTGACATATTAATTCACATATGTATCCTTGCAGGTAATAATGTATCACATGTATGGCAATAAATGATCTCATACGTGTGAATATGTGGCATATATTTCTCACTTTCTATTTTATGAATCATATATGCTCATTAACCGTGACCTATTTCTTAGTGGGTCTTTTATTGGTAAAAGGCGAAAACATTAACCCTATATGGATCAAGTTACACAAAATAATAATTTGTATCTTGAATTTGTTTTATGCCCAATATTTATTTATTAGATTTTATTGTTACGGGCTAATTATGGTCAATTAAATATTAAGATGAAAATAAAACTCAATTGATTACATCCTTTTCACTCGACGTTTCGTTGACGGTATTTCAACTTCTTCTGGAGTGTGAACTTTATTAATTTGATTTTATTAACATTGTCAGGTATTCCTCAAATTTAAATAAAAACTGGACATCACGACACAAAATTTAATAAATTTAATAAATAATAACAACTAAAATAAATCACAGTTTAACCTAACGACTAGTATCACAGAATGTTTGTATTAGACTACTTTTTGTATCAATTGGAAATTTTTTTGTAATCATTTAATGGTTTTATAATCTTGAAGTCATTATTTAAAGTAAGTTTTATTTGTCTTTTTGTAATCCGGCCACTAAGGGTTAAATATTTTTGTTATAAAATTAAAGTGATATTTTCCGAAAATTATGAAAGGTTATATTCTGTAAATTTACTAGTGGGGGTTTTTTTTGGCAAAAAGTGTAAAAATTTACTCTATATATCAAGTTACATAAAATAACTATTTATATCAAGTTTAGATTTTTCTTTTTCAATTTAAAAGCTTTACAATCTTGTAGCCATAATTAAAATTAAGCTTCATGGGTCTTTTTTGTCTCCAGGAAAGTAAAGGTTAAATATTTTTTTGTATAACAATAAAGATAAGTATAGCTATAGAAGTTAATCATGCAAACTTCGATGAACACATTCAAATTTTGTTCAATTTTTCACAAAATAAGCTATTTTCATAAAATGTCCTGGAAAGGAGTTGCTCCAAAAACAAACTCGAATTATTATTTATCCAATTATTTCTTTTTTCTTTAATAGCAACTAGTATATTTTAAAAATAGCAATCGACATCTACAAATTAGAATTTCTAAAAAATCTTTAAAATTAATTTAATAAAAATCCAATGAAGTCAGAATTCTAAAGGGTCCGCCATCTAATGTTTTTTTTTCAACTAGTGCTTATTTCGTGAATGGTAACACTTAGCTCATGTCTGATTTGACAGATAATTAGTTTTATCCTTCCGCTGAACGAATATGGTTGTGTATACGCTTGAACGACGCTGGGAAATATTGCGACATTACTTTGAAAATCATGGTGATGTTGCAGAATGTGTGCAAAAATTGCGTACGGATTTTGGAAGAAGAGAAGCACCGTCAGCTCCGTATGTTCGTTATCTTGTTTGGCCACATTGGAGCTGCGATTTGACACCGTTGGACTATTATTTGTGGGGTGCGGTCAAAGATAAGTGTTACGCCAAAAAGCCAGAGACAATTGACGCTTTAAAGGACAATATTTGTGAAGCCATTGGTGAAATACAGCTGCACGCAATCGATAATGTGCTTAAAAATTGGGCCGATCGTGTAGGCTACTGCATGGCCAGCCGAGGCAGTCATTTGAATGAAATTATTTTCCATTATTACCCGGAAGGATTGTACTTTCAAATAAAAAAAGAAATTTGAGAAAATATTCAGTAGTTTTTTTATAGCATTTTCAAAAAAAAAAGTTATTTGGCGGACCCTTTATATCTGAATAATTTTGGGTATATTAAATAAATAAATGAAGTAAAAATTTATTTTTTTTTAAAATTATGCATTTTAGGAATTATTATTAATACATTGTTTTTTTTCAAAATGGGCCATTTTTGGCCGTCTTGCGGAAAGGGCTAACGTTTTTCAAAAAAATATAGTTTTTTTCCATTTGAAACCACTTGCAATAAAACTGTAGTGTGAAATTAACGAAAATCGTAAAATAGTTATTTTAAGGGGCATCCTAATATGCATATGTATGAGTTGCATGTATTGGAACCAACAATTTTAAGATAAAATTATTTTAATTTACCGAAAAATGTAAAATTCGGCAGAAAATGATAATGAATTTTATTCCATAAGTAGAAGGAAAAAACTATTTCTGTTGAAACTGGTAAATTCTTCGTTTGTCACCGTATTTTACAAACCCAGCTAAAACCACACATTACCAAATCATGGGTAAAGTAATGTATCGCTATAGGGCTTCACGCACTACATTACACCTTACTTCACTGATGAATTTTACAGGCAATGAGCGTAAAAGTAATGGTGGACTCATTACCTTGTGGGGGGTAAAGTAACTGGTTACTTATATGGTTACATGGTAGGAAAAAGTAATGTGTCTATAAATAGATTTTCTTAAAAAAAAAATCCATAAAAATTTTATTTTACAAATATTTTTTTTTAATTAAATAAATAACTTTTTTTTATTAAATAAATTACGTGGTCGTGCTGGGATTCGAACCTGGGGTCTCTGATATTAAACAATTAGTTAGGCGAGAACTGACCACTGAACTACCAACTGAGCTATCGATACATATAATATTTTATTGCTTAAAATGTAAAATAGTTGTTGTTCTTCATGTTTTCGTTCGTGATATCAAAAATATACACCTTACCCTCATGCTTACAAAAAATCACAAAGTAATGGGTCTATAAATAGATTTTCACAAATATATATTAATAATTACTTTACATTTATAATTCATGCATTATGTATTTGATGATCGGTAAGTCATTACTTTATGTTTTGAAGTATAGTAAAATGTAATGAGGTATCAGTATAAGGTAATCCATGAGTGCTCAATTATCGGCAACTTATTACTTCTTGTTGGAAAATAATGATACAGGTAAGGAGTACACATTACAAGGCAATGCATTACTTTATAGAACCCATTACCAAAGTTTTGCTGGGAAATCAATATCCAAACAAATATTGGCGAATTTATATCGGTAATAGATTTAACAATTTCGAAAATGGAAAGAAATATTTCAAATAAACGCCTCAGTTTTATATTTGATTTCAATTCATTTTTTATATTTTTAAAAATTTTTATGACAAACATAATTATGTAATTATAACAAAATGCATTTTATATGTTATTTGCCATAACTGAATGTTTATCATTTGGTTATATTTTTTTTTATTTTGTTTAATAAACTTTAAAATCACAATGTCAAATTTATTTTGTATTTTTTAATATTTTTTTATGGATGGTAACCGATTTGAATGCGGGTAAATGTTATGATATTTTCTTTTATTTCGGGAACTTTATTTTAGGGGTAACGATATTTCAGTTATTTCGGTAACGGTTTTTAGCGTTAACGGTATTTTAGTTATTTCGGTAACTTTATTTTACGGATAACGATTTTTAAGGGTAACATTATTTTAGTTATTCAGGTAATGTTATGCCCGAGTTTTAAGGCTAATTTATGATCATTTGTCTATCTGCAGTATTTTTTTTGTCAGATTTTGTTAGATTAGATTATAACGCTTTTAAGGATAACGCTAATTCAATTATTTCGGTAACGTTATTATACCGATAACGGTAATTTAGTTATTTCGGCAACGGCATTTTAAGGGTATTTATATTTTAATTATATCGGTAACGGTATTTTACGGATAACGGTATTTCAATTATTTCGGTAGCGGCATTTCAGGGATAACGGTAGTCAGTGGCAAGGGTTTTGAATCGACAACGGTATTTTAGCGGTATTGCCATTCCTGTTTTTTTTCTTTGTTTAATATTGTTTGAAAAAATATTTTGTGTTCGTGGTGCATAGCCTTCCTTGGTTAACCCTTTCATTGCCGACTTTTTTTTTGTGAATATATTTCTATTTGGACTTCAGTTTCTTGGTTGGGGTCTTTAAATTGAAAAGAAAAAGGTTGGCATGTACACTCCCTCCCTATCCTCCAAAAATGGGACCAAAAATCGATTTTTTGAAACTTCTCAGCCCATTTTTTGCCAATAAAACATTTGATTATCCAAAAATGCTTTGTTTGATGTTGTTCTGGTCATTAGATGAAGTTACGTGCCAGATTTCGAGTTTCTAGCTTTTGCTAGTTTAGCAGATACACCAAACGTCCATTTTTTCGGAGATAAAGGCTGATTAAAAGATATAATCGCCCATGTCCTGTGTTTCCTTACTTTTTGAATACGAATGAATTTAAAAAACTCAAGAAATTAAAATTTGGTTCTGTATAATCCTCGTAGATGTATAAAATTCGAAATAATAGCTCATGTCCTGTATTTCCGAACTTTTTGAATACGAATGAATTTAAAAAACACATGAAATTTAAATTTGGTGCCTTCTAATGTATATAAGTTTATAAAATTCGAAATAATATTCGAAACATTATAGAAAAAATATCGCTCATTTACTGCAAGAACGTCACAACTCAAAAAAATATGATTTTTGAGTTAATGACGCAAGAGAACACTCAGGAAATTCTTCCTATTAATTAATGTGTTGCTTTCTTTGGAAAGGGGATAGTGGAGAGATGATAGGTGGTGAAAGATGAAGGGCTTCAAACATGGCAACACTGTATTTAAGAGAGATGATAAGTCTTAGAACAGTTGTTGGTCGCCACCTGATGTAGAGTTGGCGAATTTATTGAAGCTTTTTGTTTCATAGCCCTGATTCATTATTTTACTTCGGTGGGGTTAAGTGCTATGAGAACACCGTAGGTATGAGCTGCTATACATATAAGTTATAGAAAACTCATACATATTATCTTTCTAAATTGATGTTGTCGTCACCGGGAATCGAACCCGGGACCATCTGTGTAACAGTCCAACGCGCTAACCATTACACCACAACGCCCACTAAGCAGGAAGTAAATTGAAAACTTTAAACTCGTTTTCCACAAAATCAAAATGTTTAAGTTATGACGTTATTGCAGTAAATGATCGATATATTTTCTGTCAAAATACTAAATATAAACTCATAAAGCAGTTTATGATTTTTAAAAAATGTTTGTAATGAAAAAAGTGCTTTCGTTGAATTTTTTACAGGAAAGTAAATCGAAAATAAAAATGGGTATGTGTAAGTCAAAGCACCAAAAGGTCGTATTGATTTCACTTTCATGGGAATCTAAAACATAGGACAGAGGTGAATATTCGAAAAATGTCGAAAACTTGTGTTTTCTGTCAAAATGCTAAATTTAAAATCATTAAGCAGGCTTTTGTAAGGAAAAAAGTGCTTTCGTTACTTTCTACGGAAAGGTAATTAGAAAATCAAAATGGGTATGTGAAAGTCAAAGCACCAAAAAGTCGTGTTAATGTGAAACATATGACAGAGCTGAATGTTTTTTTTTTGCAATGACCAATGTACATACTCGTTTCTAAAGAAAAATATAAAGTTTTATTGCAGAATCAAATTTTTACATATTTTTTTAAAATGTGTACATTGTAGTGTACAAGGGTAGTCAAAGGGTTAAGGTAAGTTTGTTGACTAATTTATATACATTATGTTTATTGATGATTTTTATTACTATTTCAGTCAATTGGTGCACCAAAATCAAGTATAAGATTGACAGAAAAGAATTTAACGCCGAATAAGTATTAAACAATTCTTAACCAAATAATGTTTCTACAGATTCGTAGCAGAACCTCTTCATGAATGTCTTGAAAATGTATTGGAACTAAGCCAAGGAACAGCTTCATATGATTTTTAAAACAATTTCATTGAAGTCCAAAAGTAATAAAAGGCTACATTGAAATAATTTAATAAAAAATGTTGAACACTTGAAAAGTAAATCTTAAAACTATTTTTGTTATTATCATTTCATTATCAAAACATTTTGCTAGTTTAAAAACATTTTATATTTAAAACAAATTTATTCGGAATATTCGGAATCCCAGTTGGGAACTGTTGTTCTAAATGGATAAACCTTAATTTTTCTATATAAAAAAAAAAATAAAATTTTCTGAAAATGTTAAAAATCAGTACAAATTAAAGAAAATCCGTACAAATCAGTACACGATTTTTTTCATAAGTACTCGTGACAAAAAATCAGTACATAAAGGGTTTTTCAATAAGAGCGCTTCAAAAGTTTCTTTTAAAGATTTGGATATCAATGAAATTCTTTATTCCTGTGAAAGTACGTTCGATGCCATTATGTATGGAACTCGATTTCTTTTGCATGGCCACCACGAACACGCTTGCAGAAGTCCAGACGCTGAACCCAATTTTCGACGGTTTTCAAGCATAAATCGGCCGATACTGCTGCAATTTCACGTTCGATATTCGCACAAAGTTCATCAATCGTCGCTGGCTTGTTGGCATAGACCATAGACTTGACGTAGGCCCACAGGAAACAGTCTAACGGCGTCAAATCGCACGACCGAGGCGGCCAATCGACTGGATCATTTCGTGAGATAACACGTTCTCCAAACTTGGTTTCCAATAAATTGATTGTGGCATTTGCTGTGTGGCAGGAGGCGCCGTCCTGTTGGAACCACATGTCCTCCAAGTCCATATCATACAATTGGGGCCAAAAATATTCGGTTATCATTAAACGGTAGCGATTCCCATTCACAGTAGACACAAAGAGACACATTTGGGCTTTCTTCAACTGAAGCCTAAGCGGCAGCAATATTCTCGACACTACGGGCACTTCTTTGTCTCACTGGCACGGGAACATTTTATACTGTGCCTGTGGATTCAAATTTTTCCATTAGACACTCAATTGTTGACTCCGAATTTTGGTAGTAAATTTTAATAATTTCGACTCGTTGTTGCTCGTATATCTTTCCATCATGAAATGGCAAACCTTTGCTCTGTCATTATCTGTTCCTGTTGGTCTACTTTTGTAGCGTCCCTGTTGAAAACCCCTTTATTATGCATTTTTTGATGCATTGGTTGCATATCACGAAAATCAAAATCGTTTAGCGGAATATGTATAATCAAAATATAAATTTCTTTGCCAGTAAAATAAGCAATCATAAATTAAAATAAGATCTCATTGCATCACATTTTAAGGTAATATTTGTTGTTACAAAGTTTATAAAAATTTAATTGAAATTTATAATTTCATTATTTTATTGTTTTATTTGGAAATCTTCTGATATACATACATACGTATACCGTATTATTTGAACAAGAAATTCTTTTCTTTTTTAAATCCTGGCTTTTATTATTATATTGATACAAGTGTTTTAACAAAGTAGTTAAATAAACAGTTAATATGCGTATAATAAAATAATTTCAAAAGAAAATATAAATAAAAAAATAAAAAACACAAATTTAATATTTGCCAAAGAGATAAATTAAAATATTTTAACCCTAAATTGCACAAATATGTAGACATAACAAATGGAATTTAAAAAAGGCATTATAGTAAAGCATTTGGGATACAGAATACGGAATTGTTAGTTTTGATATCCCAAGCTTATATATAGTCATATATATCTTGATATAATTATATATAATTACATATGTAACGATATATTTTTGTACATCTCATATAAGCTGCTCTTGTTATATCTCATCATATATACTATATATAGTAAATATGAGATCATATAGACTTCTATGGATAAATATATATAAGTATATATAATACAATAAAACCAAACAAATTCTATCACTTTTATATATAATAATATATGGCATCACATATAATTATATATAAATATATTTTCTTAAATTAAAATTAAAAATTATATAATTGTTATATAAAATTATATGTAAACATATATTGTAAAAATTAACAAAAAAATCAATCACTTTTTATTAGAAATTAGTTCATTGATTGAATTTGAATTTATTTGACAATCCCATACAACAAGATATACAAGGTGGCGCAAAAATAACCTTCCGATGTTTTTTGGCTGTAATTTAAAAAAAAAAATGAAAAACTTTGATTCTTCTTGTGGATTATTTTTATTTGGTATTTTAATTTTTTTTACATCAAGTCGAGAATATGATGTCATGTAAATGGCCGCCGCTACAGTTGATTGTCATTTGAGCCCTTTTTATGGCATTTTCCATCACTTTGGCCAAAACTTCCGGCGATAGGTCCTCACATTCTTGACGGATATTGTCTTTAAGAGCTGCAAGAGTCTGAGGCTTGTTGACATAAACCCGCGACTTCAAAAAGCCCCACAAAAAGAAGTCTGGAGCGGTCAAATCAGGTGATCTTGCTGGCCAGTGCAAATCGCCAAAACGGGGGATTAGGCGCCTGGGAAATGCATCCTTCAGCATATCGGTTGTGGCACGTGCAGTGTGTGCCGTTGCACCGTCCTGTTAGAACCACATGTTTTCCAATCCCAATTCATCAAGTTGCGGCAAAAAGAACTCGTTGATCATTGCTCTGTAGCGCTCACCATTCACAGTAACCGTTTGGACCGCGACGTCTTCGAAGAAAAAAGGTCCGATTACTCCTCCAGCGAAAACAGCACACCATACAGTGACTTTGAGCGGGTGTAATGGCTCTTCGTGGGTTACACGCGGATTTTCAGTGCCCCAGAAGCGTAAATTTTGCTTATTTACGTACCCGCTAAGATGGAAATGGGCCTCATCACTCATGATTATTTTTGATGAAAAATCATCTTCCTCTTGGTGGTGATTAAGGATGGCTTGAGCGTATGTTACACGCGATTGGCGTTCAGCAGCTAACAGCTGATGCACCGTCTGGACTTTGTACGGAAACATCTTCAAATCTTGTACCAAAATTCGCTGTAAAGACAGTCGACTGATACCCATTTGCGTGGCACGTCGTCTGGTCGATGTCGACGGCGCTTCCATGACATCCTCGGCTACAGCAGCAATATTCTCTGCAGAACGGCTACTCCGGGGTCTGCCACGCCTGGCAGCATCTCGTGTTGTGCCAGTCTCTTCGAGGCGAGCGGCTAAACGTCGCAGTGTTTCACCAGTAGGCGTTGGACGGCCAGGAAATCTGCGACGAAATTCACGTTGTGCCAAAGTCACCGACCGATTATTGGTCAAATAAATAGTCACCAATATTCCGCGTTCTGGAGCAGTGTAGCGTAACATTGTTTATTAACGTGTATTTCGCATGTGTTTACTACCCAAATGTCAAAACAGAACTGAGATTAGGGGCCAATCGCAAAATTTATAGCATTTTCTGATAGGAGGATTACTTTTGCGCCACCTTGTATATCTCAAAGCAATAAGCATTCTGATTTCAAAATGTGTACAGTTCTGTATAGGCCATTGTGTACGAAGCATATAGTTCATCTTGCAGACTATAGAGTTGACATGCTTCGACCAACTAAGCGTGTTATTAAAAATTATCACGAGGTTTTTCACAGACGAAACTATTTAAATTTTCTTGTTGTTGAGAACAATATCAAAGTTAATGTTTAATTGTGACGATTTTTTGCGTATTATGAGGCATTTTGATTTTTGAGGGTTTAAGCAAAGCCTATTTTCCGATGCCCAGAGGTAAATTTGGTTGAGATCATAGTTAAGTTTACTAAGATTTTCATGAACACGATCTATTGAACTCCCCAAGTAAAGCTGGACGTCATCAGCATACATTTGAAGTTTAGAGTGAAATAAGCGATTAGGTAAGTCATTCACATAGAGTAAAAAAAGAAGAGGTCCTAAAATCGAGCCTTGAGGTACATCCCTTTCCACAGACAGGTAAAGCTTGTGAGGAGTTATTATTTAAGAATACTGATTCACAGCGATTTGACAAGTACGAACTAAGCAATAATGTTGACGTGTATGAAAAATTGAAAAGTTGACTTAGTTTGAGGCCGAAAATAGTATGGTCAATGGTATCGAAAGTCTTCGAATGGTCAAGCAACACTAAGAAATTGACTTTGCCAATGTCGACTTCTCTACGTATATCCTCACTGACAACGATCAGAGCTGTAATACAGCTATTTTAGGGCCGAAAGCCTGATTGTCGATCAGTTAATAATTTAAAGCGATTTAAGTGTTCACTTATTGGAATGTGCATAAGTTTTTCAAGTACTTTGGATAGGAAAGGTAAAATTGCTATTGGACGAAACTCTGAGTATGATTTTGGTACTGGTATGACCTTCGCATGTTTCCATTTAGTTGGAAAAACACTCGTAGTAAGAATAGTGTTAAATAAGTAGGTAATGAATGGCAGCAGTTGTGGTAGTATTAATTTAATAAACCTTAGATCCATATTGTCGTAACCTATACCATTTGATTTTACTTTCAAAAGACAAGTTAACACTTCCGAGTTGTTAACTTGTCTTTTGAAAAAGCTAATTTGTCTTCTTTGATACCCGGGGAAAAGTAGTCTAGTCATATTTGATATGATTAAGTCATATCTGACTTTGAATGAAGTCACATTACGGCTTATATCATTATATACAAATACATCTGATAATTGTTATTGAGAGACTTTTTTATATCGTTCTTGATATAATTATATGTGTGCAAATCTTACTCCATATGTAACTACATATGCCATATAATAATAATCCTAATAAATGTAATGATCGATATGATTATATATGGTCCCATGATTATATATGGTCCCATGATTATATATGGTCCCATGCTAAGTCTTATTAAACTATGTGAGACTTCATACTGAAAATATTTTCCTTATAATATATAGCTTTATATATAGTAGCATACATATTTTGGTAAAGTTCAATACAAAATTAAGTTATTTGCAAGTTAAGACTTTATTATATATGTCTTCACATATAACCATATTAATTTGATAACGAAATCATTCTCAAGTGATTTCTTTTATATAATTATAAAAAAAATTTTACATTTTATAAGACATACCCTCTTAATTATATATTTTTGAAACACTAAATTTGTTCTTGTTAATTTTTAAACATTTCGTTATGTTTCATTTATTTATTTATTTCATTTATTTTCTTCATTTCCAATGACCTAGCCTTTTGCCCATAATCGGTCATAAACTTTTTCTCAAAAAATTTTTAAAATTTTTGATTTCTAGAAATTTGAATTTTCAACTGAAATAACTTCAAGTCACAAAAAGCATACTAAAAGCGGCTAAAGTTATGTAAGTCAGATCTATTTATTAGATATAGCTCGATATCCCGGATATAGACAAATCTCTGAAAAGAGTTTATCAAATTATATCTAATTTGATATAATTAGTATATGTTTATATATGGGAACTTATCAAATAAGATATAATTATATTTGACTCCATATTAACATATTTACCCGGCTAATTATATATAAACACATATGGAGAAATAGGAAAAAATTCTATTACTTTCACATATAATTGTATATATAATTGTATATGGCATCTCATATTAGTCAAATTGAAATTCCGTCTATTTCCAACCCATTGGTTTATACTTAAATTTTTATTATTATTTGGAATGTGAAACAAAAAAGTTGTGCGGATTTCCAAAGAATTTTATGAAGTTATATCAAATTTTATGAAATTATATATAACTTGGTCAAATTTGATGGACCCATTTTTAGGATCAAACTTTATCAGATGAGATGACATGGGATCTCATGAGATAAGGTTATGTATGTAATTTTTCGGATCAGCTATGATATCATGTGGTAATGAATTAAATACAGGAAAACCCGGTTAAGACCAACTATGAGGGACGAAAAGAAATAGTTCGTCTTAAGCAAGGTTCGTATTGAGCGGGTTTTATTTTTAACGATAAAAAATATGTATTTATTAAAACAAAAACAAGATTTTTACATAAGTAAAAAATAAAAAATAAAATTAACTTTTCATGCATTCACAATTAAAAATTCAATTAAAATTCTTCATTTAAAAAAAAAAATCTGTTATTTTTTTCTGAATGACTGAATTAACGATTTCATTCGTTATAAGTTTTTCTATTACCAAAATATGATTGTCAGCTTTTTCGGCACACGATTTTGTTCGAATATATCACTTGACAAATTTTCAACATCGGCAGGATTAACAATTTCCAATATTTCTTCACCTGATAAAGTATGTGACGTCAAAACATTAGCATCTATATCTAGAAAGCCATCCACGGATATGAAATTCATATTAGGTCTATCCTATTAAACGGATAAAAAGTGTACTAAACATGGTAATTTGTATGAAAACGAGTTTTTGGGACTGCTTAAAACAGTTCGTAATAACCGAGGGTTCGTATTAACCGAGTTCGTATTAAAAGATGTATTTTATATGAAAAAAACGTCAAAACGTCGGGACTTTTAAATTAGTTCGTATTAACCGAGTTCGTCTTAAGCGAGTTTTACTGTATATAACTATATATGATTATACATATATACATATACCGAAATGGGATATAAAATATATCAAACTCTTATCAAAATAAAATCATAATCTAATAATAATCCAGCCATAAAACGGCGAATAAATTAAAAAAAAAAAAATTTCGCAAAATAAAAGAAAAGTTGTCAATTTTACGAATCTTTTTGCTGTGTTTATAAAAATTTCGTATTTTTATGCATGGATTCCTTTGAGTGTGTTTAAGTCAAATATCCACATTCATTCAAATTGTATCAGTTTGTATAGTACAGCATAAATGGGTTAATAATTACTATTTTATTACTTGCCAACTATTAAAAGTACTAAATATCATAAATATGCAATGCATGTACAGGTACTTAACACATTTTTATTTATACTATCACAATTTCTTATGATTATGATTAAAAACCCTAATTCTCAAGTTTTTAAAATCTATTCTCCTAGATCTTGAAAACATACATAATTATGTATTCAAATCGTAGCAAAAAGTTTGGTAAAACAAAAAAATGTCTTGCTATAGGAAAAAGAAAGAGGAACGATTCTTCTGATTCTTTTGTCGGCTTAAAGGCGACATATTATACTAAGCGGTTTTACTTTTGATGTGTGATAATAAAATAATTGCGATAAACTATCTATTCTTTCTGATATATTTTATACGTTAAGGTCTCTTTTTTGTCTTATTCTTGCATTATTTGGATTTAAAAATTTTTTTTATTGCAAAAAGAAAAATACTCAAAAAAACTGAAGAAAAGATTCCTTTTAAAAAAAAAAGAACACGGCAAAAGAACGTTTGATAAAAAAAACGCGATTCTGGAAAAATAAACCAACATAAAAAACATACAAACATAATATAACAAGAGCATAGTTTAGGATACAACAAGGAGTATATGAAGTACATACAACCTGTAAGCTGACAACATTTTTATACGAAAATACAGAACAACTAACAATGTACAGTGGGACGAAGCTCACACAGAAAAAATTATCAACCTAAATTATCTAATTAAAGATTTGAATTTAATTTGTTTCTAAACAAATATTTAATTGATTCAATTAATATTTTAATTGCCTTTTAAATATATAAATACATATTTTATTTTAGACGCAATTATCATATTATTTTTTCATACACTGTATGCATATATAAAAAATTTTCAGTATAAAATACCAAATACATTTGAAGTTAACAAACAAAACAAGCACACACACAAACAGACTCAGCATTGCAAAAAACACACATACCAACGTATAGATCACACACTGTTTTGTATCATATTTTTTTTTGTAGAAGTTATTTATAACTTTTTTTTACTTATTAATTTTAATAAAAGGTTTAATTGATAGTATCATTGCCGTGATAGGTGCAAAATCAATTGAAATATTAATTGATTCAATAAATTTTTTAATTTAAACCCGTTTTTAGTTTTTTCTGTGTAGTAATTGTATTCATTTTCCAAAGAAGCTATGAAGGACTATTAGTAAATATCAAAGTTTTAAAAATTTTACGTTCCTTTTAAAAACATTCTATTTTTTTTTTTTTTTTGTTTATAAATGCTACCATATTATTAAATGGTTGTGACAACCATGCTCTTATTTTTGTATCATAATATAATCTATAAATTATCACATTATGATTCCAAACAGATTCTAATATGTATTATAATATTATTGCCCTGGCAATGTTTATGATACTTATATTATCATTATATGATCCCTATACTATTCGCCAAGCATTCTGTTAGAGCTGGGCTAGAAAGATATGCATGTTTAAATTTTGTTTCTTTTTCAAAAATTAATTGTTTTTTTTAATCCAATAAACAATAAATAAAAAATTTAACATAAGAAACTTTTATTTTTATTGGAAAAACGTTTTTAAAGGTAAATTAGATGACATTCGCAAATGTGAACAATAGTGTGGGGCGATTTGAACATCTTAATGGGCGCTTAGCGTTTCTGATTCTTGGGATTGTACTGAGCAAAAAAGTCCACTCAACCATACGTCTACGTGGGGTTTAAGGGGTTAATTTTTAATTTCAAAATAGGGCTTTTTTGCCGTAAAGTCAAAATCTGAAGCTCGATTTTCACCGTAGACGTATGGTCTAGTGGACTTTTTTGCTCAGTACAATCCCAAGAATCAGAAACGCGAAGCTCCCATTAAGATTTTTCTCCTTCAATAGTAATCGCCCCACCCTAATGAACAATCTTGCAAAAGTGAACTGGTTGGGTTTTAATTAGTTCATATTATCGCGAGTGCACTGTAATTACAAATTATGTTTCTAATGATCATAATATTATCCTTATGATCATGATCATGTAAAAATGTTGTTAGCATTTATTATCATATTATGGTAATTAGAAACATATAATGATTATTTCGTAACACCGATTTATCGTACTTTTTTAGGCGGCGAAACTATAACAATGATTGCTACGACTATTAAATAACTTTGATAACTAAAGCTTGCTTACGATAAAATTAGTACACGCATAAATGTAAATATTTTTTGAGTAAATGTTCGATATAATTAAAAATCTATATTTTTTTATCAGAAATTTAAAAATTTGTTGTTCTTTTGGTAAACTTGTTTAACTTATTGATGGATGCAAAAGATTTTTTATACAATTTTGATGCATTTTTAAAGACTTTCTATATATCTATAATTTTTTTTACATAAACTCAATTTAAGTGAATATTTCCCAATACAAAGTTTTTAAAATTCCATAACCATTTTTCGAAAAAAAAATAAATAAATGTTTGGTTGGTAATTTCAAGTCAAATGTAGTTAAAAATCTACGAAGAAAATGTAAAATATGTAATACTATGTTTCCACTTACGTGTTTTGAGCAAAACAAGTGCTTTGGTTTAAAAAAATGTATGAAAAACATGTACAAAACATGTTTTAGTTCAGAACACGTTCAGTGGTACAAAAATAATGCAATTTTTTGGAATATTGGCGTTTCTTTTTATTTGAATAGAATTGTGATATTATCTATTTGCAGCGTGTTTTCTACAAACGTTTGATGCAATTTTGAAGAATGACAAAGTGTCTTTAAGGCTCTTTTTACTACACTTAGAGAAAAAACATTCATCATATTGATGAAATTGTTTCATAAATCTTCTATCAGCAATTATTCAACATATTTTTGAAGTTTTCATAAAAGTTTATGATTTTTTACAAAATAAAACTTTACAACGTTTTTTCGTTTAAACATGTTTTGCAAATGTCCAGCTTTTTTTTGCAAAATCCATCTTTTTTGAAATGTCCAGCTTTTTGCAAATCTGGATCTGGCAACTTTACATCTTTGCCAAGCTACACTAAAAAAAAAGTAAGTTGCAAATTTTGTTAAACGTCTATTTAAAATATTTAATTAACTTACAGCTAATTTTTTGTTGATACCAAAATTGTGCTGCTAACAGGCTTGCCACATACTTCTTTCCGTTATCCCCAAACAAATTAAAAAATATCCCCAAAATTCCCCAACTAAAAAAAAATTGCATCAAATTAGTCAAGTTAAAATTCTTTATAGTAATTAAATGTGCTAAAGTCCCAAAACTTATTTAAAAAATTGTGAAAAGCAATCTGATGTAGGCGTGTCCCTATCCGGATTTCATTCCTGCCCAGGGAAATCTTCAGGGGACTTTGTTATTAGAATTTCTAGAGATATTTGTTATGTTAAATCACAAACTCAATGAGAATTTCTTGTCCTCGTCTAGGAGCGAGATTCAAAATTTAAAATATCAAAGAAAAAACAAAAACAACAACAAAAAATTGTCACAATTGGCTTTGTCATCTTCCAAATACTACTCTGTTTCTTTGACAGACCTAGCAATGTAGTGACGTTTATTCAAGTAAATCAACAATAGAAAATCATATGTTTTCTATTAGTGGCAGTTACATTTAAATTTGCACAAGCACCTGCATATTTGTTATTTAAATTTATTTTCATCGGGATAAACATTAATTGCATTTATAGTAATTAAATGTGCTAAAGTCCCAAAACTTATTTAACAAATTGTGAAAAGCAATCTTTATTTAATTTACTCACATTTACCAGGCTTGTGAGAGAGACACTTTTTATCGCTATCGATTCAAAAAATATCCCCAAATTCAACAATATGAATTTTTAATCAAGTAAGAACTCAAATTCTTTGTTAAATAAGCACAAATTTACTTTACAAGTAAAATTAATGTTTAATTAATAAAAATAACGAACCAGTTCTAAAAACAGTAACATTCAGAACTATTTTTTGATCACATTGACTTTTTATTATTTTATTAATAACACAATTAAATCTAAAGGACTTTCAATTACAAATGTTTTTATTTAAAACAATTTCAGATTAATAAAAACTTTGGATACATACTTCTTCTTAAACTCTTCAGATTATACTCATTATTCCCTACAATTAATATGATTATTTAAAACATCCAAATTAATTTATACAAAAACAATTTAAGCTGAGTTATTGATGGGTAAAATGCAAGCCTTCAAGGAATTTTTCTTTAAAGAGGCTCAGAAATGACTCAGAATTAAATAGATTTGAACATTTTGTGCATATAGATTTTTTTAATTTTGAGTTTCGAAATATTGTTTTTTGGATAAACCATCTTCATACAAAAATTTTAGCTATTTGAAATATATCTTTAGTTAATTTTTGATTAATTTATTCTAAAAGTTATTTGCAAATTTCATACATACTGTAGTATGAAATTTGCTTTTTGTAGCAACTTTGTCAGGGGTTTCCTTAAAAATGTTTTAAGAAAATTTTATTTTTTTTATAAAAATCCTGGTAAAGTTCCTTGGAAAAAGCAGGTAAGCTATAACTTGACTGGTGTTATTGTAAATATATATGCAAATAAAATACGAGTATTTACAAATAATTTTTAATATCCCCAAAAAACCAACTAAATATTTTTGAAATCCCCAAAAAATCCCTTGTCCCCAATTGACTATTTCTGTCCCCAAGACCAACAAAATATCCCCAAATTAGGGGACAAAGAAACAAGTCTGGCAAACCTGGCTGATAAACACATTCATAGCACTGCGAACATATAAAAATATGAGCTATATATGTCGCAGTTTGTCTAAACGAAGTAGAGAGAAAATAAAGCATACATTTGCCTGGCCGTGATTTGTCAGGAAGTTTTACAAAGTAGTAATATCAATGAGTGACAACATTTATTATGTAGACAAAATTATGTATTCAAAAATGTATAAGAATCCAAAATTGGTTAAGAACTAGCCCAGTAATAAAAAGTGCCCCAGACCACTAATGTGCCAAACACCACTTGACCAACAAATTCGAGCACACATCATAAAGTTTTTAAACTAATTACTGCAACACATTTTTTATTTAATAGACTCATAAATTGTGATATATGAAAAAATGTTTTTAAGATCTTGTTAACCTGTCCTAAGGTGACGTCAAATACGGACAATATTTTTCTTTAACAAAATCGAAAACATTGAGATTTGTATTTCATGAAACTGTTAAATATGTTTTAGGGAACGAAAACAAAAACTTATAAAAATATCCCCAGGTACACTTGGGTAGGGCACTATTCGACTTTTGAGGATTTTGTTGTCATAAAATATTTAAAATCGAAAATTACCCTACGGGCATGAATAGTCAATTGCACTAAAAGAACATATCCCGGGACTAGTTAGAGCAGGACATATTATGGAACTAGTATAATTTGCCATTAATATGGGTTAAATGATGTCAATTATATTGAACTAACTGGTCCCCTAGCCGATGAAAAGGAGATATACCACTTAACAAGCACTGTCAGCCTTATTTTATATTCGCAATGTTTTTAAAAACGGGTTTAATCTATTTTTATACCACATTTATACTATAGCTAAAACTATATTTTTTGAAAAATATTTGTATTTACTTTTCAACTCCCAATCAAATTTTTAATAAACAACCAAACGATTTCAAAAACGTACTAGTTTTTAGTACGTAAGTTATATATATCACGGATATGTGCATTGAAGGACATATCCCGGGACTGGAGAAGGACCGTAAGTAAAGCAGCATTTAAACGGGAATTTGTAAAAAGGATTTTGTCAAAAGCCTTCTAGTTGGCTAGGAGAATCATGTTCATCACAGCTTTGTAAAATAAGATCTGCAAGATCTGTTAAAATTCCTGTCCGCATTTTTTTTTTTTTTAATTTTAACCAATACTCAGGGGATGCGCCCTACTCATGCAGTGCATTGTATTGATCAGGAAAATATGGTATGTAAGTAACAGGGAAGACTTCTGCGGGAAGTTTGTTCCACATACGAATCGTTCGACTAAAAAACGAATTTTCTCTGTAATGCGTTGTGCGAAACACAGGAGTTTAGTTTGAATTATTTTTTTTTTACTTAAAACATGAATTATTACATTAGTTTTTCCTAGTTTTAACTTACTGCAAAAACCCCTATCTTAGCACTTATTTTCAAAAAAATCTATAACAAAAAGCCCTTCCCCTTCTATAACAAAAGAACTTCCTAAAAATAAGACAAAATAAATAACCAAAGAAATTTAAATGTTGTTTGTTTTTAATACGAATTGCATCTAAAAGTTGTATGCATCTGAATTTTTTTAGGTTTTATTCGGTTTTTTCTTTCCCTTGTAAAGTAACAAAATGTCGAGATACGCCTTTTCTATATTAAGACATCGATATACTGAGGCTTCGTTATATTTTTCGTTTAAACAGTTTAGAAAATGCTTTTCAGCACATTTCATACAGATCGTTTTTAAGACAAATCTAGTTAATATTTGGTTTCATTGAGGATCATGTTAATTACAAAAATACAAGAGATTTTCAAAGGTCTTGCGAAGATCTTGATCTTGCCTATTAATTTTTGTCATAATAATATTCCGTAATTCTCGAATAGTGATGTGAGTTATCGATAGCAAAAAGGTAACGGAAAAATCTTTTGAAACCAAAAAAAAACTGTCCTTTTTCGCACAATCGCCCCACTGTGCAATAACATCGACGACGGCATCGTAGAAACGTCGTAAATATCAACAATATTTGCGATAAAAAGCAAAAACGAAGCAAAGAAAAATAACAGACCAAACCAAATGAGAATCCCAGTAGCACAAACACATTTCTTTCAAACACAATCAAACATACATTTATGGAGAAAAAAAAGAACACAGAGAGAGGGTATGCGTGAAATTCCATTTGTATTTTCTCTATTGGTATGGGTGAAGCTGTAGCAGCAGCACATTTAGCAAAAAAAAAAAAAAAACAACAAATGAATGAGCAAAAATATTGGAGAAAAAATAACTAAACCAAGAGTTAAAATTAACAACACACTCTACTCCATCCAATCTATTTATCCAATACAATGCTGTATAGAACCGACCATATACAGAATATAAACGAATGCAGCATAAAATAAACGCGTTTTTTATTCCAATCTGCTACGATATCGTCACTTGGGCGCATTCCATAGCATAATGTGAGCTTGTTTTGCTGGATTCTTTTTAACTTATTTTTTTTATTTTTCAAAACTTTTATACTGACTTTATTCGCAAGTATGTGTGTGTGTGTTTCTTAATATTTTTGATATCTTAGCAGCAGCAGCAGCAGCAAGACACTCTAGTATCTAGCTAGTTCCAACTTGGCTTTTTACTATATAGAGAATTGAAAAAATATCCAAGGAGGCTCGCTTGTCGTGGTCGTAGTCATTCGTAATCATGGCTATTTGTTTCATCAGTTTTGTGGCTAGTATTTTTTTTTTCTATGCGTTTCATTTTTGTAGTTAAAAAGAGATTGAGACTGGTTTTTTAAGTTTTATTCACTGTACATAATTTCAATGTCTGTTTGCCTGGTCCAAGATTTTACTATACAACAACTATGGTTGCAGGCTGCTCTGTTAGAGCTTTAACTTTCATAGTGTTGGTGTGTTTACAAGTTTTTATGTTCTATAGTTTTATTTTTTTAAGACCTTTTGGGCTGGTTATATTAAGAGTGTTCTAGAGAAATTTTAAGACTTCTTTGAACTTCAGTCGTTGAATTTCTAAGAGACTTTGAAAATTCTTTCGAGGTTTTTGTAGTCATACACCTTATTTATTGGTTCTTAAGAATTTTCACACTAATTTTCTAATTGTGTGTTCTTAAGAGTTTTCCACTTTTTTTGTTTCGGAATTTTGATAGAAATATACCCTTATTCATGGCTTTTTAAGGATTTTCATTAATTTTTTCCGTAGTCGTAAGTTCTTAAGAGACTTGAAATTCTTTCGGGATTTTTAAAGACTTATGGGTTTTTATGAATTTGTTTCCTAATCGTGGGTTCTTAACAGACCTTCGAATTTCTTTCGTGACTTTTATAGTTATATACAAGAAAGGAAGGGTTTTAAGAGTTTTCTTAAATTTTTTCCCTAATCGTGGAATAACTAAGTGACTTTCGAAATTCTTTCGGGATTTTTACCGCTTTTTAAAGATTTTCAAATACGTTTTCCCTAATCGTGAGTTATTAGGAGACTTTGATAATTCATTCACTTCAATAACAGTGTCTTTAGAGATTTTCGAAACTCTTACACTTCGGGGTTATTACGGTATTTTTATACTCTCAATTGTGAGGTCTTAAGCATTTGAATACTTTTACCACACACCGAATTGAAAAGCATATTTTGGTGGCTAAAACCAATAAATTCGGTTAGTACAAACATATTAGAATGTGATTTTTGAATGTTTTAAGAGTTGCAACTAAAATTTAGTTGTAATAATATAATTTTGTTGTGAAACCCAATTGTCAGCTGTGCCAACCGATTTGAGTGGTAGTAACCGAATTTCAGTTGGCAAACTGTAAAATTTTTCTCAGTGTGCACTAATCGCGCTTAATCCATTTTTGAAAATCCTTTTACAGCACTCCCTAAATTCAATCATCAGCTTCTTTGAAGGCATTTGATTCCATCGTGTGGAGAGATTACATATTTGTTTAACATTTTTAAAAACGGCTCATACCTATCGTGGATTGGTAACTGATTTTGTAGATCTTCCCACTCAATCGTTTGTTCTTAAGAAGTTTACGAAATCTTTGAGTTCGAAATTGAAGTAGAGATTTTCGAGACTCTCTCACGTTAAACATTTGTTTATTATGGGATTAATTCTCAATCGTGATGTCTTAAGGATTCTCTTATGATTTTCCCTAATTGTGGTTTTTTAAGTGATTTTTCCTTTAATCAAAAAAGGATTTTTGAAGACACCATTCATTATGTTCTTAATGGAATTTGAAACGCATTTTAGCCGTGGGATTTTTAAGGGATTTAAAAAGATATTTCACCTAATTAAGGTACGTGGTAGATGTTTAAAGTCAATGTTTTTTAAGGTATTTTTAAAGATATACAACTTAAACCATGTCTTCCTGAAGGCATTTTTTAAGTAATTCCATTCAATCTAAATACATTTTTAAAGATCTTTAATTCTAACCAACGGTTTCTTGAATAATTTTTGAAAGTTTATTTTTCTTCTCTCGTGAATCTCTAAAGGGATATTTGAACATCTTTGATTCAATCACGGGTTTCTAAAGGAATTTTTGAAGATCTTTCAATTCAATGGTGTGCTGAGATTACATATAAGAGGCTTAAAGCACAAGGGGTTTTCTAAAATTGAGTTTACACATGGAATTAGTAGGTGAAGTTCATATAAGTTTAGAGCACAAGAGGTCAATGTGAAATTCGCATCCGGCAGCGGGATATGGCGTCCAATTTTAGAACTTCTCATTAAACTACCTGTTTCTCTTGGAGCACAAGGGGTATGTGAGTACTTAAATACCTTGAAATCTCTGGGCACTCATTCATGAAGTGTGACCAAAATTTTGGAATAATAGATATTATTAAAACAAAAAATTTTGTCAAATTTATGTACCTTAAGATTGGGAGAAGCGTTGTAAAAAATTTACTGTAACATCAATAAAAAAGGAAGAATTTATAACTCTAGAGCCTGCCTAAAGATTTTTCAGAAATAGTACACCGGGCATTCAAAAAAAGCAATAGTTACACTTTGGGAAGGATAACAAATAGAAAACTTTCTCAGAGTAAACATGGAAGCTCGAAATGTTGGGCGAGCCGTGCAGTGATTGCTACAACTTCCTCCAAAACAAAAACAGCGTGAAACCACTTTGGTTCGTAAAAGTCAAGAACCTAAAGGATCTTCTTTGCTTAATACCACCAATTAACCATAAATGGTTCAAAGCACTTCCTTACAATAGAATAGATCCGGAAAAGAATCGAATGCCAAGAATGAGCCCGATGATGTCATGGAATCTGACTATGACCTCTTAAAAATGTAACAAGGAACGAAAAAGCTTTTCTGAACCTGCCGTCCTTACACTGGGGTGCAATACCCCACAACAACCGTGTGAATTGCGGAAAATAAGTGTGAGGACGGAAGGTTAGTAAACTGTTATTTATAAATTTTCGTCTACTTAGTTTTCTTCTTAGGTCTTGGTAATACCCTACTCTTTGGAGTACAAGTCCATTTATTTAGAATTTCGAAAAAAAAACGTTAGAGCATAAGAGGTTATGGTTCAATGGTTATTTTTGGCAATTTGAGTTTGAAGGAGATGATATTTTTAGCTTCTGAGATAAGCCCTTATATGTGTTCGGAATTTTTAAAGACCTTTCAAATCTATCATAGATTGTTGAGGATTTTTGAAGACCTTTTCGCTCAATCGTGAATTCTTAGAGGTTTTCTTCCACTTCAATCGTGGGTTTCTTAAGGTATTTTTATTGGTGGGTTTCCTACACTTCAATAGTGGTCTACTTAAGGGATTTTAAAAAATATTTAATTTTAGTCATAGGTTTCTTATACAATTTTTGAAAATCGTTTACTTAAATCGGGCAGGGTTCATAAGGGATTTTCAAAATCGTGAACTGCTCAAATATGTCAGCACTGGCATACGTTTTGGTAGAATCTATTTTCCAACGTTGGGAAAACAAACAAAAAAGTTGGCCTTTAAAGAGCTCTTCCAGAAACAAAAAAATCTATTTTATATAAAAAAAATATAAAAAAGTCACAAAAAATGTATGCCCGACTACAAACTTTTTAAACAAAGCATCATAATTTTTATAACATAATTGCTCTACCAGTGGTTAGAATTTTGAGCCGTTGCCAATTTCTGTCTGAATAGCACTGGGGAAACACTTTTTTGCCAACCTTGGCATAGTGGTCTCAGTCAATTCTTTGCCAATGTTTTTCTGTTTTTGTGATATGAAAAATCGTTCTCTTCATTAGTGGGGTTCTTTTACTTCAACTGAGGATTTCCTAAGGGATTTTTAAGGATCGTCGACTTTTGTAACGGATTTCTTCCATTTAAGCCGTGAATTTCTTACACACAGAGAAATAAAGTGCCAACCGAATTGAAAAGTGTATTTTAATGGTAACAACTTATAAATTCAGTTAGTACAACGATATTTACATTCTATTTCTGAATATTTTGAATGTTGAAACTAAAATTCAGTTGAATTAATCGAGATACCAAATGAAAATAAAATTCATGGTCAATTAAGGGAATTAGTTGTATTAACCGATTTCTTAGTTTCTTTTCTGGGAACACTCAGGGTACAATCTGCTTTAAAAATATATACTAGTTTGGATTGTAATACATTTCTTTATTTTTAATGTAAATGTTAGTCATTGGTAGAACAAATTTAATTTTCTACTAACCTTGTAATTCGTTAAAAAAAAACAAACCACATCAAATAACTGTTTTATGATTTTACATTCATTTTTTACAGTCGTCTTTCGTTATATAAAAAAATACAAAAATAAATGTTTGCTTATTTGTTTACTTACATATGTGTTAGTAATTTTTTGAACAGTAAAAACATATCACAAATGTTAGTTGAATTTAATGAAATGTTAGTCGTCCTTTCTTCAAGTGAAATTTCATTTGTTTTTGACTACAATTGCTGGAGTCTTTACCAACATAATATCTTTAGTGTAAGAGTTTTTTTTTTTGGGGAATTTCCAAAATGGTTTTGGTAAAGCAACTATATTTCTCGGCTTTAATCACACAATTTTTGTTAAATCAATTCACAACCGGAAAATTCGGATATAAAAATTAAACTAATCGTTTGTCATCAATTTCTGTTGCCAGAATGAATTTGTTTTCTAAGCTAATTTAAAAACTAGTTTATTAGATATTAAAACCCAAAGACTTCTAAAAGTACGTAAGAACACGTTCTCAAATGGGTTAAAATATCTTATTGTCGTACTCGGTAACAGCAGTAATACAAGCCAATCACACAGGAATTCACAAAAGCACGAAGTCAAATTGGCAAGACATTCAGCTAGCAAGCAGTTAGGCAAACAACCAAGTCAAGCAATCATACACAAACTTTCAGGAGCCTTAACCATCATCATTATCATCATAGTAGTTGTTGTATCCCCTCCACTCAAAACCCCCGAACCAAATGCATATAAACACTTTAGGATCTTAAAAAACATTAACTTTTTAACTTTGTATGTTCTTTTGCAGTTGATGCTGCTGCTTCCATTCTCGTTTAATCGTTTATATTATTTTGGCATTCTTAAGGTCCCTTCTTGGCATCTTTAAATTTAAAAATTTTACTGAAGCTGTTGGAGTAGTTGTTGCTGACTGCTGCTGCTTTGTTTTTTTTTTTGTACTTGGCCTGGCTTATGTGTTTTTAGTTGTATGCGTGAAATTGGCGCGCATTTTTGAAATTTCAAACATTTTTTTCTTTATATTATTTGTTGGTTTACTATATGTATCGGTGTTATTTTATGAAAAGCAATTTTTTATGTGTATTTTGAAAAAAAAAAAATTAACTGCACCTGGTTTTTTATAATCAGGATTGCCCGAAAAAACAAAAAAAAATATTATACCAGGCCTTTTGGTGATTATGCTCAAATATTGTTGATATGGCTGGACCAACTATTTAGTGACAAACTCATTTGAGGAGGTGACCAAAAAAGTAAAGTTTTAGATGGTAAGAAACTTTATAGTTTCTATTTGACCAGAGTCCGTAGGAAAATAGTATCTCAAGATATGTACGCTCAGAAAAAAATGTTAGTAGAAAAAATTTTCAATCGCACTTTACTGTGTTTGTACTAATTTTTTTTTTTTTGTAAATTTTTTTCTATTCTCATTTTACAAATTACTGAATTTTGTACTAATATTTGTTGCTGATTTTAGCAAAATAGTTCACTTATTTTGAAAATACTTTTCCATCACAAACATATTTTTTTTACATCCAAAAAAAGTTTTTCATCTCAAAAAAAATTAGTTTTTTTTTTAATTTTTGTATTTCATTTGTGACATATACATGGAACTTATAAAGTTCTGGGGTACGAATCTGAAATCAGATTTGAAATATTCAAAATGGCGGATCGTAAATGGCGCATAATTTTTTTTCTAGAAAATCATCGAATTTTATGAAATATTTGCTACTTAAAGGTGTACAGGTCGATGAATATGGAAACAAATTTTAAAAATTCAAAATGTCGAAAAAAATGTTTCTAAAAGTTGATCGGTGTCGAACTGAATTATCCGGCATTTTAAATTTTTAAAATCTTATTTCCGATTTATACTCAGGTACCTCTAAAACTCTTAAAACAAATATTTCATATAATTTAATTATTTTTTTAGCAAAAATTATCCGTCATATGGGTCCGCCATTTTGAATATTTCAAATCTGATTTTAGATGCGTAGTCAACGACCCCCAAACCCTTCTAAGAAAATATTTGATACGAAAACGATTACCTTAAAAAAAATCCGTCATATTGGATCCGCCATTTTGAATTTTTAAAATATGACTTCAGATTCGCAATCGGCTACCCCTAAGGCTATCGAAACTATATTTGATACAAATTCGTTGACTTTTAAAAAAAATCGTCCGCCATATTAAATCTGCCATTTTGAATTTTGAAAATCCTATTCCAGAATCGTGTTCAGCTACCACAAAAGTTTTACTCTTCATAATTTTCAAAAAAAACCGATCACATTGAAAAAAATCAAAAATTTACCCCAAAACCCCGATTCTGTACATCCTTCACATATTTTTAAGCGTCTCTTAAAGTACCCTGCGGGAAATGAATGGTCGATTGATTGACAAAGTGACAATTCTGTGATATATGATTGAGGTGACTTCACCAAAATTGTGGTGTACCAAAAAGTGTTAATTTGAGTGAAGTGACCAAACACGGGACTATAGTAATGGTGTCAAAATATTGACTGGTTGGTACCAAATATATATATCATGTAACGAGAGAAAAAGTAACATAACATCAAAGTGCTCTGAAGCAACTAGGGCCGTTGAAGTTGGTACATGTTGTTTTTTTTTTTTTTTTTTTTTTTTTTTAAAGAGAAGCCACACTTAGCAAATTCTTCCTATTAATTAATGTGTTGCTTTCTTTGGAAAGGGGATAGTGGAGAGATGAAAGGTGGTAATTGCGCGCGATGATAAGTCTTAGAACAGTTGTTGCTCGCCACCTGATGTAGAGTTGGCGAATTTATTGAAGTTTTTGTTTCATAGCCCTGATTCATTATTTTACTTCGGTGGGGTTAAGTGCTATGGGAACACCGAAGGTGGGCTCAACGATACATATAAGTGATAGAAAACTCATACATATTATTTTTCTAAATTAATGTTGTCGTCACCGGGAATCGAACCCGGGACCATCTGTGTAACAGTCCAACGCGCTAACCATTACACCACAACGCCCTATCAAAACCGTTAGCAGTGGATGAAAACATCTCTATAACTGCTTTGACTGCTACAAAGCGGACATATGAATTTTATCTGTACCGACTTTGTGACAGTAGAAATGAAGACGTAAAACTGTACTGGTTCAAAAGAGCTCAATGCGGTCAGTGTCGTCAGATTTAATTTTTAGTTTTTGAAATGGCGACTGGCGCTTTTTCGAGTGAATGACGATTTTCTTGTCGAACAAATATTAATATTAATCGATTTCATAAAATATATATACATACGTTATGCATATACTGAGTTTACCTGTAAATCAATTATTGTATTACAATTTTTTAATGAATTGTCCTTAAAATAAAACAATAAACTTAAACCAAAAAGTCTGATTATGGTGTAATCATAAGTTTATTTATGTATACCATAATGAGCTCCATCCTTATTTTAAAAATTTAAATTTTCAATGTTTAGTTTATATACTTTTTTGTTTTTGTTTTTTATTGCTTGAATATCATAAGATAAATAAGGTAGAATTACCAAGTTTTTGTGTTAAATGTCATTACATATTGCTTCAAACCATTTTCCTAAGCTAATTAACAAACTTTCCTACAAATAGTTATTAGTCGAATACTTTTCCAAATTTAAATTATTATAAATAGGGATGTGCGATTAATCGATTAATCAAACTTTCTGATTAATTGGTGTCTTAATTAATTATCTAATCGATTAATCAAGAATTCTGATTAACCTGAACTATGATTAATCAATTAATTTGCATTTTAAATAATCAAATTTGAATAATTTTATTCAACTTTCAAACATTTCATAAACAAATATTTTAAAAGAAAACAGACAGAAACTTAAAAACGAAAACTACAACCAACAATTTGGTATGGGATATCTTTATGCGTTGTGCGTCTGATTAAATAGTTGGATATTGTCGTGGGGCCCTTCTTGCATGCAGGACAAATATTGGCGGTGATCAACTGCTGATTCCGTCAAGATCTTTGTCTTATCACAAGCAACTATCGGGTGCCGTATTTATATCACATGCCTGCTAACGTTGCGCCTACGCTATCTCTATAAATACAGTCCAGCATTAAGGTTATTTCAGCGATTTTCACCGGAATCGAAAGCGTTGCCTCTGGTAATTAAAATATTGCTAATTATTATCATGCCAAAACGAACTGTATGTATCTAAACCAGAAGGAACTGCATGTATTCCCTATTAAGAAAATGATGATAGTTCTACTTATGATAGTTCTGCTTATTTAAACAACCCTTGTCATGCGCTACATTTGTTACTCCCCAGTAAAAATTTTTCGTGTTTTTAGAAGCAGGATAAAACAAATGCGCTGATGTAAGTGCTTACTATTACATAATACTGAGAAGCAGCAAAAGAAACGAATAATTTTCGTATAAAAATAAACAAATAAAAATTTTGAGCTTACTGTTTTCCCTAACAAGGATGCAGGTTGTAATGCAGAAAGTTCCATATCATGTATTATAAACGATCTATACCAATTTTTCCGAGTGATTTCCGATTGTGTTTGCTGTTTTCGAGTATGTAATAAAAAATAATTAGTCATTTAACTCTTTCTGAAGAGCTAGCACGTGGAGCGGTAAAAAAAAATAAAATGATTATATTATATGTCAAAAATTTTAACAAGAAAAAATTAATGTCTGTAGAATTTCATGTAAAATAAATTATGCATTTTATTTTATTACTTTTAATTGTAATAATATAGACATGAAATATGATTTTAATGCAAGCCATGAAATCACAGATTTTTAAAAGCGCTAAAATCAGCGCTTATTTTGCCCAAAAGTAATGCTTCCAAGTGGGAATTCGCCATATAAAAATCATAGCATATGTAAGCAGGTTTGTAAGGGATTCTTTTTGACTTACTCCCTTACAAACCTGCTTGCATGTAAGCATCGTTTTTTACTGGGTCTATATGTCCGCTTCCGTACTTTACAGCGGTAACAGAAAACAAACCAAAACAGTCCAAACAGCACCAATTTACATACAATTTTGGGTAAGTTTGGGTACATGCTGTAACGTACTGGAATATTTGTAACTAACGTCATTAAATTTAGAGTCAAATTTTAAGCTAACTTAATAAATAACTTGAAATTTCTTAAATTTGCTATACACAATTTTTCTTGATCTATTAAACAATGTTAATGGTGGATTACACTGTGCTACAAAGAAAAATCACTCGTCAATTGACCTAGTGTAGGTTGTAAGTCTAGCTGAGTGTATTCCACAACCCGTTTAAGACGTTTTAATGTACACAGAAAAACTAAAAACGGGTTTCAATTAAAAAATTTATTGAATCAATTAATATTGTAATTGATTTTGCACCTATAACGGCAATGATAATATCAATTATAACTATTATTAAGAATTAAAAAGAAAAAAAGTTATAAATAACTTCTACAAAAAAAATATGATACTGACAAAAAAAAAAGTGTGTGAACGATACATTGGTATGTGTGTTTTTGTTAATGCTACGTCTGTATGTGTGCTGGTTTTATTTGTAAACTTCAAATGGATTTGTTATTTTATACTAAAAATTTGCTATTTAAGCTACAGTGTATGAAAAAATAATTTGAGAATTGCGTCTAAAATAAAATATGTATTTATATAATTAAAAGTCAATTAAAATATTAATTGATTCAATTAAATAATTGTTCAAAAACTAATTTAACTAGCATAAAATTTTTAATTTGATATTTTAGGTTGATAATTTTTTCTGTGTACCCTCAAATTTTCTACATAACGGTAAAAGAGTATATTTTTAACTACTGGCGCTTTTAAACATTTGTTTTATAGTCATTTTTTTATCCACTACACTTAGAATACTATAAAGTAAAGATCACTGCAAACGTAGTTAAATACAAATGAAATTTTACTCAAAGAAAGGACGACTTACATTTCATTAAATTCAACTGACATTGTCATTTGTTTTTTAATGTTCAAAAAATGACTAAAAATTGTAGTAAAAATTAACCACATATGTTAGTAAAAAACAAACAAACATTTACTTTTTTTAAATAACAAAGAACAACTGTAAAAAATGAATGTCAAATCATAAAACAGTCATTTGATGTGGTTTGTTTTTTTTTTAATTGAACTACAAGCCTAGAAAAAAATTTATTTGTTCTACAAATGATTGACATTTACATTAAAAATGAAGAAACTGTATTACAATCCAAACAATTTTAAATATTTTTAAAGCAGAAATTCCCTGAGTGTAGGACTAATATTTTCTGTATTCGTGAATGTTTCACATTTTTTAATATGTTTAATGTGTTTAATTTCTGTAAAACGTGAAATTTCAAAAAAAACCGTTATTCAAAAATTATTCAACGAATGTGTAAACCAACGTTTCCCAAAGGAATTATTATTTAATTTAAAAGCCCCATTTGGGATTTTTATTTATAAAAATTAAATATTTTTATAAAAAAGTTAATTAAAAAGATGTTTTTTTATTCAAAAACTCCTATTTTATTAAAAAAAAAACTCCATTTTTTAAATTGTTCAAAAATATACAAATTAACCTCACACGTTTGAGTTTTGATGACAGTAAAACTTGTTTAAGACGACCTCGGTTAAGATGGAACCTCGGTCATTACCAACTAACTAGAATTTCTGACGTTTTGGTAACGATTTCAATGTAACATCAGTTAATACGAACTTGCTTAAGATGAACCCTCGGTTAAGATAAACCGGTTTGACAGTCCCACATACAAGTTTCTATATAATTTTTAATTTTTAATACGCAATTTAGCAAAAGTTCCCTAAACTTTTTTTGAATTTTAACAAATTTTAAACCGAAGTTCTTTCTCAAATGTATTGAAAATTAACTACTTATGAAATCAAATACAAATTTTTAATATGTTGTGGACAAAACTTTACTCCAGTAAAAGCGAACTTCGCTTAAAACAATTTTTTTGGTTCTGCGGAGTTCGTCTTAATCTGGTTTTACTGTATTTGCTTTTTGTAATGTTTTTTTTTTCATTTTTTTTGTGGGCGTTGTGGTGTAATGGTTAGCGTTGGACTTTTACACAGAAGGTCCCGGGTTCGATCCCCGGTGCCGGCAACATCAAAATAATATGTATGAGTTTTTTCTATCCCTCATACGTATCTCAATGTCCACCTTCGGTGTTCCCATAGCAATTAACCCCACCGAAGTAAAATAATGAATCAGGGCTATGAACTAAAAAGCTTCAATAAGTTCGCCAACTCTCCATCAGGTGGCGAGCAACAACTGTTCTAAGACTTATCATCTCCCGCAATTACAATGTCTGTCATCTTTCCCCACCTTTCATCTCTATACTATCCCTTTCCAAAGAAAGCAACACAATAAATATAGGAAGTATTTCCTGAGTGTTGCCTCTCTTTTAAAAAAACATTTTTTTTTTGGGTGTCCATGAACCTGTAGAAGTGTGTCAAAGCGTCCGTGGAGCAAAATTTGGTGGGCACCGCTGGTGTAAACAGTCCCTTTTTTGAATAAGTATTCAAAAAGTGGAAACACTGTGAAGAAATTATTATCGCTTAAAGACATTGCTCCAAAACCCCATTAATTGTCCATAATATGCTAATTACAGTAGAAAATCCTATGATCTTGTCTTTAGAAGCCGCGAAAAAGAATATACACTGGGTGATTTTAAGTACATAGAGGGGCTTTTGTCAATGCTACTTTTGACTCGATGAGATGTTCGGCTAAGGTGTATTTAGCGTACCCAGTTCTAGTAAAATGGATTAAATTTATGTTTACTAAATTCTGATGACGGGCCCAAAGGTCATATTTGAGGTCAGTTGATTATGCTCTCAATGTGGTATACTCTCCAATCTGCAGTGGTGTTTCGGGCCATATAATGGTTAACTCATTTTCAAAACATTGCATCGGATTGGCTGTCGTAGACTTGCTGTCTCGATGACCCGACACAAAGCTTATGCTCGTCATATAGCAAGGATGAGCACTGTCAATGTCTCATTATATCTATTACTGTCCAACTTTCTCTGGGGCAACACAACGCATTTTGGGTCGGCTTGTTTATGAATTCGGTTCATAAACTACCCTTGCCTGATTTCATCAGACTTATAAGGGAGACTGTGAAATTCTAGCCAGTTACTCCTCTATCTTTTATTTTTATATTACTTTCATAAAGTTTTCTTTATTTTAATGTACAATTTATAGTCTCAATCTTCTACCAATCTCAAGTCAAGGAATAAGCTCCGTACACACAAAAAATCTATAATTGCTATAATTGCTGAAATTCCGCCAACAACGAAAATTGTTAATTCAATTACAAATTTATAGCTCTTTATTTTAATTATTTTCCAATTAAATAATAACTCATTTGATTAAAAAGTTCTCAAAAAGCAAAAAACAATTGGATAAAGTGTTGTTGCCATACCAAATGTTTTTTGTTTTTTTTAGCTTGAATTTTATAACTTTGAATTTAAACTAGCGTATAATTCTCATTAAGTAAGCAGATTTATTTATACTAATATGAACAAATTCGACCAGAAATAAGTTTTTTAATTCTATTGACACGTAGGGAGTATGGCAACATTTTTTTCGATTTTTTTTTTTTTTGCAAAAATTACCCCTTTTTTAAAATAATTTTTAATTTATTTTTAGCATTTTTTTGTTTAACCAAATTGTTACATTTTTATTAAACAAAATTTAACTTCAAAAATTACATTATCAATTTTATGATAATGTTTGAGAATAAATTACTATTCATATTTAAACCACTGAAATTAAATTATTTAACTTAATAAAGAAAATGGATTTAAACTATTTATTACTAATACATAAACATTTATAAAAAACAACTACATAAATATTACAAAAACCCACAACAACATAACTAATATGTTTTGAGCTTTGGTATAAAAAAATGTCAAGCAAGTTCCGAATTGGAGAAAACATTTAATTGATTCAATTAATTTTTAATTGACAACTTTTAAAATTTTCAACAAATCGATTTAATTGAAAAAAGTATGGAAATATTTTTGTCTGTGTATACTGTACTATGAAACCGGTGATACTTCTGAAATAGATGAGGTGGAATATATGTTAAAATGTATTCGACTACCTGATACCTTTCTGCCTCTAATACATATTATAGCGGTGATAGAATTCTTAATTTTTATATGAAGCTTTTGAATTGTGGAAACTCGTGGTCTAGCAATTCTCATTTCTAACTGCCAAATCAAAAAGTGAACTACAAATATTTAACTTGTTTTATATTACTATCAAAAAAAACGTTTACAAATCTCAATTTTTAAATTCAATCCAACCAATGTAGGCATTTTAAGGGTAACAAAAAAATCAAATCTGAAAATTATTTACATTATCATCTTCCATCAGACTTCAACAAACAGCAAATATGTCGTTCGTCTACAACAATGCTAAAATAAACATTCTTATGGTAATTCCAGCGTTAAATCCACATCCACTTACTACGTTTAGTTATACAAATAAATAAATTCATTTCTGACGAAGCGATTTAATGCTCCCCTTTCTCAAAAAAAAAAAAAAACTTTTAAGAATTCTTTGTTATTTTTTGTTTTTGCTTATTTATGATCGAATATACATATTTGAAATATTTATTTCAAGCTTTAAATTTTAAATCTGGCATATTTCTTGTGAGCGCAATAGGGTTATAACTTTTTTTTTCAAATTTTTACATAATCACGTGATGGGCAATACTATATTAATAATTTCTAAAACTGCACTTTTTTTACCCATTCAAGATGCACTAGTGGACCAAAATTACTGAGCAACATATTTTTACTTAATTGCACGTAGTTTGATGATTTTTGTTACCAATATCGCGAAAAATCGCCAAACCCGTTTTTCTTAAAGTCGGCGAAACATATCGAATTTGATAGTATTTGTGTTCTTTAAGATTGACAAACATAGTTCGAGTCTGATTACTTTAAAATGGTGGAGACATTTTAATTTTTGATTGAATTTAGATACCCATACACTTTGCACTATATTGCAAATATTATTGCCAGTATTATTGTCATTTTGCCTTAAACAGTGCAATAAGATGTACAATACTTTGGCACCAAATATGAAACCACAATCTTATTCTGTCGCACACAAAAAAACAAAAACCAATTTCAATAACAAAAACCACCGATTCAATAAATTTAATTGCTGAAATTCCGTCAACAATGAAAATTGTTAATACAATTACAAATTGACAGCTCTTTATTTGAACTATTTTTCATTTAAATAATAACTCATTTTATTAAAAAGTGATCAATATTGTATACCTTCTCAAAAAGCAAAAAACAGTTGGATAAAGTATTGTTGCCATACCAAATGTTTTTTATAGCTTGAATTTTATAAATTTGAATTTAAACCGGCATGTAATTCTCATTTAGTAAGCAGATTTATTTATACTTATGTGAACAAATTTACACAAAGAATAATTTTTTTTATTTCTATTGAAACGTAGGGAGTATCGCAACATTTTTTGATTTTTTTTTTGTTATTAAAACCGGATTTTTTTAAAATAATTTTTATTTTATTTTTAACATTTTTTGTTTAAACAAATTCTTACAGTTTTATTAAACAAAATTTAACTTCAAAAATTACATTATCAATTTTATGATAATGTTTTAGAATAAATTATTATTCACATTTAAACCACTGAAATTATATTATTTAACTTTATAAAGTAATAAACCTAATGAGAATTAATAAAATCTAATTGAAATGTATTTGAAATATTTATTACTAATACATAAACATTTATAAAAAACAATATGTTTTGAGCGATAGCATCAAAAAATGTCCAACAAGTTCCGAATTTGAGCAAATATGTAATTGATTCAATTAATTTTTAATTGACAGCTATTAAAATTTTCAACAAATCGATTTAATTGAAAAAAGTAGGGACAGATTTTTTTTCAGTGTGTGGAATATGGTGGTGCGATTAGTATGGAAGGAAAAAAATCTTAATGGGCGCTTCGCGTTTCTGATTCTTGGAATTGTACTGAGCAAAAAAGTCCACTAGACCATACGTCTGCGGTGAAAATCGAGCTTCCTCATTTTGACTTTACGACAAAAAAGCCCTATTTAAAAAAGTAACGCCTTAAACCCCACCCACAAATATAATTGATGCATTAATCTGCTAGAGAATCTTCCAAAGAAGAGATTGATACCATAATCTTGGATAAGCTCCTACTTCCTGAGATATGTCCATCCCACACATTGTTACTTTCAAAAATACGGCAAAAAAAGCCCGATTTTGGAATTAAAAATTAAACCCTTAAACCCCACCCCAAATAATCTTGGATAAGCTCCTCCTACTTCCTGAGATATGTCCATCCCACACATTGTTACTTTCAAAAATACGGCAAAAAAAGCCCCGATTTTGAAATTAAAAATTAAACCCTTAAACCCCCCCCCAAATATGATTGATGCATAAATCTGCTAGAGAATCTTCCAAAGAAGAGACTGATACCATAATCTTGGATAAGCTCCTCCTACTTCCTGAGATATGTCCATCCCACACATTGTTACTTTCACAAAATACGGCTAAAAAGTCAAAATCTGGGAGCTCGATTTTCACCGTAGACGTATGGTCTAGTGGACTTTTTTGCTCAGTACAATCCCAAAAATCAGAAACGCGAAGCGCCCATTAAGATGTTCAAATCGCCCCACCCTAGTGTGGAAGGATATAAAAATTGCACAATGTGGCCAACATACTATAAAATACTTTTCACATTTCTTGGTTGCGCAATAAGAATCCAAACCTTTTTGCTTTTTTCCAATATATTGTAAAACTTTCCAATATGGCATACACATTGGCAATATTTTTGCACAATAGCAAAAGTTGCACAAGAATATTGCGTAGTGTGGGGGTACCCTTAGACTAACAAATTGTATCGAACTTCAAAAAGGTTTATGCGGGAAGTATTTTAAAAAACCGCGAAAAAGTAAAATTGCGTTTCTTTATAATTTTGTATGGACTATACGACTAGGCTAGGTAAAATTTAGTAATTGCTAAAAAAAAAGATCAAAAGTCATAACCCTAGTGCACAATCTCTGGTATGTGGTGCTAGGTATGTATGGTGGACGGCGACGACGTCCGTCGTAAGAATAAAAAAAATAAAATAAAAACGAACCTAAATAAGAAACATTTTTGACAGATAAAGCCAAAGGGGTCTCTGCTGCTGTTTAGTTGCTTTTTTTTGTTGAATGCAAGTTCTAGAGTATAAGATGGGTTTTGATTGGCTTAAGGTAGGAATTTTTTCGTTTTTGTTAACTTTGGCACAAAACAAAATTCCAAATTTGTGCAGCAGCAACAACGACGACTACGATCACTACGACAAACATATAGAATGAACAAAACTACTAAAAAAAAAAACTGACGGACATACCGGTAGATAGACAGACAACGAGACAAAAGAACATCATGCTATTCGATGGCAGTCAGCTAGCTATCCAGCCAGTCAACCAGCCCAGAGTAAGCTTGTTTAGTTTGATGATCTAAATAGTATATTCACTAAGGCAGGGGAGTAAGTTGGAAAAAAAAGCCGCGAAATCTTACACACCAAAGCAATAATGTTGTAAACCTGTAAGACCTGCTGGTAATGACGATCATGATGAAGACGGCTGCTGTTGCTGTTAAGAAGTTCGACTTGGTTTGGTTTTTCAACATTGTCTTCTTACATGGCAGTCGATGTGTTGTTTTTTAACTTTCAGTTTGTGTATGAAAGGTTTTTTTTTTTCTTTTTAAGTATTTTGGAAAATTGAAGTTCTTGTAAAAATTATAGGAAAGTATGGAAGACGAGCAAAAATAGGTAAAAAAATCAAAAAAAAAAAAAAAAATCAAGGCAAAAATATAGACAGACGACAGTTAAATATTCTCTTTATATTAAAACATCAAAGTAAGAATCAATCATTTGGAGGAGAATAATAAGAATAACAGTGATATTTCTTTACATAAAACTATCACTGCCAAATAATTCTGTTATCATTCTGTGCCGAACATTTTAAAAACAATATCTACAGTAGAGCATGAATAAAAAAAAAGTGATATTTTGTCCACCCCTCAAAATGTACCTTGGTATGTTTTATGATGATTCCCAATATATTTCGCATTGAGATCCGGTTGTCTAAAAAAAATTTAATTATCTAGTCTGCAAAACGACTGAGTTTCTAGTTGATGTAAGGATAAAGATTCGGTTTAAAGAAAAACAAAATCCACCAAACGCTTTTTTGGCGGCATAATTTTTTTTCGCAAATTTTACAAAATTTTGTATTTTTAATATGCAACAATTTAAGCTCGATATATACAAAAAAAAAACTGTGTACATATTTTTAATTCGCGAAAAAAATTATGCCGCTAAAAAAGCGTATTCGACTTTTTTCTCCAAATGTTGGAGAACATGGAATATTTTCTGCTAAGATATGAGAACTCATTCCTTGAGCCCAAGTTTCTGTTCGTAGCACTCGCTTTAGATCTCACATATTTGTGTTTTATGCGCTAGTGGATTACAAGGAGATTTTCTTTGTTAGTCGCACAAGTCATTTGACCAATTATCTCTCTAGTGGGGCTATCCCCACAATCGACTTGCATCAACTCTTTATCGATTACACAACTGCACATTATGTACCAAGTAGAAAAAAATTACCCATTTAACATCCATATTTTCTAATTTAAGGGACACAACATTAATACTTATACCTCGTTAGTATATGCAGATGGTAGGACCTACTTACGGAACCATAATATTTTTAAAATCATCAAAGAACTAAACGGATGGGTAAGGTAGAAAATAAGAAATCGGAAGAGAAGATACTATTCGTTTTATTTCGGGCTTTCTCAGAGATTACACTATACGTATTGTTACAGATTGGGCCTCATGCGGCGAGTCTCAGGTAAACTCAGAAGTACTGCAGGGTTCCTGTCTTTCTCCTTTCCTTTTTTTTATCTTTCTCAATAATCTTTTTGGTCTATCTTTCAACTCTATCTACTCTTTTTACTTGCAAAGCATTTTCCTTCGATCGTAGACCAATGCTTGAGGTGGTTGGCGACAAAAGGCAAATTATGAATGACACATTCAATCCTGACATTTATGAAATACCTTACAAGGGAGGTATACCGATGCAGACCCTTAGATTGCTATATCACTTGGATTTCTTTCATGTGGATTTCGGAACACAAATGTTACCCGTGTTTCGTGAGAGGTATATATCCAGTGGAGCAAGAGAAATATTAAGAAGTTTTAAAGCAAACAAGTTTCGAGCAAACTTTAAACCCGTTTTGACTCCCTAAAAACACAGTGCAACAAATGAAGACTTTTGGAAAAATGCACGGACTCGACAGTATAGGTTCGATTGTACTACCAAAGGTCAGTAAAACCCTGTACTCGGTTTGGCCAGTTTGACTACCAATTTTTTTTATGGACCTCAGAAGATTTTGAAAATTAGTGCACCACTCAAAAAAAAGGTGTCCTCAGTTTTTGGCCTACAGCTAATTCAGACTTGATGATATTGCTTAACTATATTTGGCAATAATGTAGTGAAGAGTCTACTGAACAAATTTTATAAACATTTTATGTGCAAAAAATCATTTTTTCCTGCACTTTTTTTGAAAAAATATAGGAGAAATTATTTTTTTTTGCTTTTTTCAGCATAACTTACAGGGACTCATAATTGTTCACTAACAATATATGACAAAATTGTAGCCGTTGTAAATCTGAACAACTTTTGTGAACATATCAATACAATCTGAATGTGTCTAGGCATCCGAAATAGCTTACAAAGACCACTTTGTACCTTATAAATAGTCGTTTTTGACTAGACTACACTTTTATTGGTAGTCAAACTGGCCAAACCGAGTACAGGGTTTTACTAATCTTTGGGAGTACAATCGAACCTATACTGTCGAGTCCGTGCATTTTTTTTCACTGTTGCACTGTGAAATCGATTGGGAAGGTATGTTCTTAGCGAATATTTCTTACTTTTGCCCTATCACATATCCACACTTAGAATTCTGTGTAAGTAAACACCACTGCAAATGTAGTTAAAAACAAATGAAATTTCACTTAAAGAAAGGACGACTTACATTTCAGTAAATTCAACTAACATTGTCATTTGTTTTTAACTGTTCAATAAATTACTAACAATTGTGTTAAAAATAACCACATGTTAGTAAAAAATAAGCAAATATTTTTTTTTTTTTTATTCCATTGTGCTATTTTAACGTCATATAGACAGTCGCAATTAATATTTAATTAATATGCATTTGACGAATTTAATTTAGGAAATGCTGAGGTTAAGAAGAAGAATAAACGTTTTTCTCTAAAAAAATTATAAACACTATTAATTTTTAAATCAGACTAGACTAGTTTCTGCCTTTTTATATACAGGCGTCATCACCATTTAAATTTTATTATTATTAGTGTCTTATAATTGTATGATAAGTTTTTCAACAACCTGCGGCTGTAAAAATCAAACCTGCGCTCTTCTTACATTACAAACGTAACATAACAATACCAAGTCATGACCGTTTAGCGATCACACCCAAGTATGGCCTCGAATGTATTGCAGCTAAATTGGAGTTTTTCATTACTATTAGCTTTTCCGTTATTGTATATTATACTCAGAAGTGACAACACTAACAAACACAAATACTCTATTTTTAGTTGTGAAAGGCGTGGTAGAGAAGAATGAGTGTATTTTCTAAAAATCATAACTACACTGCAAATTTTCAATTTTCTGAATCAGACTGCGCAGATTCTGGTATTGAACGTTCGTCAGTGACCCTGTTTTTTGAATTTGAATAATGTAATATTTGTTATGTTTTTATTTGTTTGATTGCGTCTATATGAAATTTTCTGTGCAATCACTGACCGTGGTATAGATAAACTGATTTCTAATGCAACATGCACTCGCACTACACGTTAGACACAGCGCTTTAGCCCACTGATCTATCGTCAGGTCGAGTTTTGTTGTGATTAAAACTAGTTTTATTCAATACACGGTGTTTTTGTTCTTGCATACATAATCTCAGAAGTACAACTCCAACAACACAACAGTTCTATTTTAGAAACTTACCTCACTCTAATCTAATTTTTAGATTTTTTTTTCTATTCTATTTTTAGAAACTTACCTCACTCTAATCTAATTTTTAGATTTTTTTTTTTGTTTATTTTTCTAATCTCCTCCGTCTTTATTTCTCAACGTTAACAGATTGACATATGATTTTCATGTTCAGCGTTGGCCAAATTCCTATGTGGGTTACTCCTGAATGTTTATGAGTTATCGGCTTTTTATGTAAGTTTTTTTACATTTTCATTCATAATTTAGGATACCGTAAAAGCTTCACAAAGGGATTTGGCATATGAAAGTAATTTTTAATTAAGATATTTTAAGTAGCTTTAAAATGAGGTATCAATGACTCTCGTAGATTAAGTCGTTAATAAGATATGGAATATCATGTACGACTACTTTTTTAAAATTTTCAAATATTTTTCATATTTTGAAACGCGATTTATCAAGATCCTCTGGGATTAGATGTCTTACATTTGGACCACGTTATAGTTATATGATGTACATCTTCTATGCCAAGTTTGGTTGAAATCAGAAGGGGTGTAGGAAATCGATTGGTTGATTTTATATATTTTCAGTCTTATGCTTAATATCTCTCGAAAACCAGATATGATGCCGAAATTCTAAGGTTAGATTCGGATTCAACATTTTATTATGAAATTGTTTAGTAATGGAAGACTTTCAATCAAAACTCAAAAACCTCCCAAAAAAAAAAAAAGAATCTTCTAAAATTCATATTGGATACAAGTTAAACTTGTTATACTTGATGTCTACTATTAAAATCCTGGATTCTTGTTGTCATTTATTTTGTTTTACTTTGAATGCCTACCATAAGCAAAGCATGCCATTATCATAAACATTTTATGCAAAAATATTAAAAAAAAAAAAAAAATATTTATGCAACAATATTGACATTGTTGCTGTCATCATTATGAGGTATGCTAATTGCTGTAATGTTTGTTTGGTTTTGTTTTCAATTTACTTTAATTTTTAGTATGCCAATAGCTAGAATGTTTACCCACGCTCATAACAAGACGGAACGAGCAACGCTCTTGAAATTAAATATTACAATACCAATTCCATAAAAAACCAATACAAAACTATACGAACAAAAACAAAACTTAGCAAATAACAAAAAAAAAAAAAATTATTAAAAGAAATGATAAAAACAATTTTAAATACAATCTACTTACTTAACTACATACTACTAGACTCCAAACATAAATATGTAGTACGAGCTAAAATGCCCGATACTTCGTTACCGGTAGTATCATATATCGGAATATATTAAGATGGAAAATTAATTATTTTTTAAGGAATTTGTTTCAATAAATTACCCAGTAAAATAGTAAAATCCAAATAACTGGTTGCAGAACAGCTTATACTGTATTATAAGAGGTTCTAATTTCGGTTCTGCAACTGGCTCTTTTTATATGGAGTTTGTCCTATTTGCAATAGGTTCTTTACCTCCAAACTAGAACAGGTTGCTTTAGAACCGGTTCTAGAACCAGTTATAGAACTGCTTCTGGGACAGTGACAGTGACACCTTACATTTAGACTTTCTGAAACCTGTTCTAGAACCAGTTCCGTGTAACCAGTGGTAAAAGAAGTTGTTCTAGAACAGATTCAGAGGTAATCTGTTCTAAAAAATTTTGCTGTGTAGTTTATAATTTTTAAGTGGATGTTTAAGTGAATTTAAGTTCCAGTTTTCTACCGTAATTGAATTCTATAGCTCATTAAAGTTAAAATTTCTTTATTTTAAACCACATTCATACCACGATTTTTTAAAAACCCAAAAGATATATTTAATAAATTAACCCATACCTCAAAATAATATTTTTAATTTCATACTTTTTGCCATGGGAACTTTTCCTCTTCTTGATCCTACCTGTAAATATTTTTTAATACACAGTTTTATCGGATCCCTACACAAAATCATAAGTTCCTAGATTCAACGGTTTATGCTGTGTGCATTGACAAACTTTTTCAATATTCGTCCCTACTCGTAAACATTTCCAAAAATACTCTCTGTACATTTATCTACTGGTGTTAATAACACACAAACCGAATTTCCCGAAATCCGCTCCACACAGATATCTACTTCTAATTAAGCAAAAAGATGAGACTTTTCCCTTTCTGCCCCTCCTCATGGAAATTTCCAAAAATCCCGTCAATACATATATTTTAATTTTAAAATGTCGGACCAAATTAATTTGAGCAGGCCGCCAAGGGGAGACTTTTACACCTTATGCCACTTACAGAGGGAATTTTAAAATTCCGCTCTATACAGATGCCTACTTCTGGTAAGAAACTCAGTTACCAAATTTTAAATTCCCAGCATCAACCGTTTGGCCAGACCACCAAGGGGGGATATTTTCCCCTCCACGTGGGAATTGACAAAATCTTGTCCAAATAGATGTCTTCTCGTATAAGGTACCCGCATACCAAGCTTCAAGTTCCTCGTTTTAGTGGTGTGGATAGGCCGCCAAGGGAAAACTTTTCACCTTTTATACCCTAACCGTAGAAATTTTCAAAGTGATGATTGCTCTTCGTTAGGAACTAACCTACTAAATATCAAGTTCCTAGCAACGGCGGTTAGGCCAGGCCGTCAGGGGTGAGATTTTATTTTATTTTGCCCCACCCCGTGGGAATTTCCTAAAGTCCCGTCAACACAGATATTTACTTATTATAAGGTACCCACATACCAAATTTCAAGTTCATCGCCTTAGTGGTTTGGCAAGGCCGTAAAGGGGTTGACTTTCCACTTACTGCCCCTCCCCGTAGTAATTTCTACAAATCCGCTCTATACAGATGTCCACTTCTGGTTAGAAGCCAGCATACCAAATTTCAAGTTCCAAACTTTAGCAGTTTGGTCAGGCCGCCAAGGGGAGACTTTTGCCCCCTACCAACCCCTATTTTACCATGTTTTTGGGCAAAATTCTAAAAAGTACCGTACAACGGAGTTGGTTTATATCCGAAAGAACACATGGTAAAAATATAAGATTTTTATCCCAAGGGGTTTGGTCAGGCCGCCAAGGGGGAGACTTTTCTTCTTATTGCCCTTTGCCGTTGGAAATTCCAAAAATACTGTCTTAGTGTACGTCTACGCTGGAGGATGAACGTACATGCCAAATTTCAAGTTCCTTGCTCCAGCGGTATAGACTGGGCGATATTGAGTGGGTCAGTCAGTAACGTTATTCTTCTATAAATATAGATAAATGTATCCATAAATGTGAGTATGTTTGTTTGGTGGTTGGATAAAATATTATTATAAAATAAAAAAGAATATATGGTAAAGTTGAAATACCGCCGCACCCAAGTGAATACCATACGAGGAGTTAAAATAACAAGCGAATAAAACGTACAAGCGATCAAGCGCGCGCGCTTGCGCACCTCATACAATCAAACATAAGAACACTATTCTTTAAAAGTAGTTGAATATAATATAATTGATTGGAACATATTTAGTATGTGTCTATTGTTAATATATCGTATGATAGATCTTTAAACTCCTGATCCAACGACACTGCAGCAAAAAATGATTATCATGATTTCACGCTCTCCCAGTAGATATTTAATATCATTCATTATTTGTTTAATTAATGTTGCTTCGGTATTTCATATCCTATCGTTATCTGAATTAGAATTCAATCTTACATTAAATAGAATTTTTCTCAATTTTTCAGATACTTTTTAATCATAGTTTGCATACATATGGCACAATATCCAACCAATACAATCAATACAAAAATAGCGAAAAAAACCAAACATATTTGCAGATACTAAGTATTAAATATGTATACGACAATTATATGTGGAGTGTCCAAACGATTGATCGACCATCAATATAGGAATACAATACAAAGCAATTCAAATCAAAAAATATCCATATATAATAAATGTTAATACACTAAAAAAAAGGTATTTGAAAATTTTGTTGAACATCTATTTAAAATATTTAACTAAATTACAGCAATTTTTGAAAATTGAAATTTAGTTTCATTTTAGTTAAACGGTTTTACTATAAACCTAATTTTGAACTAACTAGTTTTTGTTGCTAGCAACATTGTGCTGATAAACATATGCATAGCATGCAGAACAAATAAAAAGAGGAGATATAAATGTCGCAGCTTGTCTAGACGAAGTAGAGAGAATAAAAAAGATACAAATAAATACTCATTATGAGACTTAACAAAATAATGCAAACGCGGTTGACTTCATTCATTTAATTTTTTCTTCTGTATACATAACTAAAGAATCAAAGGGACGCGGCAAAAAATGTGTGTATAAAAATTGTGAATATTAAAAAATACAAATAAAAAAATAAATAAATTAAACAAACTAATTTAATAACTAATTTTAAACTAACAATACTTTGATTTATTAAAATTAAGGAATGGTTGTGAACTCAACAGATTCAAGCAGAAGGAAAATACACATAAAATATTCATCGGTGTACTGTACGCAACGTGTAGTAAGAAATGCAAATTATGTGCATATTATTTTTTGATGTTTAGAATTTATGTATTTTAGAATTATCATTTGCAAAATGTAGATAATTATAAGTATATATATATATATGTAGATTCCTGGGATTCCTAGTTGGAACATAGGGCCAGTACAAAAGCTTTCCATTGACTTCTATCTTCGGCTAGTCTTTTTGCTTCTCCCCATGAAGTTCTGGCTAAAAGCAGTTCATTTTTTATTTGGCGCCTCCATGTATTTGCGGGTCTTCCTCTACGTCGGCTGCCCTGTGGATGGTAATCAGGAGCTTTTCTTGTGACGTCGTCATGGCTTTTTCTAAGGGTATGACCCAGCCAGTTAAACTTTTTCAAGCGGATATCTAACATGATTTGATTTTGTTGGGTTTTTCGCCATAGATCATTATTTGAAATTGTTGTAGGCCAAAAAACACGTAGAATTCTTCGCAAACAGCGGTTAACAAAAACCTGGAGTGCATTTGAGTCTTCACTTGCTATGTTCCATGTTTCACATCCATATAGTAAAACTGATTTGACATTCGAATTAAAAAGTTTTATTTTCGTGCGAAGAGTTATACGATTGGACTTCCACACTTTAATTAGTGAGCCAAATGATTGATTTGCTTTGACAATGCGGTAAGCTCTATCTTCTTTGCTGCCACCGGATGTAGTTATTATACTACCGAGGTAGCAAAACTTGTCTACATCTAGTAGTGGGTGATCTAAAATTTTTAGAGCCTCGGTGTTGTTGGTGTTAATACGCAATGTTTTTGTCTTAGATATGTTTACCTTAAGACCAGCTCTGGATGCATTTTCAACAAGTATATTTAGTTTGGTTTGCATGTTATTGAAGTTATGTGACAAAAGACATATGTCGTCGGCATAATCTAAATCATCTAATCTGCCCTGCAGCCCAAAAGCTATACCACGATCACCTTTCATCGACAATATCATTACAATATCAAGAACGATGTTAAAAAGAAGTGGGGAGAGCACGCATCCTTGTCGTACTCCTCTTTCAACTGGAAATTTATTGCTTATAAGTCCATCATGTAATACACGACAGGATGCGTTATCGTATAAACATTTGGTTAGTTGGATCAGGTGTTCTGGAATCCCTTTACATCTTAAAGCATGCCATATGGCCGGTTGGTGTAACGTGTCAAATGACCTTTCAAAATCTATAAAAAGCAAATATAATGCAGACCTCCACTCGACTGATTCTTCTACTATTATACGAAGACTGCTGATATGGTCTATACAAGATTTACCTCTCCTGAAACCAGATTGTACGTTGCGAAGTTCTGGCTCAATAGTAGCAGAAATGCGTTTGTTTATTATGTGAGCAATGATCTTGTTTGTCATGTTTAAAAGTGTGAGACCTCTCCAATTTTTTAGCTCAGTCAGATTACCTTTCTTTGGAATCTTAATTATTATACCTTCTTTAAGTTCATCCGGTTGATGTTTAATTACCCAGAAATGCTCTATTAGCGGTTTAAGTAACTGGGCTGTGGTTGTGCAATCTACCTTTAGCAGTTCCGGTGGTAATAATATAATTATAAGTAATTGGGAATAATTATGTTTTGTTATTTAATTAATAAAATATTTTGTTTATTTCCAGATTTTTTATTTAATTGCATTCTGTTACGAATGTGAAAGTCCTGCCACTTTTTTATATACATATAGCTGACCCGGCAAACGTTGTTTTGCCTTCAAATTTTAATTGTAATTAATTCTTTAAATCAAGAATTTTTTTTTTACGCAAATAAATAATTAAAAAAATTAATTCACATTAGTAAATCATTTTAAAATTTGTAATTTCATGGGAAGCCCAACACCTCTTTGTCCTTCTATCGCCTTTATTTGCTGAAGTATATAAAATGAATAGCTGAAAACAACTGCCATAACAACTGCGACGTCACCTATCACCGGTGCATTGAAGCGCCGCTCTTGCTCACCAGCCGGTGTCTTGTCAGCTCTTATCACAACCGTATAATCATCTGTCGGCATCTGGTCTAGGGCTATTTTGAATAGACGGATGAGGCTGTTGTGTTCGTGTAACATAGCTTGAAGATTAATATAGGTTTTTTGTAAATATCTTCGGAACTACATAACCGATTTAAGAGTTTGATATCTCGTTTTGAAAAACATGACAACGGCATTGTCATTGGTGGTACAATATGAAAATTTTTTTGCCACGCCCCTCCGTCCACAGACCGAAAATCAAAAATCAGACTTCACAGTGTCACCCGCCTGAATATTCTGAAGATTCCCTGAAAATTTCATCAAAATCGGCCCAGCCGTTTTGGAGTCCATACGTTACATACATACACACATCCTGTTTTATATATATAGATTTAAAACAATAACAACAAAAATTTAGATTTATATTTCAGCAAAATATTTTAACTAAAGTAAACATTTTATATTAAGTTTTTTAAAATTTTTCAATCTACTAAGCTCGAGCAAAAAATTTTGTTGATTTCAACAAGTCGATTTTCATTTGCATTGAAGTAAGTGTCAGCAAAACATTTGGCTGAATTTAAAAATTTCTAAAAACACTTTTGCTGATATTAGCAATTTTTCTGCAAGCATCATTCCAGCAAAAATGTTGCTGACTCAACTAACTTGTTTGCTAACTTTACGAACTTTTTTTGAGTGTAGAAGTTTAAAGTGTTGCATACAACAATGTTTGAATCATTTCACTACCGACTTTTAGTTTGTGGATATATTTCTATTACGATTGCAGATTCTCGTTAGAGGACATTTAATTAGAAAGAAAAATATTTACATATATGCCCCTTCCGCCTCCTACCCATCAAAAAATGAGTCCGAAAATCGAATTTTTAAAACTTCTCAGACTATTTTTTCCACTAAAACATGCGAATAACCAAAAATGCTTTGTTTGACTTTGTTCTGATCATTTCAAGAAGTGCCTCTTTTTTCCAAGATAAAATTTTTTTTTTTCAATGACCAAGACCCTAATGAACAAATTCAAAGCAAAATATAAAGTTCTATTTCATTCTTAGTTTTATTATATATTTTAAAAATGTGTACACTGTAATGTACAAGGGAAGTGAAAGGGTTAAAGAGCTGACATTTCTAAGAACTGTCTAAAGAATCTTTAGAAATTCTTAATTTAAATGCAAGATTTTAAAATTGTTCTTGAATTGATTTGTCGTTTAGTCTATGATTGCAAAAATAGACACTGCAAGTGCCCTATGGCGAATGGGACCGGTCCTGCGTGTGCCACAGGATCGATCCCTTCGTGTCAGAGACCGGTCCTCTGCTAAACCCTACCCTATGTAAACACCTGGCAACTTTAACATGGGCTTGTCATAGGAGGGGGTCATTTATCCTGCTTTAAACCACATAGTGGCATGCAACAGGACTAACCAAAGATGGGCATAAAAAGAAACGAAAACTAAACAGCTTCCAATGGGTAAATTTTGGCCAACTGGCCTTTTCTTGTTAATAAGCATTCTGGTTAAGTGGTATGTCCTCCCTCTACTAGTCACAGGATTGGTAATTTTAGGACAGTTGACACTGCTTAACCCACTTTAGTATTAAATTATACCAGTCCTGTGATAAGTCCTTCTTTAACCGGTCACTTTAAGGTCAATTGACTCCTCATTCCCCACAGGGTGATTATGGATAATAAAATACTCTATACATTTTAAAATAGTCTACCCCTTTTACTTATTTCGGATTACGAAACTCCGTTTGCTGTATCTTTTCTGGTTAAGTACTATAAAAATTGTTGCTAACGTCTTTTTTTATTAAATTCGTATCGGTACTTCTAGAGTTATGAAATTTTGGGGAATGCTGCAAATGATCGAAAAATAAAAATTTTCATCAGAAACCGAAAATCAAAAATCGTGGCTCTTACGCGTTTTTGGTGGTTAGGGCTCGATATTTTTGTAAGCAAAATGTCTTATACGACCTGAGATGTTTTTATAAAAATATGTAAGTCTCCATTACATTTCTGTGATTTTTCTCCGAATTTTTAGTTTTTCTTAAGTCTGGTAGAAATTGATTTTTAAACATCAATTTCTCAAAAACTTGTAGTTTTGTTAAAAAAAAAAAGTCCGTATAACACAGAAAAAACTAAAAACGGGTTTCAATTAAAAAATTTATTGAATCCATTAATATTTTAATTGATTTTGCTCCTATCACGGCAATGATACTATCAATTAAGCCTCTTATTAAAATTAAGAAGGAAAAAAAAAGTTATAAATAACTTCTACAAAATAAAATATGATACTCACAAAAAAAAAGTGTGTGATCTATACGTTGGTATGTGTGTTTTTTGCTGAGTTCCTTTGTATGTTTGTGTGTGTTTGTAAACTTCAAATGTATTTGATATTTTATACTGAAAATTTTCTATTTATGCATACAGTGTATGAAAAAATAATATGATAATTGCGTCTAAAATAAAATATGCATTTATATATTTAAAAGTCAATAAAATAAATATTGATTCAATTAAAAATTTGTTTAGAAACAAATTAAATTCAAACCAAATCTTTAGTTAGATATTTTAGGTTGATAATTTTTTCTGTGTAATAAATAAAATTGTGAGCTTAAAATAATAAGAAAAGTGCGCAAAAAAATGTCAGACAGAAATTTTCGGTCAAAAACGGTAATTAAAAGAGTTTTGAGAATATTTTTATAATGGCAAAATCTTTAGGAGTGATAAAGAGTAACTTTACATTTCTAATTTAACCCTCCACTGAAAAAACAAATACTAAGTTCTTCAACAAAATTGTTTATCATTGCCTAATTTAGGCGATTTGAGCCAAAATATTCTAGGGTGCATTTTCGAAACTAAAGCATATAAAAGAGAAGTTTTGGACAAAAATTATTTCTCTTACCAAGATATAACCACACTCGAAAAACTATTTTTTTTCTGCTCCTATTTAAGAAGATATCGTGATTTTCGCTTTTTGGAAAAGCGAAATTAAGCGAAGAACTTCAATTTACATTGTTCAAACATCAACGCTTTGCTATTAATACTTAATGTCTTCTTTCTGCAAAATTTCATAAAAATTAGTTTATAAGTTAAGACGATGTCCTTTAGAGGAATCCTGACAAAATCCTGTAAGTCCTTGGTCTAAACTAAGGACTTGTTATTAAAGATAAAGCTTCAATCTTACTTATATTTTATTATAAAGAGTTTTTAGTCAACTTAAATTGTTTTTTTAGATTTTTGAAAACAATTTTTTTTAAATAATTAGTTTTTGAAATACAGTGCAAGCTCGGTATTCGCAACTACCCATTATCGCGACGGCCCCGTTATCGCGACGGCTTAATTTTTAACATTGCAGGTTCTATAATCGCGACAATTTAACGAAAAACGGGTTCCATTTTCGCGACTTTTATCTGGTTTCTTAAATTTGATTACAATGTCTATAACCAAAAAAGGGAAATCCCCGTCTTTTGGTATATTAACCTTTTTGGATGATTTTTGGTCTTCAATTTTGTCAGTTTATTCGTGACATTTGTTGTGTAAATACATCTCTTAATATGGGAAAAGTTCAACATATTTTACAGCCAACGATTTCTCAAAAATTAAAGATTTTTAAAAAACTTAAAATTGGAGATTCCATAAATTCAATTTGCGTGAATTACAAGTTGCATAAGTCTTCGGTTTACCTCATTATAAAGCAAGAAAATACATTAAAAAAGTTCGTACGTACAACAGAAAGTGACTCTGGCAAACGTTGCACCTTAAAGAAAGCTGAGTACCCAAGAATGGAAAAAATGCTGTATAAGCGAGTCATTTGTATTCCAAAATGTATCAAACCAATTCAGGTTTCAATGCCAGTGAAGGATGGTTGAAGAAATTTTGCACACAAATCAAAAAAAATCGAACGATTCAATCACTTTTAACGAATTTGGGGGTTGCAAAGATGGTTTCCAAATAGGGGGAAATTTTCCTATTTCCAGCAAAGCAATGTATCAAATTTGATATAGCATTCGATCTTATTGAAATACAATTTGATCCGAAAAAGGATGAATCGTATTGTATATACATTGATTACATTACTTTGAGTTTGATATAATTTGATACGATTCAGTCGAGTGAAAATAAATTTGTTAAATTGATTACAGGGGGCTAGATATTATGGTCAGATAACACACACTGACAAGCTGCCTTGGTTTGAATGACGATGACCTGATTCCAAATCCGCCATCCAAATGTTTTCCATCATGTCACAATTTTGATAAAACCGGGGTTAAATATGCCAAAAATGGATATTTCAGCTCTTTTTAAAGACTTTTATCATACGATTGACGCTTTCTAATGATTTAAAGTAAAGCTAAGTATGCATTACGAAATTTTTATTTTGCACGAAAAATTTCTTTGCTAAATATTTAGCAAATTTAGTTTTCTATCGGAATATATTAATTTCTAAGTATAAAACGCTCATTTGACGCATTTGTGGTAAATTTTATGAAGACTGCCCTGAGGCAGCCTTACCCGTTAAAAGGTTAAGATCGACTTCTAGAATAAACGGTGAAGTTAACTGTTGCGATGAAATTAACATAATTTTTTAATTTGAAAAGTTGTTTAAAATTTTAATTGCTGCAATAAAAATGTTGAATAAATAATATTTTTGTTTGAAATTGCATTCTTTAAAACCCGGGGTACCCGAAGTCAATTCCCGGGATTGCGGTAACACAAAAATTGCGTAGTTTCCCGGGAATCTAGGGATGCATACCCTAATTACAAACCATTGACTTCTTCTGTTTTAGCCTTTTTTAAGTTTTCCTTAATCAAGAGACTATTGAATTCATTTTATCTTTTAGAACATTAATTACTTAAAAATATCCATACCTAGAATCAATTAAAAAGCTATGATTCCCTGAAATCGTTAACACATCTTAGTTATAAAAAGATTAACATATGCAAATTTATTTTCAGCATCGCTGATTCCAAATTATGACACTTTTCCCACCAACCAACAAACAGCAGCAGCTGCTGCTATAGAAGCCAATTTTGAATATTCTCATGATTTTTAATCACAAAAATATTTACAATCATTACAAACTAGGAAGTTATTCCCGGTAATCATAAAAATTCTTATTAAATTACTAAAATGCAAAAAAAAAAAAAACTTTGAATGTTATTTTTTTCTTTTTGTGAAATATTGCAGCACAACCAGCCCAGGCAAGATTCAAAAATTCCTAAGAACTTACAAAATTTATTTATTGTTAGCTGTCATTATAGTGGTTACACATTCCATACTTGTTGTAAGAATATTCAGAAAATACCAACAACAAAAAATATGCATTATAAGAATCAAATATGCAGCAGCATTATAACAACAATATTGATACAGTAAAGCTAAATTTGAATGAACAAATTTAGAAACACACAAGTAAAAAAGTTTATATAGATTCAGATATAATTTTAAGCAATTAAATGTTTCAATGCATAAATTTATATATTTGTATTTATATTTGTATCTAATTGTACACAGGTAAAAAAAAATAAAAAGGGGTATCAATAAAAAATTTATTGAATAAATTAATATTTTAATTGATTTTACGCCTATCACGGCAATGATAATATCTAGTGTCCGACCGAACAGTTCGACCAAAAAACTATATTTTGTCGGTTTTTTGATATCTAGAGGCAATTATGACAAATTTTGGTATTGGAAACATGTTTGTTGAGCCGATTTAATTCGATTTTGTGTATAAAATTTAAGAGAAAAGCCGAAGCTTAGCTATAAAGTTAAAAGTTCGGCCGCCGAACTATTTTCAATTTGGCCGAACTTTCTGAGGCCGAACAGCGAATTTATTGCTTAACTACAGACTTTTCTTCAAACTTGACACTCAAAATAGCATCTAATCAGCCCAATAAACATTTTTCCATTCGCCAAATTTGTCCATAATGCTTTAAAATACCGAATACAGATCACATGCATTTTCTGGCCGAACTGTTCGGTCGGACACTAATAATATCAATTAAAACTTTTATTGAAAATAAAAAAGAAAAAAAGTTATAAATAACTATGTATCTGCAAAAAAAATATGTTACAAAAAAAAGTGTGTGAACGACACATCTGTATCAGTGTTGCCAACTTTTGAAGAGCAAAAAAAAAAACAAAAATAATTATAAAAAGCGTAAAAATTCGTTATTTTTTGCTTAAAAAAGTGTGAAAAAAGCGCCAGAATTTGTTTTCATTTATTAAAGCAATTCACCCAAATTAAAATAATTTTATAGTTGGAACTCGTGTTAAAATAAAACAATTCCGTATTTAGTATAGTATTTTTTATCTGTCAAACTACATATAACAAATAAATTTTTCGAATCAATTTAACAGACAAGACCAGTTAAAATGTAGCGAAAAAGTGACATATGATTGTAATTTTCTTTAGACAATAGTTTTTAATGCAGTTTTAGGCCTTTTTAACAATGTTCTGATCTTTAACTCAATTTTGATTTTTTTATAATTTTTTATAAAGTTCCATACAAAATTATATACAAATATATGAGGTCCAATGCTTTAGATATTGTTTAATTGAATTCAGATATAATTATATATGGTCGGCTACAAAGCCACATTTAATTATATATAGTGCCATATGAACAATATTTTCTGAGTGATTTTAGACATAAGTATATAATTGCGGAATTGTAATTTATGGTTTCGTTAACATATAAAATTTTGATTTTTGTTCACAAAACCAACGCTAAAAAGTTACAACCTAACTAATGGGTTATTTAGAATAAGAAGTTTAACATAATCTAAGTGTTCCTACAGACGAAAGAAAAGATTTATGCTCTTAAATAGTGAAAAAATGTAAGGAAATCAAATTTGTCTACAAAAAGTACACTGTCTGGAGTTAAATTGTTAAAATAGAGCCTTGAGTTTTTTGGATTCAGGGTTTCCCCATCAAAAAAAGATATTAGTCAGTCTACGCTAATTACTACCAAATCATAATTAAATATATTAGTTCAAATATACATATAAGCTTTTTTAAAATTTTATGAAATTAGATATAATTTGATATGATTGTTGAGAAAAGCTGGTAACGGCTTGTATCAGCTTTTATCTAAAAATATCAAATTGTATATAATTTGTATGGGGACAAAATTCGGATGTAATTGTATCTAATACACATCAAATTTTACAAAATTGTATTTAATTGCATCGAATTAGATATAATTACATACGATACAATACAATCACGATACAATTTGTTCTCATTTTTCTTATTAAATTTGATCTCGTGGCATATCTAATTTATATATAATTTAATATAATATATATTTGATGATGCTACATATAATTTTTGTTACTTGGTCAGTTTTTAAACAAAAAATTAACAAATAAGGAGGGGAGGGCGGTGAAGCTTATCAATGACAGTAGTGTATCCAACTCTATTGATTCATTGGAGCATCGTCGGAATGTGGGTTGTGTGACACTTTTCTATCGATATTACCATGGAAGATGCTCATCTGAGATAAGTGAACTTATTCCACGAGCCCGAAGTTTTATTCGTAATACATACTCGCTTATCTAGTAGAGCACATCCGTTCGTAGTTGATTGTCCTGTGTTTCGCACAGCGCATTACAGAGAAAATTCGTTTTTTAGTCGAACGATTCGTATGTGGAACAAACTTCCCGCAGAAGTCTTCCCTGTTACTTACAATTTAGAAAAATTTAAATCAAATATCCACAAACACTACTCCCTCTTTCCTCCTTCCCATACCCTATTTTCCTGATCAATACAATGCACTGCATGAGTAGGGGGCATCCCCTGAGTATTAGTTAAATTACATAAAACACAATTTGCAAATCCAATGAAAAAATAATATTAGCACTTGTGCAAATGTGCAGAAATTTACAAAATGGAATTAACAATTTATACAAAACTTGACAAAATCCCCAGAATTTAAATGAAAAAAATGTTGCTAAGTATGCTTTTATCGTATTCCCTCTGGGACTTTTTGTATGTGGTTGGATACCAACTATTGAATGTGAATAAAGCGCATAATAATGTGATAATTACTTGTGAAAAAGAGATAATAATAGAATTAAAAAGGGGAAGCATTTTAGTTGAAAAATAAATAGTTCAAATTTCTAAGTGAACTCTGACTCTTCTGATTAAAACAATATTTTGTGAATGCTGTGCCACTTAGTCACACTCATCGTTGTGTCGACGATGGCTCAAATAGCTAAGAGGTGATACTACGAATCATAGTCTGATGCATGTATGTGGGTTTGAAACTCATAACGACACAAAATAAAAATTTGTTATAGAGCAATTTAACAATATAAAATACTTTGTTCAATTGACACAAAAATTATCTACTGGCGAGTCCTTGGAGGGGACGAAACCTGCGGCATATCCATTATGTCCGTTAAATTTTTCAACAAAAATTTGTTCTTTTTCTTCTACGTGTAAAAACACTAAATAGAATATTCATACTCGGTTAAAAATAAACATACATTTTGTGAACATGTATGATCTCATTCATGCTCATATATGAAGGGATTCGTGGTCATACATGTCCATATACCACAATATAGGATTAATATAAGAATGGTTTATGAACACATATGAATCATGTATGGATGCATGTGGACATGTATGAAGCACGTGTGTTCATGTATGAATGCATGTGGACATGTATGAACACATATTAATCATGTATGGATGCATGTGCACATGTATGAAGCACGTGCATTCATGTATGGATCCATATACGCATGTTTCGCTCTTTAAGGCCTAGTCGCTTAGGGAAGCCGTTGTTGTAGAGGCCTTAAACTAAACATGAGCTATATTCAAGTCAAATAATATAAAATTAGAGAGTGCCGTATCAACATTTCCAACATTTTTACCTAAGGAACACTCTAATGAACACATATGAATCATGTATGGATGCATGTGGACATGTATGAAGCGCGTTTGCTCATGGATCCATATATGATGAATTTAATATCAAAACCTATAAAAAAAAGGCACATTTTGAACCCGACCCCCTCAGAATTTGATGAAATTTTGCATACAGCTACATTTTACCTATACAAACACAGCCTCATATTTAGAAAAGTTTTGAAAAATCACGATAACATGTACTTTCAAGCTGAGATTACTACGGAATGGATGAACCAAATTCAAACGGCGAAAGACCTTTATCATTGGGCTTCACAAACTTATAAGACCTCCATAGAAGTTGCTTATGCAGAAACTGACTACTATAACAAAACAAAAGAAGAGCTATTTTAAAGGTATAAAAATGCTAAAACTATTACAGGAACTCAAAGCTTCCATTCTTTCATACCTTTAGATGAAACTTCACTAAAAGTTAGCAAATACTCCGAAAGTCAACAGTATGCGCAAAATTATATATTAAATCTAAAAATGAAAATAAAAAAAAAAATTTACCAAGGGTAAATCTATATTTTGTCGGTGTCTGAAAAATTTGATAATACGATTCTTGTTCTTAACTATTAGAATTACAAAAAATTCTGTATAACTTTCAAAGTATAGCTACTTTATTTTTTTTTGTCACACAATGATATCAAAATATAAGGAAGTTAAAAAAAAGAAAAAGAACACCATTTTAGTTTTTAGATATGTTGTATATATTAAATAGACCCTTCTAAAAAAATTTTTTTTGGAAAAAAACACTTGGCCTTTGAAGTGTTTTCCCAGTTTAAAGTTTAATTTTTGGCAAAAAAAAATTTTCAGTGTAATATAAAATTTTTGCAGTATATGTTTTCGAAAGCTAATTGAAATACCTTTCTAATGGTACCAAAATCTTTGAAATCGGTTCAGCCATTCCGTAGTAATCTCAGCTTGAAAGTACATGTTATCGTGATTTTTCAAAAACTTCGATACCTTGCCACGCCCACATATTTTCAAAAATGCAATTTCTAAATATGAGGTTGTGTTTATATAGGTAAAATGTAGCTGTATGCAAAATTTCATCAAATTCTGAGGGGGTCGGGTTCAACGAATATCGGTTTTGATATGAAATTCATCATATGTCAATTTTAATAGTGTAATTTATTAAAATAAAATTAATTACGATTGTCATTATATGATGGTTACAAACACTTTACCCTATAAATAATTTGTATTTTCAAATTTTCGTTTCATACCAACCAACACCTGACTTAAATCACTTAAGCCAATTATGTTTCAGCCTTCAGTTTTCAAACCACAGCAATATTAAAGCTAATAAAATTTAATGTTCCACAAAAATGCCTCCCCGTTAAAATAAAAAAAAAATGTAATATGCCGAATTTCTTATTTAATTCTTTGAAAACTTGAAATTATTTAAATAAAATTATAAATGTCGCCCTAATAAATAACATCCACCAAATCTTACATTCTTTAGAAATGAAATATGTACAAGGAAAATAATCCAAAAAAAAAAATTTAAAGAAACCTTCTGGCAAATTTTCCTAAGATATGCAAAAACAAAAAACCAACAACTACAAAAAATCTTGCAACATTATGACATAAACTACAACAACAAAAACAACAACAACAACAACGACCAACGAAACCAGAAAGGAAAGAATTTTATAAACGAATGCAATTTTAATCTACGATCAGTAATTACAAAAACAAAAAAAAGAACAAGGTCCGAATTACGACATTCCTGATCGAGTAAAATCGTTCGAAAACTGTTTTTTTTTATTGAGTAACTACACAAAAATACTAATTACGAAAGCACCAAGTTTTACATTTATCTCCAATCAAGGACCTAACTACAACATCCCTGATCGAAAAAATTTCGTTAAAATGTTTAGTTTTTAGAAATAGAAAATTAATTTCGACAGAAAAATTACGATCACGAATTGCTTAATTCGACGCCAGATCGCAAAAAAGTCAGGACTGACAAAACTATGACACGCGTTATTTTGGGTGGCACGCGAAGTTTTCTTAATTATTTAAAACAGGAGTGCCCAAAAGTTCCTTATGGAAGAGCAAACACCAATACATGTAAAGAAAAACTAATTTTTATTCAACATTTTTTGTTGTAAAAACCAATACATACAAAGAAAAAAGAAAAAAATATTTCAATGTTTACCAGCAAAGCACACGAAAGTGTTGTTGCTTTGCGCTTGCGTGTATAAAGTGAAGAACGACAAAAAAACTAATAAGACAAAGTTGTTTGTGTATTTCGTATTGCTAGTGCTGAGCGCTCTATATGTGTATTAAAACACACAGCCTATAGCTAAGTGTTTTTACAAAAACAATTGAGTACCAAGCGCATAGGCCGTGGGCACCCCTGATTTAAAATATATATATATATTTTATTAGAAAACCAGCAGCGATTCTGTTAATGAAATTATTTGAGTTTTAAATATTTATCATCGATACAAAAATGTGTGCTTTAAACCGTTTTTGAAAAAAAAATTTATAAAAATTGTAAATTAAATATAAAAAATTATTAAAAAAGTCTCAAAAAGAACTCTTCTTTTTACAGAATTACGATTGATAACACTGTTAAACACTAACCCCCCATATTTATAGAAATATTAAACAGCATTTCAAATACATTTTAGTTAAAACACAAATTTTAGTTTTAAAACTGTATTCATAAAAGAATATTAACTTTTACACAAGATTTAAAATAGGCATTTTAAGCTAATATTAGTTTATACAGTTTTAAGGTTTAAGGTTTAAAATGTATTTTAACAAAAATGTATTTGAAACCTGAATTAAGATTTTTTATGAATACGGTCGTAAAAATGCATCGGGCATTCGACTTAGCGATTCTTAAAGATTTTAGAACGCAGGTAATGAATGTGAACATGGAGTTTTAATATTATCTCCGGTTTTTGAAATATTCCCGAATTTAACTTTTACCATCAAATCAAGTTTTTTCTTTAAAATTTCCAATTAATTCATATGCACGAATAAAATACGAAAAACTTTTAATATGGTTTAAAGTATGGACTTTGAGAATTTAAAACCATATCAATTAATTGCGATTGGGTGAAAGATGTAGGATATCCTAGCAATTCAAGTGAAAACTTAACTTATTTTCCTCTTTTGTGAATATTATAAAATCCCTTATTCGAATTTTGGAAAATTTTAGCACATGATGTTAATTTATATTCCACTTAATTAATTTCTCCGAAAGAACCATCGCTTTCGTATCAAAATTTGCTGAAAATTCAATCTGAAGTTCAAAATTTTTGACATTTTTTTTCTTAAATTAATTTTGTATGTAAAAAAAAATTATTTTTGAACATGCATCATTTAAAATCATAATTTTTTTTTTTTTTTTTTATAAAGAGAAGCAACATTCAGGAAATTCTTCTTATTTATTAATGTGTTGCTTTCTTTGGAATTTGGATAGTGGAGAGATGAAAGGTGGGGAAAGATGAAGGGCTTCAAACATGGCAACACTGCAATTGCGCGAGATGATAATTCTTAGAACAGTTGTTGCTCGCCACCTAATGGAGAGTTGGCGAACTTATTGAAGCTTTTCGGTTCATAGCCCTGATTCATTATTTTACTTCGGTGGGGTTAAGTGCTATTGGAACACCGAAGGTGGGAGCTGCGATACATATGAGGGATAGAAAACTCATACATATTATTTTTCTAAATTGATGTTGCCGTCACCGGGAATCGAACCCGGGACCATCTGTGTGACAGACCAACAACTCACTTCAATTAACTGAAACTTCATTAGTATTGAGCACAAAACATATCGCACACCTAGTTCAAAAGTTACTTAACTCAAAATTTTAATTTTTCGGTTTTATATGCTTAAACTATGCACAATACACTTGTTTATCTATAAAAAAATATCAGTGTATTTTGTTGGTGTTAACTGTTGCTAAAAAACAGTTATGTCTTTCCTCATGTTTCAATTGGTATAAAGTTGCAAATAATTTTTTTTCGATTTCTGAAATATTAAAAATTTTGAGTTGAGTCACTTTTGAACTAGGTGTGCGATATGTTAAACATATTTGAATGTTTTTATCTGAATTTTATTTGTTAGGACTTGTCACAGACTCCATATTTTTAAGGCATAAACATATATAAAATGTTTGTAGTTTAAGCGATTTTTTTTCTTAAACTTAATTTTTTTTTTCTTAAACTTAAAGATAAAAACTTAAAGAGTTTTTTCATAAATTAAGTAACCTGTGACGTTCACTAAATGTATGTATTAAATTCTTGGAGTTTTTTTTTTTTTGTTTTGCAAAAAATTTTCGTTATTATTTAGAATGTTTTGTTTTTTTATAAAAAGTTTATCAAAAAATTTAAATTTCAAATGTTTTACTTTTAAATTTTAAAAAGTTAAAACCCAAAGTTTATTTTTCGATCTTTTATCATAAATTATGATGTGCGCAAGATTATTCAAGTGATCAATGATCTTGAACTGGAATAATCTTGCTCACATCATTAAATTTATATTTTCCAAACAAAAGTGTTTTGCAAATATTTTCTTAACTATAGCTAACTTTAAAAATCTAAGGCCATATTCATGATCTGCGTCCAAAAGTCTTTATGAAATGATAAGGCACAACCCCGATGCATTAAACTCTCTTAGAAATCAAGGTACCACAAATTTTAAATATTAAATATACACACTGAGAAATACAGTGCCAACCGAATTGAAAAGTGTATATTAATGGTAACAACTTAGAAATTCAGTTAATACAACGATATTTACATTAGACTAAATTTCAGTTAAATTAACCGAACTATGTTATGAAAACTAATGAAAAGTTTTGCCAACAGTCTGAAATTCGTAATAACCGGATTGGAGTAGTAGTAACCGAATTTCAGTTTTCAAATAGCTAAATTTTTCTCTGTTTGTATTGAAGCATTTCGGAAGATAAATACACCATTTTCAATTGTATTTCAGATTTATTAATTGCATTTCGTAAATTATCAATTGAATTTCAAATTATAATTACCAATTGAAAAACATTTAGGGTTGCTAGATTTAAAATACGTAAAACCTGCACATCGAGTAGAAAAAAACAGTACAATGTAAATAAAAACATTACATTTTGTTATTTTTAATTTATAACGAGCTTTCAACATCCTTATATTTCAAAACATAAAGCAAATCGAACATATTATCTAGGTTGATACTAGTATTTCGACCTCGCTAAAAATCTCATTAGAACACGAAGTTTTAGAAAAACTAGAGCCGCCAGAATAGGCAGAACTTTAACAAATGAATAACCTTTAGTTTAATACATTAAACACTTATTAGCCTCTTTAGTTTACGCAAAAAACACAAAATAAGGTTAATAAGAAAATGACTTATTTTTATTTTAAACCACTTTTAGACCGAAGCTAGAATATGGAGGATAAAGGTCTAAAAAGTTCCCTAGATGGTTTTGACTGCTGCTGGTCTCAACTCGGAAATCGTAATTTAAAAATTCAAAATGGCGGAACCAATAGTGAAAATAAGATTACTTTTTTTTCAAAATTAGGCAAAAAGTTTTTATAATTTAAAGCCAAGTGTAGAAAAAATATTTTTAAAAAGTTCGATTTACTAAATTCAATATTGTTCCTGTTCAGAACTTTAAAGTGCAGTCATGCGCTAAAATCAATTTAAAGTTGCTTTAAAATATTTGTCCCAAAGTACAATTTGAGTAATATTACTAACCAAAATTCTTGAATTCACAAAAAAAACGAGCATCCGAACTAACCAAAAACAAAAATTGCAATACATAAATTTCACACATTAAACACAAATCTGAGAGCTTTTCAAATTAATGGATTATCGGGTCTGAAGCAGTCGAAAATAATGTTTCACTTCTATTCGTATTACCCCAATTCATAAAATTTACTGTTTTATAATCAAAAGTTAAATTTAAGTTACACTTTTCATTAGTAGTGGGGCGCCAAATTTAAAAAAGAATTTGTCAAATTAACGAAAAACAATATAAAGCATAAGAGATATTATCTCGTTAAATTGTTTTCTAGAATCTCTTTCTATACTCAAAGCTAGAAAAACATATGTAATTCTTTTTTAATCATTTCGCATTAATATGTATTAATTTAATTAATCAGTAAATAGCTAGGACAAGTAATTTCTTGCACTTAAAAAACGGAGCGTTGGAGTCGGTCAATCCACCGTTTTGGTGAGAGTAAGGTGGTTGCTCTGGACATATCCCAAGCGTTCGACCGTGTTTGGCATGGTGCGCTTATATCAAAGCTTATTGCTTTTGGTGTCGGTAACGACTTCGCTCGCTTTGTTTCGAGCTTTCTCAGAGATCGCACTATAGGCGTTGTTATAGATGGGGTCTCATCCGACGAGTTTCAGCTAAATTCAGGGGTACCTCAGGGTTCCGTTCTTTCTCCTTCCCTATTTCTCATTTTTCTAAATGACCTTCTTGTTCAAACTTTCAACCCTATTTACTCTTTTGCAGATGACAGCAACATTTGTCATTCATTTTCCTTCGATCTTAGGCCAAGCCTTGAGGAAATTGGGGGGCAAAAGGCAGAATATGAATGATACACTCAATTATGATCTTTCTACAATCTCTGAGTGGGGGTCGTGCGAATTTGGTAGAATTTAATGCGCAAAAAACCCAATGTTGTATGTTAACCCATAGGTCCGTGAATTTAACGCTGTCACCTGTTCAATTGGGTGGTATTAATATTGAAGAATCAGATACTCTTGATGTTCTGGGCATGAGGATTCAGTCTGATGTCCGTTGGAATAACACATTCTCCAGGTGTCGAAAGAAGCATTCTCGGTTTCCTGCGACGGTGTAAGAAGTACTTCACTCCTTCCGATTTACTTAATATTTATACCACCTATATCCGACCGAAAATGAAATACAACTCCCATATATGGGCAGGGTCTTCAAAGTCTATTTTGGAGCTGCTGGACCGTGTGCAACGGAGGGCGTCGGCGCTCATCAATGACGAGAGGGTATCAAGCTCTATTGCCTCATTGGAGCATCGTCGGAATGTGGGTTGTGTAACATTGTTCTATCGATATTACCATGGAAATTGTTCTGCTGAGATAAGTGAACTTATCCCCAGGGCCCGTATTTTCATTCGAATCACTCGCTTATCTAGCAGAGCTCATCCGTTTGTAGTCGATTGTCCAGTGAACCGCACAACGCATTACAGGGAAAATTCGTTCATCAGCCGTACTAGCCGTATGTGGAATAAACTCCCCGCGGAGGTCTTCCCTGTCAAATACAATGTAGCGAAATTCAAATCAAATATTCACAAACACTACTCCCTCTTTCCTCCTACCCATAACCTAATTTCCTGATATCAACACAATGCTTTGCATTATAGGGGCATCCCCTGAGTGTTGGCCTAACGAAAAAAATAAAAAAAAAAATGTGCGGCTACAAAGTACAGAAAACAAAAATATGCACTAAAAACATAAAAAATACGAAGGTAAAACAATATTTTTGCAGAAATCGCACACTTTTTAACAAAGAAATTCAAAAACAATTTTTGTAGGAGAATATATTGTTTATTTTTCCTGCCGAACAAATGGTATAAATTTCATTGCAAAAAAGCTTAGGGCGGTTTGAGGGTTGAATAAATAGTTGATACACTCAAAAAAAAAAGTTTGTAAAGTCAGCAAAAAATTTTGCTGAGTCAGCAAAATTTTAGTCAGGAGGGTGCTTGCAAAAAAATTGCTAATGTCAGCAAAACCACATGTACATATCAATTTCAGAAAAATGGAATTATGTTTTTAAAGGCCTTTCTATATGAGTTTCACAACTTATTTTCGGTGGCCGATCCTATTCATAAAATAAAACGCGAGATTGAACTTTAAAGGTTTTTTTAATTTTGAATCAACTGTAAACTGCAAAACTTTTGCTGAATCTACTAATTTTGTTGCTAAAAATGAGCTTGCTAATTTTCAACAAAAGATTTTGTAAGCACCCTCCTTTGCTGGATTTTGCGCCCTAATAAAGACTTTATAAGGGCACCCAGTTGCATTTCGCACCAATTTTAAATCCTTAGTAAAAATTTCTAAAAAAAAGTATTAATAGACTAAAAAGTAAAGTTATACTATAGATAACTAGGGCAAAGAATTTCATGCAATTAATGTTTTTTCTCGATAATCTAAAACTGATATGGATTAAATATTTATCGAAATCATCAAATTTAGAACAACATGGCATCGATTTGTAGTTGCATATTTTGTCAAAAGTGCATATTTTTATTTTAAGTATTTTTTATAATTTGTTACAAAAATTTAAATAAGCATTCTTTTTTTATATTTTGATTTAAGCATACTGAACAGAAGAGAAGCTTAAGATCCTGTTCATATTGAATATATTTTATGCTGTTAAGCTTTTTATATGTTATTTCAAAAATATTGCTGAGCCCAAAGGAAGTTTGTTCACTGTATATTTTTATAAAATTATTTTATAATTTGATAATAAGAGTTAATACATTTAGATAATGAAATGTAACAGTGATCCACATCGGGACAATATGGAATGTGGCTAGGAGCGTGTGGAACAGCAGCATTAAACAGAGGGTTCCTCAAGGTAGCCATCTTGGACCAATTTTATTTTCTCTGTTTATTAATGATTTACCATCGGTGATAAAGTTTTCAAACGTTCTTATGTATGCTGATGACGTTAAAATTTTTCGTGGCTTTAAAAAAATTCCGATCAGCTTTATCTACAGCAGGATTTAAATAGTTTTTACGAATGGTGCTGATCTAATTTTATGGAACTAAATTTAAAAAAATGGAAACATATGCGCTTCTCTAGAAGGACGGAATCTTTTGGTCTTTACTCTTTGGGTGGTTTTCAGTTGGAATTAGTAGATAATATTCTAGATTTGGGTATTCTCTTAGACCCAAAATTGGATTTTAAACGGCATATTTCAATGACGATTAATAAAGCTCGTGGCACCTTAGCTTTTATAAACCGATGAACTAAGGAATTTACAGATTCCAATGTAACAAAACAATTATATACATCGCTCGTGAGACCAATTTTGGAATATGGCTCTGTGATTTGGGATCCATTATCCATTGTTCTGCTTACGAAGCACCTACCCTAATACCATTAATAATCTACCTTCATATACAACCAGACTAAACCTCGTTAAGCTTCCCACTCTGAAAAGTAGAAGGACAATGCTAAACGTTACGTTTTTATTAAATTTGATTAATGGTGATATATGCTTCGATTTCCTGTTTTCGTTCCTCCAAGATCAACACGTTATTATACTCCATTATATACTACATTCTGTCGTCAAATGTATGCTGATGCTGATCCTTTTATAAGAATGTGTAATGATTTTAATAATCTAATTTGTTAGATTTTTCTTCAAATGTTAATATTATTAAACGCAACATCATTTTGTTTTTAAATTCTTCTATTTAAAAAAAATATTGTCCTTATATTTATTAATAATAAAAAAAAAAAAAAAAAAAAAAAAAAAAAACGATAAGGAATGGCACGGGGAACGAAATTTTGTATTATCGCTTAGTTTGCAAGATACAGGCTACCTAAAAAATGGATGTTTTACACAATGAAAATTTTTATAAAATAGCCCACATTTTTGTTAACAATTTACAAGAAAATGCCAAGGATATTTTAAACTAGATGTGCCAAATCATTCATATCGAGCCTGTCAAATAGCCAATTATTGTCTAGGTGTAAAAAAAATATTAATTTGTAAGGAAGCGTTTCTGAAATTTTAAAAATTCTAATTAATTTGTTCATAAAATGTTAATTCATATCCAGAGCTGCCACCTACTTAAAATATCAGAAATATGGGTAAAAATCAAAAACGCCACTAATCATAAAAAAATCCAAACCACCCTGGGGATCTTATTAAACATCTGAAACCTTTTTGGAAAGCATATTCATTTTTTCAATAGCTGGTCACATTATGCAGGTATCACATATTATTATAGTAAATTTAAACGTCTAACGTTTTAAAATTTAATATGAAATTTAACTGATAGTTGGACTGTACGATACATAATACCAAACAAAAACTACTCTTTGAAAACCACTTAGAATTGTTGGAATTTTTTTGTTACTGAAAAAAAAAACGCTAAATGAACCGGCAGATTTTTTCTTTTTTATGCTGAAAGAAGTACGAATAAATCTTTTTTTGGCAAAAACATGAACAACATCTTTTTTGGGGAATTTCTTTAGCAAATAGAATAAATTAAATCAAAAAAAAAAAAAAAAAAAAAAAAAAAAACTCAAATAAAAACCAAAAACAAGTTTTTGTGGGACAGACTAAAAGTTTTGGGAGACACCAAATTAATATTATTAAACTGTTAAAAAAAACTGATTTAAATTTTTAAAGTATTGTCTTACTTTAATATGTATAGTAAAAAGATAGTATTTTGTTGTAAAAATATTTAAGTTAAACATTTATTTAACATTCCTGGATGCATATTTTTCGTATCTCTTTCGTATTATTTTGGTATTAAAATCAAGCTGCATTTTTTTGTTTAAAACTAAAAAAACTCTAAAAATTGTGAATGTAGTGCAGTGCATTTTTATGCTGTAAATATTGAAATAGTTTGTTGGTTGCCTGGTTGTAAGTTGGAGCTGTTGCTGTTGATGTTGCTGCTGCTGTTCTTGTTGATTGTTCATTTAGTGCACTAATCTGCGTACCCTACTTTCACTCCATACCAAGCAAACGAAAAAAAATCAACAACAAATTTATACATACTTTTTGCCATACCAATCTTACCCCAAACTAAATAACACAACAACAACAACAAAAATCAAGCTATGAGGTACAATCAGCAGCAAGCCAGGCAGGCAAAACCTGCCATCAAATACAGTACAAATGTTGTACAGCCAAGCAGTCAACCAGGTAAACATTGCACTATAGGCTTGTAATCTTGAAATGTAGTTAATTTTGGAATCTTTACAAATCTAATAGGGAATTTGCAGTAAAAAATTAAACTACTTAAAATGGGATTAACTATTTAAGCAATCACTAAACAAGTCAAATAAGACATTTTTTAATATATTGGATTCCGACATTTTATCTAACTTCTATTTTGCAACGACTCTGTATTGATACTACTAATTGTGAGCAACTCTGTGTTTTGATATAATTTCGGTTGGCAACGCTAAAAACATAAACACAAATTCTGGTGAAAATTAACATTAAGACACTGCCGTAATAAAATGTTAGCGCTGTGGATAAAATTTTTGCTAACGCCGCACAGTGGCGCCATTTGAGTTTTTTCGTTGCAAAAATCATAACTTTCGAACCAAATCAGATAATCAACAAATTTAAAAAGCATATGATAGATAATCGATCAACCTATGAAATGTTTAAAAAGTGTTCTACGACTCTTAGGTGCCTACTTATAGGTTAGCAAAGTTGATATTTGTAAAAAAGCATTTTCATGGGTAGTAAAATAAAATATTTTTTATTTTTTTAAATTTTTTTATTTATTTTTTTTTTTGTCTCTTTTAAAGGCTTTTATGATTTAAAACTATTCCAGAAAAAATTTAATTTTTTTTTTATTTATTTTTCAATTTTTTGTAAAATATTGCTCACAGTCCGTAAAGGAAGGTATATCTAAAAGACTTATCATTTCTGAACTATAATTATTTTCTAACTCTTTTCGTGACTTTAAATGCCGCAGTGGTGAAATAAGTGGATCGGAAGATGCTGCTAACATGTTGAAGAGATCCTCATTTTGTCTTACCCTTGATGATTTGAAAGTGTTCAGCAGTCTATATTTTTTATAAAATATGCTTAGGGACTCCTGTGCTTCTTCAGAAAGCTCTCCAATTGGCAAATGCTGATATTCAATTATATCTTTTCCATGTGACAATATTTTATGAACTGTCGGGGTCAACTTTTTCTGTGGATATAAGTTTGCTAAAAGAGATGCAGTTTTCGAGGCATATTCTCCATACTTTTCAGAATCAACTTTTTCCTTGCAGATAATTAACAAATTAAAAGTAAGACAATATAAAATATTTTAATCAAATAAAACGGGTATAAAGTATAATTCAAAGAGGAGAAATTATTAGGGACATTCATAAAATATATAACTACGGGATTATGATATTTTTTTTCAAATACCTTGAATGAAAAACAAAAATCTACCTAACCTTGACTAATAACGGGATTATGGTTGCTTTAAAATATATAGTATAATTTACCTAAAATCATAAACAAAAATCATATATATTAACAATAATAATAAGAATGGGTTTTCGCGTTTGTATGTATTAATTGCCCAAAAATGCATGCGACACCTTTTTTGCACCATATCTTTTTTCAAAATTTTACCTCTAGCAAAAAATGGGGCAAGGACGGGCAGCTGGAAATTTTTGCAATAGGTAAAGGACTAATCAAAGAACTTATTTTGAAAATATGGCAAATATAGTTTTTAATAGTTTTTTTTTATTTTCCACCAAAGTTGAGAAATATTGAAAAAATGGATAGTTTGTAAATACCAAAGTACCTGGACCAATACAAAGTAAACAGTCTAATTTTTTTTTAATCTTCTCTTAATAAATATATCTATCAATAACATTAAAAAGAATGACGATCCGTTATCTAGTTTTCGAGATTCTGCATCTGAAAGCGGTCAAAATTACATAAAAATGTTCTGTTTTTTTGAACACTGAAAATCGGTCAACTTTGAAGGGCTATATCTTCTGAACCAAAAATCTGATTGTAATAAGAGTGGCATATTTGAAATCGTTGGACAATTTCCTATAAAATATGTTTATTCAATATTTTTTAGGGGCACATAAAATTTTTGATTTTTGCCACCTCACTTCTTCTACAGGCGCTACTGTGCGCCGATAGCAATCCGGATATAGCAATCCTTGGTATTTTAAACTCACAAAGTTAATATTTTAGCTGTCAAGTTAAACTTTTAACAGTCATAAATTGCATATATGAACGAGGGTGATTAAATAGGTGGACTAACTTTAATCAAGTATATTAATTTCACTGTCTAAACGCCCTATAAGTTTAGATCTGAGATGTTACAATTTTGGTAGCTTTTAAAAATCCACAATTGAATGGAGAGATGTTCGTGGTTAGGTACCTAACACTCATGAGATGTCTCCTACTGATGCTGAAAATAGAAAGTGGTATTTATGGATATTTAACTTGAAGTTCTCTAAATTGTAAAGGGTCCGCCATCTAACTTTTTTTTTCAACTAGTGCTTATTTCGTGAATGGTAACACTTAGCTCATGTCTGATTTGACAGATAATTAGTTTTATCCTTCCGATGAACGAATATGCTCCGTAAGTTCCTTATCTTGTGAAAAAAGTGAAAGAAACTGGCATCCTCATCGATAAACCAAAGCGTGAAAAGCCAAAAACAGTGCGTACACCCGAGAATATTGCTGCTGTGGCAGAAAGTGTGCGTGAAGCGCCATCAACATCAATTCACCGTCGTTCTCAACAATTGAACATTTCGGAGACATCAATGAGACGAATTTTGCATAAAGAACTTGGTATGACGCCATACAAAGTCCAATTGGTTCAGGAGCTCAAAAAAAAAGAGTTATTTGGTGGACTCTTTATGTATCAGGAAAGACGTTTGCGGAGAGTTCTTTCCACATACCGTTGGTTGGACTAATGAACGAATTCTCTATGTACGGCGTTGTGAGATCCAGTGGACAATCGACCACAAACGGATGAGATGTACTGGACAAGTGTCAAAGCATCGAGCCTTAGAGAAAAGTTCCTTTATCTCAGCAGAAAACTTCCCATGGTAGTATCGATGGAACAGAGTTACACAACCCGATGTTCTAATGAGTCAAAAGAGCTGGATACCCACATTGCCATTAATGAGCGTCAACGCTTCCTTTGCAGCAAGCAAAGTGACTTTGAGGTATCTGCCCATATATGGGAGGTGTTAGTATAAATAGTAACTGGTAATATTTAATGTTAATGACACCTTAGTAGAATTATTGGCAACAAAATACCTTGGGTATTGCGTGTAGCCCACTTCGATATTGTAATTAGGTCCTGATTGAGTGTGTCATTCATAATCTGCCTTTTGCCCCCGACCTCTTCAAGGCATGGCATGTAGCCGAAAGAAAATGGTTGGATTATTGAGAATGACACCATTCAAAATTAAATTGCCATGTGTGGCCCATTATGATTCCGGTTGATTATTTAATTCTTCCACAAGCAAATCATTAAAGTTAGACGCCCATATTGTCCATGTATCTGCTCCCCGAATATCGTAGATTCTGAAAAAATAGGAACCGATCATTTTAACCATGAACGTTCAGCTCTAGAGAAAATCTTTAGTTCTATATGCAGCTGCTGACTTCCTTGATTCTGCTACTTCCAGCAATTAGAGTCCTTATAGCCGCTTGACTATCGATGAAAAAACTGATATCACATCTGAATATTGATACATATCATCAATATCCTTTTCGCAGACTCGGCTATCGCAAATATATCTGTCTGGAAAATGCAATCATCCAACAGTCGATATGACTTCTCAATACCAAGTTAAATGAAGTGGAAACCACTTCCTGTGTTCGTCGACGTTTTCGAGCATTCCGTGTAAACTTTCAAACATTTTTTCCCCAGTAATCAATCGAGGGTAATGCATCATTTGGCTTCCCCTCGATTAGGCTGTACACTCAACTTCTGCTGTAAAAATTTGTAGTTGTTTGATTTGTTATACAGTATCTTTTTTTAAGTGAAAAACCAGTCAATTGTAGAAGATGTTTCATTTTTGACTACATTTGCAGTTCTTTTAAAAACACAAACCACATCAAATTACTGTATTATGATTTTGCATTCATTTTATACAGTAGTTTTTTTTTATTTAAAAAAATAAAACAAATGTTTGTTTATTTTCTACTACATATGTGGTTTATTTTGATTACAATTATGATTAATTTCTTTAAAAACAAATGACAATGTCAGTTGAATTTACTGAAATGTAAGACGTCTTTTTTCAAGTGAAATTTCATTTGTTTTTAACTACATTTGCATTGGTCTTTACCTATATAGTATTCTACGTGTACGTAAGTTTGCAGTAAATTTCAAAGATCATTGACTAAATTACCCAGACGGTTCACATGACGCAGACTCCTTATACAGCCTATCTGATGTAACCTGATTTATTATAGGGTTATTGTCGTGGTCTCCCGGTCATGAAGGAATATGAATTTTATCTGCGAAGGTGCTGGCATCTGCGAAAGAGTAGATATGATTGAAAGTCTAACTAAGAAAATCGCTTAGGATGTTAAGAATGAGAATGAACGGAATTCTGCGGTACCCTTGCATTAAAATTTAACTAATCGGATAAGACAGCGCTTGTAGTGCGATCTCTAAGAAACCTCGAGAGAAGTCATCACCGATACCAAACGCTATAAGCTTTAACAGGAATACTTTATGCCACACACCACAGTGGGATATATCATAAAATTTTTTGAAGTAGTTCGGCCATTTCTTACTTAGTGGTCCGATTACAATGAAATTTTGAACAGGCATAAGTGACGTAATAACGAGCTTTGATTTGAACCTTCCATATCCATCGAGGACTGTAATATAGACGAGGATATAGACGAGGGAAATGATCCTAAAAAGTACAACTCTTTAAGGACATATAAACAAATCAACCATGCAAGATTTTTGTATCTGTTTTCATACACGATAAAAACAAAAGGACGCCAACAATGTGTATCGTATACATATAAATTGCGGATTAAAAAAACTTAAATTTTGTGTTGTCATCGGCTTGTCAAAGTAGTTGTCTATTAATTAAATTAAGCAAAATAAAATATTCTGGCAATTCTTCCCTAACTACGTAAGCGCCATCTATCGAATATACAAAGAATATATCATAGATGTGGCATCACTTACAACATATGGGAAAACAGTGGACATTAAAGTGAGGTAAGTTTCTAAAAATAGAACTGTTGTGTTGTTGGAGTTGTACTTCTGAGATTATGTATTCAAGAACAAATACACCGTGTACTGAATAAAACTAGTTTTAATCGCAACAAAACTCGACGCAATCGAACAAATAAAAACATAACAAATATTACATTATTAAAAAAAAACAGGGTCACTGACGAAGGTTCAATACCAGAAACTGCACAGTCTAATTCAGAAAATTGAAAATTTACAACGTAGTTATGATTTTTAGAAAATACACTCATTCTTCTCTACCACGCCTTTCACAATTAAAATTAAATAAAATTGCAATTGTCTGAAAAAGACGTTAAAATTCAAACTCAAATAAAATATTTAAATTTAATAAAGATTAAATGTGTATTTGTAAACTAAATGATTATAATGACTATTAGTGTAGTGTCATCAAATTGCAAACAAATATACGTGCAGGTAGACAGACTAAAGCGAAAGACAATTACACACATCTTACGTAATTTTGTATATTAAATTTTTCTATTGCAAAAAAATTTTGTATATTTCATATTTTGTTATTTATTTTGGTTTGTAGAAAGATGCCATCATCAGACAAACACTGATGTAAGTATTTAAATGATAATTTGTTTATGTTGTATATTTTTAATTTCTATATATTTTCATTAGGGTGGGGCGATTAGTATGGAAGGAAACAAATCTTAATGGGCGCTTCGCGTTTCTGATTCTTGGGATCGTACTGAGCAAAAAAGTCCACTAGACCATACGTTTACGGTGAAAATCGAGCTTCCAGATTTTGACTTTACGTCAAAAAAGCCCTGTTTTGAAATTAAAAATTAACCAATTAAACCCCAACCACAAAAATTTATTGATGCATTAATCTGCTAGAGAATCTTCCAAAGAAGAGATTGATACCATAATCTTGGATAACCTCCTCCTACTTCCTGAGATATGTCCATCCCACACATTGTAACTTTCGCAAAATACGGCAAAAAAGCCCTATTTTGAAATTGAAAATTAACCCCACAAATATGGCTGCTAGAGAATCTTCCAAAGAGATTGATAACATAATCTTGGATAAGCTCCTCCTACTTCCTGAGATATGTATATCCCTCACATTGTTACTTTCACAAAATACGGCTAAAAAGTCAAAATCTGGAAGCTCGATTTTCACCGTAGACGTATGGTCTAGTGGACTTTTTGCTCAGTACAATCCCAAGAATCAAAAACGCGAAGCGCCCATTAAGATGTTCAAATCGCCAAACCCTAATTTTCATATATTTATTTTTAAAATTAATTTATATAATTAATTCGTGCCGTCAATGTGGGATTCTGAACGTTTCCATAGTTTGTAACGTATTATAAATTATTTTTAGATTTTTAAAATTACAGCAAATAAATTAACTAAACTATAATTTGTCTACAAATTTTTTGCGTTTTTTTAGTCTACTAATATAAAGCAATAATTTTATAAACTTTTAGCAAGGACTTTTTCATTTTTAATCAACTAAGTGTTGGCAAAACTTTTGCTGAATCTACTAATTTTGATGCTCGAAACCAGCTCGCTAATTTTCAGCAAAAGATTTTGCTGTCATTAGCAATTTTTTTTGCTAGCACCCTACTAACTAAAATTTGGCTGACTCCATATAAATCGATGTTTATGCCCATAGTGCATTGCATTGGTTATACTACGTTTGCTGGTGTATGTGTGTGTAAGTGCTATGTCATGCCAAATATTGGCAGCATACCATGAGCTTCCATTCAAAATATATATTCACCATACCATGCAACAACCACAACATCAACAACAACTAATCATGCAGTAACCAGTCTGTTTTTTCTTCTTTTGTATTTGAACTGAACTCCACTTTTGGCATGTCTTTTTTTTCATTATTATTGTTTTGATACCGATTAGTGACGAAAACCTCCAAAAACAAAACAAAAAATACGCAAAAAAAAATCCAACAAAACACCAGCATTAAACTGGAAAATTTTTAACATGCGCTGAAACTTTGCTGCACTTTTAAAGCTTTGGTTGGTCTCTTGCAATGATGATTTTTTTCCCTCTGTTTTGTTTGTTGCACGTCATTGTTGCAGCATACTACCCATACAGGCAAGTCTTATAATTTTGTTATTGCCATTTTAGTTTTGTTGAAAACTACAAACTTTTTTTTTTTTTAATAAACATTCTTGCTTTCTTTCTTCATCTCCTTTTGCTTTGAAAAACTCGCAATAATTTTTTTAGTTTTTTTCATTTGTTTGTTTCTGAATGCCAAGGAACTTTTCAAGTTTTACAGCATAAAATTCCTTATATAGTATTTACCTTAAAATGCCTGAGAGGGCTACATGATCAACAAATGGCAACAACAACATTCATCTGCCACAGCAACTAAAACAACAACAGCAACATCCTGAGAGGCTTTACCTTTTACTCTTTTTTTTACTTTAAAAAGCCTGTCTTGGGTTTGTGTGCAATTTAAAGAGCACACTCATAGAAATAAACCTGCAAAAATAGCAGAAAAAGCTTATTTAGAAATTACCTTGAAGAAAAAACTGCTAAATTAAGCAGGTTTTTTTGCTACATATTTAATAATAAAAAATAAATCTGTTAACTTTACAAAATTTTAGTTAAACTTCGATGTGAATTTTAGTTAAATTAAAATAGCATTTTACTCTGTAAAATTAGCACAAAACCTGTAATATTAACAAAATGTTTGCTATATTTACCTCAAATTTAGTAAAATGCAAAATCATTAGAAATGTTTGCTAAAAAGTATAGATTGCTGATTTCATAAGGGCAGACTTTTATTTGCAAAAAAAAAATTCCAAAAAGTTCACATTTTAATGATTTTTTTTGTTTTGACTAAATATTTAGTAAATGTTTTTGCTGATTTTAGCGGAATATTTTGTTTCTTTTAATTAACTACAATTTAGCTCAAATATTACTAAACATTTGTAAATTCACCAGATTTATCTTTGCCATTCTTATATTACTAATATTTAGTCAAAAAAATAAGCTAATTTTAGCAGATTTTTTTCTGCAAAGTAATTTTTAACTAATTTTTAGTAGTTTTTATTTGTTATTTTTACAGGTTTATTTTTATGAGTGTATGATAACAACAACGACCTAACAGAAGGACGGACACAAAAGATAGACAGACAAATCTGAAAGTATCTAAAGCAGTTGAAATTCTGTTCTAAATAAATTCCTAAGAAATACAAAATTTACAAAAAAAAAAAAAAAAAAAAAAAAAAAAAAGAGTAATAAATTAAAATCAGTCAAGACCGATTATACAATCACGCTATAGCAGTTTATGTTGTTAGGTGCAGCCAAATATAGGGATTGCAAGATTTAAAGTTTTTTTTTTTCAGTCTAAATTTTGTTTCTTTGATTAAGGTCGTTCATTTTTTATATCTTTTTTGAATTTACAGGCCCAAAAGTTTACATATGTTTCGAGATGTATGTATATGTTAAAAATTTGAGCCCGCTAAAAACATTACTCATCTAGCGCAAATGAATTGAAGTTTTCAATATTTTCAAGTGTAAATTTGGCTTTATGTCCCATTTATTAATAAATGCTTATGCCCGTTACCAGTTGAAATTTTGCAGTGTATGATGTTATTAGCAGGGACGGGAAGTTCATGCAAATGCAAATTTGTTCCCTTAAGTCTGGGTAAACAACATATCTTTGCGAGTCAACGAATTTACGTTACAATGCCATCGATTTGTTAGTCTATATTTTTGATATAAATGCATATTTTTGCATATTTTGCTATAAATGCATATTTTGCTTTAAATACATATTTTTAGAGCATAACTTACAATATTTAACCGATTTCCACAAATTTGGCATATAATACTAAAATGTAAACCAACCTTCAGAAAAAAAGGTGTATCATTTACAAAAATTCGAGTAATAGTTTATAAAGTCAAAACGCTTAACTAAATGTTAGAAGGGATATATTTGTAAATAAGCCCAAGTTTTTTGTAAAGGGTCCGCCAAATAACTTTTTTTTTGAACTCCTGAACCAATTGGTCTTTTATGCAAAATTCGTCTCAATGATGTCTTCGAAATGTTCAATTGTTGAGAACGACGGTGAATTGATGTTGATGGCGCTTCACGCACACTTTCTGCCACAGCAGCAATATTCTAGGGTGTACGCACTGTTTTTGGCTTTTCACGCTTTGGTTTATCGATGAGAATGCCAGTTTCTTTCACTTTTTTCACAAGATAACGAACATACGGACCATATTCGTTCAGCGGAAGGATAAAACTAATTATCTGTCAAATCAGACATGAGCTAAATGTTACCATTCATGAAATAAGCACTAGTTGAAAAAAACGATAGATGGCGGACCCTTTATAATATTGCAACGTTTTCCAGGATCAATAAACTATTAATTTTTGTGAATAAAAAATACTCCATTATATTGAAAATACTATTTTTATTAAAATTAAAATAATTGAAGTTTGATATAATTTTTATTAAAAATAAAAATTATGTTTTTTCGACCTTTAATTTTGCAATGAAAATGAAAATTATTCAAGTTCTCGGCCATACTCTATATTTCTTTATTAGGATATTGTCCTCACAAATGATCTATAGAGTTTTTGTTTTCAAATTTATTAATAGACCACTTTCAGGAATATGTTGATAGATCTATTTCCGGAATTTTCTAGGTTCCCATCATCAGAACACGTATTGAAAAAAGTGGCAATCCCATGCAAAACATTAAACATTCATATAAACTAGTTTTCTCACTAAATGAGAACTAATATATGAGCTCGAAGTTAAAGACTGTCACCATTGATCAAAATTAAATTGAAAACTTGTTTGTTATGTGCAAGGTCTGCCTTTGGTAGATATACAATACACGTTTTTTGTTTTTTTTTCTCCTTTTTATTTTCACACTTGTTTTGTTTAAAAACTAGAAAATTCCCGAAATAGATCTATCAACACATTCCTGAAAGTTAGCAATTAATAAATTTGAAAACAAAAACTCTGTAGAATATTTGTTAGGACACTATTCTAATAAATAAATAAAGAGTAAGGCCTCGAACTTGAATAGTTTTCATTTTCATTAATAATTTATTAAACAACTAATAACACTTTTTTAAAAAACTATACTTAAAAACTAATATAAATACCTCGATGCAATTAACCATGATGTGTTTACGATGTCCAACGTCTTGAGACGTTTCCAAATTCTCCGTAGTAATAAATCCAACATATTGTGCCTGGAAAAAAAACAGTACTATTAGTATTTAGATTTTTGTATTTACATATACGATATTACTTACATTCTTTATAATTTTTCGTCTAATTTTACATTCTGTTCATTTAATTAAATTGTGTCAGAAATAAAATGCTTAAGAAACTCACCCTCCATTATGCTTTTATGTTCGATATTGTCATATCTAATAAATATTACTAGACTGATTTGTGTATGTCGAACTAAATTCTAAGTTTTTTTTTTGTAATTCATCTTTTTTATTAGAAAAATATACTTGTAGCTTATTTTATTTTCCAAATTTCATCAATGCAAATTTTACATAGCATGTTTTGTATTAAATATCATCAATGTAAATTTTACATAGCATAAACTTGAATAAATTACCAAAAAAAAAACAACTTGCGAAATTTATCAAAAAATCCCGGACCCCTTAGTTTTATTTTTACCCAGTTAGAGTATTTTTTGGTATTTTTTTTAACATGGGCAAACATTTTTCATCATAAATAAATAAAAATTAAGATTTTGAATCGTTTTATGTCTCATTTTAACGGTTGTACTTTGACATATAACATGTGATTTCATTAAGCTTTCATGAATCGCATTTTTTATATAATACTAATAACATAGTCTGCAAATTTCAGCTGTTAACTGTCATAAACATTTATTAATAAATGAAACATAAAGCAAATAAACTCCCCGCAGACGTCTTTCTAAATATCCATAGACACTATTCCCTACTTCCTCCTCTCCATAACCAATTTTCCTCATATAAGCAAAATGCACTGCATTAGTAGCGGCGTCCACGGAGTATTGGGCTATAGTTGAAAAAAAGAACTTCGGAAAAAATTCGTTTGTATCCAAATAAGCAAAACAACTTATGAATTTGAAAGTCCATCTAAAAATTTTTATTCCTACAACAATCGAAGTTTTTACTTGAAATACCGAATTAAACCAAAATGTATCGTGCTTTGATCGCTCTATATTATATGATCGCCTATTGTATGGACATAAAGAGAAAGAACAGCCCTAAATCGACTTAAAGGTGGATAAGTATTTGTCAAATGTTGAAAATAGTCTCCAACCATAAGCGCAAAATCTTTATATCCTGATCACATAGTGGTGTAGGGTATCCAAATGTTATTTTGCTTTTTAAGCTGATATGTTATGGCAAGTCTGTATTTTTGTAGATATTTAAGTTTAAAGAAGTAGATTAAAGGAAGGGGTTAATTTAAAAACTCAAATCTAAATTAATTGATCAAAGACAAAATAAAGTATTTATGAAGATTTGTTTATCTTCATTAGAACTTCAAATAAAAAAAAAATACTGATCCTTTATTATTTTCTTTGAGGAAATAAGTGTAGCGTCTTTTTTTTTGCAATTACGTTTTTTAATAATGATTATTCTTTCATAATTTGGTATTTGTAAAAGGTTATCTTGTTGGGAGTCAATCGGTAATTTCCCATCAAATAGCGGGCAGTATTTTATTATTTCTGGTGGAATGCTATTTTTCTGACTCCAATAGCAGTATTTTCTTTACCCAGAGTGTGAGGGCTGATATCTCTATTTCATATGCTTTTCATTTCTCAGACATCGCGCTATAGCAGTTGTTATAGATGTGATCTCGTCCGATGATTTTCAGTTAAATGCAGGGGTACCTCAAGTTTCCGTTCTTTTTCCATCTCTACTTTTTTAACTTTTAAAACGACATTCTCCGTATAACTTCCAATCATATCTGCTCTTTTGCAGAGGACAGCAACATTTGCCTTTCAATATTCTTCGATCACAGGCCAAGCCTTGTGGAGGTTGTGTGCAAAGGGCAGATTATGAATGAATCACGCAATGAGGACCTAATGGCAATCTCCGACAAGTAACCCAATGTTATTTGTTGGCCCATATGGCCAAGGGGTCCCCAATGTCATCTGTATGGGTGGTATCAATATTGAGGAATTTGAATCTCTTGATATTCTAGGCATGACAATACATGACTTCATCTGTTGCGCAAAAAATACAGGGCACAACAATATTGAACTGATAACAAATTTTTTTTAAGTCAATTCGGAACAAAACCCTTTCGCGCAGAAAACCAATTTCTAAAAGCCTCTTTTATTTAACAATTTATTTTAAGTAGTAAATTACAACATAACAAAAAAATATGTAATTTTAAGTAAAATGTTACATTTTTAAAAAAAATTAATCAAAACTTCACTGTGTTTGGCTCGGGAACTTTTTTAACGACCACGAAAAAGTAAGATCATGGTTCATAATATTTTTTCAAGGTCTTCATGGATATGCCATGTAGTTTTTGATATTTGCAAAATATGCAAAAAGTAATAACCCTATTGTTCAAGTGTCGAAAGTTTCTTGGGTTTCTTAGCCGGTGCAAGAACTATATCCGGTGGAAGATGGAATACAACCCCAGTATATTGGCAGGGTCTTCAGACTATAGATTGGAGCTTATAGTGTGCAAAGGAGGACATCAGCACTCAAGGCAGTAGGGTACCCAGCTCTATTGATTCGTTGAGACATCGTCGGACTGTATGTGGTATGATACTGTTCTATCGATGCTACCATGGGAAGTGTTCTAATGAGGTAAGTAAGTGTTTATGTTCGTAACATACGCTTGTCCAGTAAATCTTATTCGTAGGTCCCGTCGATAGTCCAGTAGATCTCGCAAAGCATTACAGAGATAAATCTTTCTTAATTCGAACTACACGTATGTGGAATAAACTCCCGCAGACGTCTTTACTGAAAATTACAATTTAGAGAAATTCAAGGCAATATCCATTGATACTACTTCCTACTTCGTCCTCTCCATAACTTATTTTCCTGATATTAATACAATTCACTGCATAAGTAATGGCATCCTCTGAGTATTGGACTATAGTAATAAGAAACAAAAATGCATCCACCATGCATTCTGGGAAAAGAAATTTGTGTTTTGCATTTACGAACACAAACACATTCCAATACTGAGTTCAAAATATTAAAAAATAAACTATACTAACTATGCATAACCCTTTAGAATTTTTGATTGCATATTAAATTCTTTGGAATTTAATATTCAATTGAATTTTTTTCAAAAATTTGCGGTAATAGTTAATGTGGCTATTTATTTGAATCGATTTATACTCTCTGGGACGCTCTTCCAAGGACAATTTCCAGGATGCTATTTGGATCAATAGAATATGCTAACTTCTTCAGATCAAATTGAAGTTCCATATGATAAGGCGGTTAAAATAGTAACACTAGTTCAAATGCGTTGGGCGGCTAATACTTGTGAATCTTTTAAATCAACCGTAATTGTTGAAATTCCCATTGGAGATCTGATATACAGAACCTGTATGCAACACACCTTTGTACCAAATCCTTGAAGAGAATTTGATGTCGTTTTTATTCCGAAAGCTAGAAAAATGCAGGATGAACATACCAAAAGTAATGCTGGACGATTTTTTTTTAAGGCTGCCGTTTGCCTTAATACGAATGGGAAGCTAATAATTGAAATAATTAAAATTGAAATATAATCTTAATTGAAATGTTGACAGACACATTTCCACCGCAATATTCTCTCTAGCACTATTAGGCTTAAAAAATTATGAAATATGTAGTAAGAATATAAGATTGTAGTGATCTTTAAACTCGATTTCATATAAAGTTTGATGGGATATAAAACTTTGAAGACCATATTCGTATTCGATATGTTTAAGGGAAACCCCTTTCAGATATTCCCCCATTTCCTCACCTCTGTTTTTACTTCTTTAACACAAAATAACTTTCAGATATTCACAATCTTAAGGAAAGAACAAACAACAACCTTCTCCATACATATTTCTACATATAAAATAAAACCTATTTCCAAACATATGTACACTACATACATACTTACGTATACGTAAAATACAACACCACATTCACAAACGTATCGTTTCCATTGCAACGAATGCGCGCGTGCGCATACAATATTTGCCCCGCAAGCAGCAATAACTTAGCTGTTGTTGTACTTACAACGTATGTGTGAATGTAGTAACAACAATATGTATGTGTATATTGTACCCCAAACTCTATGGATGCACGTGTATTTAACAGTGGTTTGGGGAATATTTTTTAACATCATACATACAAACATACTTTTGTTTTGTATGTATGGTACTATGTATGTATTGTATATAAAGGGTTTTTTATTATAGAGGTATAGAACTTTGAAATGGAATAAAACAAAGATGAATTTTTTAAATTGACATGAAATTTACTTTATTCTGGCATTATAATTTAAATATGACTATTGGAATATGACCGCCACGGCTGGCTCGGACATATGACTTTTTCCAACATTTGTGGCCGTATATTGGCAATAACGAGGCGAATGTTGTCCTCCAAGTGGTCAATCGTTTCGGGATTATCGGCGTAGACTAGCTACTTCATATATCCCCACAGAAAATAGTTCAGCCATTGACTTTAACGTTCTGATGAGCATCGTTTTCATATAAGTACGAACCAATGATTCCACCAGCCCATAAAGCACACCAAATATACAATATACACTTGAGGATTATCATCACTCCAACTACGGCAGTTTTTTTTATTGATTTAAAAAAAAATGAGCTCCATCGCTAAACAAAATTCGCTTATGAAAATAGAGAACAGAACCATGATTTTCAAAATAAATTTTGCACAATTTGGAAGCGTTGTTCAGGCGTCAGTCTATTCATGTCGAAATGCCAAACCAAACTAAACATAAATCACTTGACAGCTGACAAAATGGCAGCAGTTAAAAAAGTGTTGCCAACTTGAAGTTCTATGCCTGTATAAAAAACACCCTTTAGATCTCCTTCATCTTTCTTTGGAGTAAAAATAAGTTAAAAAAATATATAAACTACACAATCTGTTCTTTATGTTCATTTTGAAATTTTCTCTACTAAGAAGTTTTAAAATTGTTCTTTCATGCCCCCACTCCCCAAAACAAAGTGAAAAAAAATCTTGCTGATATTAAATGCATATTTATCACACAGATACGAGGTGGGACATAAAACTAGAATAATTTGTATTTTCCTGGTATGTTTGAGATAAAAATAATATTGAATGGGGTGAAGTACTTATTCGAACAACCATCACTTTAAATTCGCATGCTCAGAATATCGATACCACCTATATAAACAGATAACATTGCAGATTCCACAGCCCTAGAGGTCAACAAATAAATTTGAGTCTAATGTTTTAAAATCGATCCTATTTGTAAGACCCAACTCCCGTCTAGACTCATTTTATTAAAAAAATTATTGAATAAAAAAAATTTTATTTACTTTATTTTATTTTATTTTAAATTTTTTTAAGACTCATTATTTTTGCCCATACTGGTAAGCAGTATAGGATATAATATGTACTAGTAAGTACATATATAAATACTTATTTTTGAATTTTTGTAAGCAGGAAAGTAATGATGATTTGTGCAAGTCGAGATAACTCAGATGGTAGAGCGGTGACTAATAAGCTGACAAGGAGACACGGGTTCGAATCCCGTGTGGGCACATTATATTAAAAACAATTTTTTTCTACACTGGTTACGAACGAAGGAAACTGAACGACGAATGATGATGATTTCATCTGGAAAAGTAAAGTAAGTATTGACATTTTGACCTAGCAGATCGTTAAGAAATATTAAGAACAGAACCTTGCAGTATCCCTGAATTTAGCAGAAACTTGTCGGATGCTATTCGTATTTAACTATCCCCCATATTAAATCCGAAGTTTACAATATTAAAAATATATTGTCAGATTCGTATTCATGATCCCAAAAGCCTTAAGATGACAATTTTAAAACAAATTCCGGAACTATTGGAAAACATCTTCCGTTGGTATAGGAATCTTGTCATTATTACGCTAAACTGTATATTTCAAATGGAACTAAATCATTGGAATTCCTACACTCAAAAAAATAAGTTAGTAGAAAAGTTAGTAAAACGTGTTGTACATTAAGTATACTACTTTTTAGCAAATTATTTGCTAAAATTATGTTTTCAGCTAAAATTTCACAGAAATAAATTACAAAATTCTGTTTGTAATATTAAACAAGTGTCACAGAACATTATTGTAAATACAGAAGAAAAAAAAAATTTAAATTGGCGCCAACAATGATGTTTTGTAAATACAAACACCGTTATGTTGGTTTTTTTTAGTAATTTAGAATTTTTTTAAAGAATTTTTAAATGACAAACTACAATTTACAAGTATTTCAACATAAATTTTATGTTGTCACCGGCTTGTGAAAGTAAAATTAGTAATAGTAGTTTTTCAATAGGAACAATTAAAAAAAAACACACATTTTCTGGTGTACATACTTCTACATTTTTTCTGATATCTCACTAAGTAAGGAGCTTTCCACTCTGAAATTTTCAGGGTATATAGAACACATGTGTAGCTATTTGCATAAAAATTTTTAAAATTAAAAAAAGATTTTTTCTCAAAAATTGATTTTAAATTTTTTTTTTTCAAAAATTTTTATTTTTAAAAAAATGTGTATTTTTTTTATACCCCAAAACCTAGCCGTTCTTATGCAAAAAATCGATATTTTTATGCATCAAAAGTTAAGTCCCTACACCACAATTTGAAGCTATAGGGTTGCCAGAGTTTTCCAAAAAAAAAAAAAAAAAAAATTTTAATACTTGCGTTCACTACCGGACACACTAACAAAATTTTATCAAAATCGGAAAACAGCGATTTCACGGTGATATTAATTAAAGACAAAATAATGTATTTAAATTTAATGAAGATTAAATGTGTATTTGCAAACTAAATGTTTAAAATCATTATTAATGTAGTGTGGTCAAATTGGCAATTTGAAATTGCAAACAAATATACGTTCAGGTAGACAGACTAAAGCGAAAGATAAAGAAATCTTAGGTAATTTTTTGTGTTTCCTTTTCTTATTGCAAAATAAATATTTTTGCGTTCGTTTCTAGAATTATCTAAGACATTTGTCTTCCTTAAAAAATCCCATCATTTAGATAACCATTGATGTAAGTAGTTGAAAGATAATCTTGTTTATGTTATATATAATTATTTCTATATATTTTCAGTTATTACATTAATTCATGTCGTGGGAGTATCAACATTTTGATATTTTCTAACTAATTGTAAACTATTTTTAAAATAATCACAAAAATTATTTTAGTATTTTCAGCAAATAAATTAACTACAGTATAATTTTTCTATAATTTTTTTTGAGTTTTTTTTCGGTCTACAAAAATTTAGTACAAATCTTGTTAACTTAAAAGGCTTTTTAATTAACTAGGTGTTAGTTGAATCTACTAACTTTGTTGCTAAAAACTTGTTGACATTAACAATTTTTAGTACAATGTTATTTTAACGTCATATAGACAGTCGCAATAAATTTTTAATTAATATTTTCACAATTTTCTTTGCAAGCACCCTCCTGACTCAGCAAAATTTGTTTCTAATTTTACTAACTTTTTCTTGAGTGTACTTTCAATGTTACAATAGGAATGAGACTGATTTATTTATATCTCAATATTCAGTGAATAATTTAAAGGGCTTTTGGTGTCGCGAGTGGCTTAGAGATCGCTCCATAAGTGTTTTAAAACCATCGTCTGCCATATTGGATTCTTTATTTTGAAAATTCAATCTTAGATTCGTATTCATACCTACCCCCAAAGCTTTCCCTACAAAAATATCCTAAAAACCCGATCACATTTTCAAAAAATCATCCTCCATTTTGAATTTTAATAATCTAATGTCAGATACGTATTTCGCGATCTCAAAAACTATTGGGTGAGAATTTTAAATCAAATTCCGAACAAATTGTAACAAATATTTGAAAATAAAATAATTATTTTTGACTTTATTTATTGTAAAATTTGAGAAGAATAAAAAAGTAAATTAAATTTGACATTTTAAATTTCAAAATAGTTTTTCGAAGAGTAGTTACCTATTACAGATAGTAAAATCTGCAAAGCAAATCGGTGAAATCTTTACCTGCTTACTTAATTTCATATAAATCGGTACAACCTATGCCAGCAAAGGCAATACACTCCAGGCGTAGATCCAGAGCGAAGGTGAAATGGGACATTTCCTCTTCCAAAATGAAATTTTGCAATATAAAAATGTGAAAAAGATTAAAAATGTAAATAATCGAATATACAAAGAATATATCATAGATGTGGCATCACTTACAACATATGGGAAAACAGTGGATATTAGAGTGAGGTAAGTTTCTAAAAATAGAACTGTTGTGTTGTTGGAGTTGTACTTCTGAGATTATGTATGCAAAAACAAAAAACCGTGTATTGAATAAAACTAGTTTTAATCACAACAAAACTCGACCTGACGATAGATCAGTCGGATAAAGCGCTCTGTTCTAACGTGTAGTGCGAGTGCATGTGGCATTAGAAATCAGTTTATCTATACCATGGTCAGTGATTGCACACAAAATTTCATATAGACGCAATCGAACAAATAAAAACATAACAAATATTACATTATTCAAAAAAAACAGGGTCACTGACGAAGGTTCAATTCCAGAAACTGAAATTTAAAATTTACAATGCAGTTATGATTTTTAGAAAATACACTCATTCTTCTATACCACGCCTATCACAACTAAAATTAAATAAAAATTGCATATTAATTATAGTATTAATTGCAATTGTCTGAAAAAGACGTTAAAATTCAAACTCAAACGTAATTAAAAATACTCTAATAAAATTTATTATTCATAATAAATAAAATTTTGCAATACAAAAATGTGAAAAAGATTAAAAAAGTTAATTAAAATTTCCCTCCCCAAAACCTTTTCCTGGATCCGCGCCTGATACCCTCTTATACTTTTTTCTGTTCAAGGTGAACGAAACATTTTTTAACATTAATGCAAAGTTGCATACTTCTTACGAAACTTGTTTATTTTTAATGAAACTTCTTTGTTTAAGGAATGAATTTTGAAAGAAATAAATAACATTTTTCATAAGATGTTATGTAAATCTGCATTACTTTAAGGAAAAGTTTGCAAAGGACGAGTTCCAGTGCAACTTCACTGTTCATATGCTAAAATTAATTAATATCATGCAGATAATTCTCTTCAAAATGTGTCTGATTGAGTTATAATTTGTCCTTAATATTGCAGGACATTTTTGATTTTTAAAACTTTCAAGATTTTAAATTTTGTCCATAAGTGTATGTGTAGTAGTACTCTCATACAAGAAAACAAACCAACACAAATGACTATGAAACAAAATAATAAAAAAAATAATACAACGACAACAAACATATAGAAATAAGACTTAAAAAAAATTCTGCACAGTAGCAGTTTTTGGTGTTTAATGTGAGCTTGATTTTTGTAGTGAAAACAGCAGCAACTATAACAAAACCAAGAACAGCAACAACAACAACAACAGCAATAACTACGACGACAAGATCATGATACAAGCTACAACAGCAACCCTGCTTGCCAGCCAGCAACAAACAACAACATCAGCAGCAGCAAGTAGTAACATATTCCAAAACCATAACAACCGTTGGTAGCAGGCTCATAAACAACAACTACTACAACCAACCAACAACTCTACCAGAAGCATAAAAATAACAACAGCAACAACAAAAACAACATCAAAAATATAACGAAAAAATCTTACTTAAATGAAGAAAGCAAAAAAGCCTTTTTGTTCAACATGCAGCAGCATTCTTCGTGTCATTGCAATGTCTTGCAATTGCCTTAAATATACGAGTAGTATATGCAACAACAACAACAACACTTAGCAGAAACAATAACGTAGAAAAAAAAAAACTTTAGCTCAGTGGATCTTAACATTTAATTTTCGGCGTTCCTTCAAACAGTTATATTGCCACCTTTAAGGATTCGAAATTGCTTGAAATTTCACTATCGTAGAATAAGAGTCCTTTTTATATCTTACATTAAAGATTTCAGCAAAATTTTGTGTTTCTTCAAATCGCTTTTCGTAAACTTAAAAAAATAACACTGCACACAGAGAAAAATTTAGCTATTTGTCAACTGAAATTCGGTTACATCGACTTAAATTCGGTTATTACGAATTTCGGTCGGTTCTTACAACTAAATATTAGTTTTCACAACAAATGTCGGCTGATTCAACTGAACTTTTGTTGCAACATCCAAAATATTCAAAAATCGAATATAAATATCATTGTACTAACTGAATTTATAAGTTGGTACCATTAAAAAACGCTCTTCAATTCGGTTATCACTTTATTTCTCTGTGTGTATTAAACACCAAAGAAGAACTAAGAACAACTTGCGACGCATATTGTTTATATAATTTCAGCACGCTGAGCACTAATCTGAAATCTTACGGTTAGTTTTCGAGATATTTTAACTTTTAGATTTTCATTGAATACCTTCTTTTTAACCAGTTTTGCTTTGTAAAACAGGCGCGGATCCAGGGGTGTTTGGATAGGGGGTGCTTTATCCCCTCCCAAACCGATTAAAAAATAATAATATATATAATACGATACAAAAAACTTAAAAATAACAGGGTTTTGAAATTTTAAATCGTTGTTAAATAAAATAGGCTTATGAATTTGGTTGCCTAGACTGTTTGGCAAAAAAAAAATTGGCAAATTGGCACGAAAAATGGCAAAAAAAAATAGCATCAAATGGCAAAAAAAATAACATGGAAACATTAGTTGCTTTAAAAGAAACCCTGCAGGAAACTTGGGGTCAAGTGTCTACAAGTCTCCACTTTTGTCTACTATTTTTTTGACATTGTCAACTATGCGTCTACACTTTTTACTTTATTAACTCACTAGTAAATTTTTGGTTCCAATGTCTACATATGGTCCCATTAGAACTAATTAGTCACTAGTGAATCTATGGTTCTTATGTCTACATGTGGTCCCATAAGAACTAACGAGTCACTAGTGAATCTTTGGTCCAATGTCTGCATATGTTCCCATAAGAACTACCTAGTCACTAGTGAATCTTTGGTTCCAATGTCTACATATGGTCCCATAAGAACTACCTATTCACTACCTAGTCAATAGTTCTAATGTCACTAGTGATTTTCAATGACACGTACATGTTAAATGTCTATAGCAAATTACATTGCCTGGGGAATATTTGGTTAGTAGTACTGGTGACACAGTCAATAGTGAATCAATACTTTTTCACTATTGACATTTCCTGCAGGGAAGCTTACCGAAAATTACGGCCTTTTTACGAACGAAAAGAAATTTTCGTATAAATAACGAAAATTTGTTTTTGTGTCCCGTGTATCTTTGACAAAAGAAATTGTCAATTTATATCGTTTCGTAAAAGATAAATAAGCCCTTAAGCAAATATTTATAACATATATCGTCCTATCCATGATAGATCGGCCAAAATTTGACAAGAGATCATTTAAATTCCTTTATGTTTTGTACACGTATTCTCTATGTCTATAAGTAATGTATGCGGGAAAAATTGCAACACATTTTGCAACGCTGGAAAACAAAAGTACTGAAGCTATTAATTTTTTACTGTTATATTTGAATAACCACATGTTTTCTCATGTTGCTTTGACAATTTTATCAATAAATTGACATTTAATTATTTTAAAATGTCGACAAAAGAAAAACAACGTCGAGAAGCAATTTGTAATTTTTTCAATAATCATACTAATTGGAAAATTTCGAAAATTGTTTCTCATTTTGTAGAGCAAGGAGAAAATCGGTGTGTGGTATATAGAATACTGGCTAGGTACAAAACAAGAAAAACCACAAAGAGAGAGCGTGGCTCCGGAAGAAAGTGCAGTTTTGCCGACTCATCGAAGATGTATCAACTCAGAAAAGTTACTGAAGGTAAGATCGCTAAATCGTATAGAGAGATTGGAAGAAAGTTTCATTGTGATGGAAAAACAGTAGGAAAGTACCTCAATGATATGGGAATACAGAAAAGATCCAGGAAGAATAAGCCGACTGTTTCCGAAGCGCAAGAAGTTACACAAATAAAACGATTAAGAAGTTTAATCAAAAATGTATTTTACGCCAAGAACAACATAATTTGCATCATGGATGATGAGTCATATTTTACGCTAGATGGTAATGAATGGCAAGGAAGGCACTTTTTCGAAGGACAAAATAAAATATTTGGAGCATACAAAAGCTTTACTATGGCTTGCAATTAGTCCGCAAGGGATGTCGGAACCAGTGTTTTTTGAATCTGGATTGGCCGTCAATTCTGAACGATATATTGAGCACTATTTGCCAAAGGTGAAAGATTTCATAGAAAAGATGCATCGAGGCGTAAATGTGATCTTCTGGCCAGACTTAGCATCTAGCCATTACGCTCGAAAAACCGTAGAAGCTATGGACACACTTCATATACCATATGTTCATAAAGAGGAAAAACCACCAAATGTCCCTCAATTACGTCCAATCGAAGATTTTTGGGCTAATTTAAAGCAAAGAGTTTATGCTGGTGGCTTCAGACCAAAAAATACAAAAAATCTGATCGAAAAAATTAAAAAGGAACTCCTCAAAATGCCAAAATCGATATTTTCCACAGCTATGGAAAAAGTTCCCCAAAACTGCCGCAAAGCGGATCGGATGGCACCAAATTTGTGTTTACATTAAATTAATAGTATGTATTGTTCTTTTTAAAAGTGAAATAAAATTTACATTAGTTTTAGAAAAAACTAAAACATATTACATTTATAGTAATTAAATGTGCTAAAGTCCCAAAACTTATTTAACAAATTGTGAATCAATCTGATGTAGGCGTGTCCCTATCCGGATTTCATTCCTGCCTAAGGAAATCTTCAGGGGACTTTGTTATTAGAATTTCTAGAGATATTTGTTATGTTAAATCACAAACTCAATGAGAATTTCTTGTCCTCGTCTAGGAGCGAGATTCAAAATTTAAAATATCAAAGAAAAAACAAAAACAACAACAAAATATTGTCACAATTGGCTTTGTCATCTTCCAAATACTACTCTGTTTTTTTGACAGACCTAGCAATGTAGTGACGTTTATTCAAGTAAATCAACAATAGAAAATCATATGGTTTCTATTAGTGTCAGTTACATTTAAATTTGCACAAGCACCTGCATATTTGTTATTTAAATTTATTTTCATCGGGATAAACATTAATTTCATTTATAGTAATTAAATGTGCTAAAGTCCCAAAACTTATTTAACAAATTGTGAATCAATCTGATGTAGGCGTGTCCCTATCCGGATTTCATTCCTGCCTAAGGAAATCTTCAGGGGACTTTGTTATTAGAATTTCTAGAGATATTTGTTATGTTAAATCACAAACTCAATGAGAATTTCTTGTCCTCGTCTAGGAGCGAGATTCAAAATTTAAAATATCAAAGAAAAAACAAAAACAACAACAAAATATTGTCACAATTGGCTTTGTCATCTTCCAAATACTACTCTGTTTTTTTGACAGACCTAGCAATGTAGTGACGTTTATTCAAGTAAATCAACAATAGAAAATCATATGGTTTCTATTAGTGTCAGTTACATTTAAATTTGCACAAGCACCTGCATATTTGTTATTTAAATTTATTTTCATCGGGATAAACATTAATTTCATTTATAGTAATTAAATGTGCTAAAGTCCCAAAACTTATTTAACAAATTGTGAATCAATCTGATGTAGGCGTGTCCCTATCCGGATTTCATTCCTGCCTAAGGAAATCTTCAGGGGACTTTGTTATTAGAATTTCTAGAGATATTTGTTATGTTAAATCACAAACTCAATGAGAATTTCTTGTCCTCGTCTAGGAGCGAGATTCAAAATTTAAAATATCAAAGAAAAAACAAAAACAACAACAAAATATTGTCACAATTGGCTTTGTCATCTTTGTCAAAGCCAATTGTGACAATATTTTGTTGTTGTTTTTGTTTTTTCTTTGATATTTTAAATTTTGAATCTCGCTCCTAGACGAGGACAAGAAATTCTCATTGAGTTTGTGATTTAACATAACAAATATCTCTAGAAATTCTAATAACAAAGTCCCCTGAAGATTTCCTTAGGCAGGAATGAAATCCGGATAGGGACACGCCTACATCAGATTGATTCACAATTTGTTAAATAAGTTTTGGGACTTTAGCACATTTAATTACTATAAATGAAATTAATGTTTATCCCGATGAAAATAAATTTAAATAACAAATATGCAGGTGCTTGTGCAAATTTAAATGTAACTGACACTAATAGAAACCATATGATTTTCTATTGTTGATTTACTTGAATAAACGTCACTACATTGCTAGGTCTGTCAAAAAAACAGAGTAGTATTTGGAAGATGACAAAGCCAATTGTGACAATATTTTGTTGTTGTTTTTGTTTTTTCTTTGATATTTTAAATTTTGAATCTCGCTCCTAGACGAGGACAAGAAATTCTCATTGAGTTTGTGATTTAACATAACAAATATCTCTAGAAATTCTAATAACAAAGTCCCCTGAAGATTTCCTTAGGCAGGAATGAAATCCGGATAGGGACACGCCTACATCAGATTGATTCACAATTTGTTAAATAAGTTTTGGGACTTTAGCACATTTAATTACTATAAATGAAATTAATGTTTATCCCGATGAAAATAAATTTAAATAACAAATATGCAGGTGCTTGTGCAAATTTAAATGTAACTGACACTAATAGAAACCATATGATTTTCTATTGTTGATTTACTTGAATAAACGTCACTACATTGCTAGGTCTGTCAAAAAAACAGAGTAGTATTTGGAAGATGACAAAGCCAATTGTGACAATATTTTGTTGTTGTTTTTGTTTTTTCTTTGATATTTTAAATTTTGAATCTCGCTCCTAGACGAGGACAAGAAATTCTCATTGAGTTTGTGATTTAACATAACAAATATCTCTAGAAATTCTAATAACAAAGTCCCCTGAAGATTTCCTTAGGCAGGAATGAAATCCGGATAGGGACACGCCTACATCAGATTGATTCACAATTTGTTAAATAAGTTTTGGGACTTTAGCACATTTAATTACTATAAATGAAATTAATGTTTATCCCGATGAAAATAAATTATAAAACATATTACATTTTGTTGCAATTTCATTCCGCATGCGTTAACTGCCGTTTTCAGTTTTTGCAAAATTTTGAAAACTCGCGTTTATATGGCCGTTTTCAGTTTTTAAAAAATCATAAAAAAAATTAAAAGTATTTCAAAAATCTAAAAAGCATATGAACGGTTACACTAAGCAGTAACGGTATTTTAATTATTTCGGCAACGTTATTTTAGGGATAACGGGTTTTTAGTTATTTCGGTAAGGGTATTTTAAAGATAACGTTATTTTAGTTATTCAGGTAATGTCAATGCACAAATATAATTTTAGCCGCATTATGCCCGCATTATAATGACTAGCTAGTTTATGATCAAGCTTTGGGAAAATATATATCTATTAACAGCGATTATTTTTTCTGATTTTGTCAGATTATTTCGGTAACGGTATTTTAAGGATAACACTATTTAAATTATTTCGGTAACGATATTTTAGCGATAACGATGTTTTAGTTATTTCGGTAACGTTAGTTAAAGGATATTGGTATTTTAGTTATAAAGGAAACGGTATTTCAATTATTTCGATAACTGTATTGTAGGGATAACGGTAGTCAGTTGAAAGGGCTTTGAATCGATATGGTATTATAACGGTGTTAGCTGCCATTCCGGTTTTTTTGTATAATCACAAATTAAAAAAAAAAAACTTTAAAATATTAAAAAAAATTCTTTTTATATGGAAAATGTAGAAAACTATTTAAAAAAAAAAATAACTAAAAATAGGTAGCATTTTAGTCCCAAAAAAGTCAAAGTTGTTATTTATTAAAAAAAATATGAATTTTACAAAAAAGACAACGTTTTAAAAGTCGAAAGGAGAGAAAAGAGTGCACAATGCAATCAAAAATTGTATTTGCAATTTCAACATCATCTGCTTATTAAATCCTAGAAATACCCAGCAAAACTTTGGTAATGGGTGCGATAAAGTAATGCATTACCTTGTAATGTGTACTCCTTACGTGCATCATTATTTTCCAACAAGAAGTAATGAGTTACAGATAATTAAACACTCATGGATTACCTTGTAATGATACCTCATTACATTTTACATCACTTCAAAACATAACATAATGACCTACCGATCATCAATTACATAATGCATGAATTATAAACGTAAAGTAAGTATTAATATATATTTTTGAAAATCTATTTATAGATACATTACTTTGTGATTTTTTGTAAGCATGAGGGTAAGGTGTATTTTCGATATCACGAACGAAAAAACGAAGCACAACAACTCATTTACATTTTAAGCAATAAAATATTATATGTATCGATAGCTCAGTTTGTAGAGTTCTCGCCTAACTAATTGTTAAATACCAGAGACCCCAGGTTCGAATCCCAACATGAAAAAAAGTTATTTATTTAATTAAAAAAAATAATTGGAAAAAAAAAATATCTGTAAAAAAAAATTTTTTATGCATTTTTTTTTTGTGAAAATCTATTTATAGACACATTACTTTTTTCCACCATGTAACCATATAAGTAACCAGTTACTTTACCCCCTACAAGGTAATGAGTTAAACCTATTACTTTGAGGCTCATCGCCTGTAAAATTCATCAGTGAAGTAAGGTAAAATGTAATGCGTGAAGCCCTATGGCGATACATTACTTTACCCATGATTTGGTAATGTGTGGTTTTGCTGGGTAGTTCATCTAATTTGGGAAATATGGCTCTTCAAAGTTCACTGCTTTTTAGCACTTTTTGGTTTTTCAAAAAATCAGAAACGGGAATAAAAACGCGAGTTGACACAATTTTAAGGAACTGAAAACGGTAGTAAGTAATACACATCCTAGAGTATGCATTAGGCCGGGTCGATTTGTATGGAGGCAAAAAAATCGCTCAACGTTCAAGGAAAATCGTATTCTAGGGATCAAAATAAGAAACTTTGCCGAAGGAACCATACCTCTAAAACGAATTCTGATGTCCCGACTTTTGACCCCTAGGGTCAAATTTTGAAAAATTCCACTTTGACCCATTTAGAGTGCCCCAATCGAATATAATTTATACATACATCTGCTAGAGCGTCTTCCGGAGAATAAAAAGAGACCCTAATCTTGGAAAGACTCCTCCTATTATATCTCTATCCCGAGATTTGTACATTTTGCTATAAAAACACGGTTAAAAAGGCTCTTTTTCAACTTAAATTTTAACCCCTTCACGGTCACCTAGAATGATGATTTATGCATTAATCTGCTAGCGCGTCTCCCGGAGAAGAAGTAGCTCCCATAATCTCGGAGAGATTCCTCCTACTTTCTGAAATATCAAAGTGGGCTTTTTCAAAATTTGACCCTACGGGTCAAAAGTCGGGACATCAGAATTCGTTTTAGAGGAATGGTTCCTTCGGCAAAGTTTCTTATTTTGATCCGTAGAATACGATTTTCCTTGAACGTTGAGCGATTTTTAAATCGACCCGCCCTAGTATGCATATTCCAAATTTTAACAAAATTAAAGGACTGGAGGCCAAAAATTACCGTTTTTGAACGTTGTCTCCTAAAATGGGCGATATATTTGTTTTTTTTAGTTTTCTTGAAACTTATATACAATGGATGGTTTTCATCTATATTTTACACAATTTTTTAGCGGAAAGTCTAACAAACTTACAAAATTGGCTTTTTATATAGCAAGGATCCGAAATTGCATGGTTACAAAATAATTGAAAAAGTAGCAAAAGTCTCATTTGATGGCAAATGCCAAAAAAAATACCTACCCTGATTATGACATAAAAGATTTTTGGGATTTCTTTTAAAGATTCTTACTGGTATGGAGTTGCTGAAACGTATTTTTTTAAATTTCTTTTATGTTTTTCTCTTGTACTTTGATTTCACACAACTAGATAAATCACTAAGTATATATCAAGTGAAAGGTATTTTAAGCACCTATCTAACAAAAAACTTGTTACACCCATATATTGCCTAAAGGTGTAAAATTTTGGAAAATTCTGAATTTTTAAGATCATCAAAATGTCTCTTAACTAATAGTTTAAGTCCCGAATAATTTTGTTGAGTTGCCTTGAGCAGTGATAGAAACATACTCGTACAAAATTCATTACTATATTTTTTGGATAAAATCCTTCTCAGTGTTCCCCATTCCCCTGCAAAAAATTAAAAAAAAAATCTTAAAGATCTTTTGGACCAAAAGCATTCATATTCCGCTTTAAGAATTGGAAAAATTAAAGGAAAGCTTTTTGGTAAAACGATTTTATAACAATTTTTTTGAATTTTCAAAAAAGTTATTGTTCTCAGTAACATAGCAAATGTCTCACCCATATAAAATTTTGAATTTAAAAAGAAATACAATTAACTGTACTTTCATTAATTGCCAAGGTTGGCAACCAGTACCTTTTAAACACCGCTATACGATTCTACACCATTTCTTATTAATAAGCGATACCAAAAAATCAATACCAACTGCCAACCTTGTTAATTGGGTCCTAAAATGTTATTAACATATTAAAAAATACTTATTTTATGACGTGAAAGAAAATTATTCGCTAGCATACCTTGTTTATTTTGGTGCCATACTAAAGTGTATAAAAATTAATCCGAAAAATGGATTAATCATATTATGTCTGTTCGAGTTCGGAGTTTTGGTCTTATATAATTGTATTAATTTTAATATTTTTTTTATTAATATTTAAAAGATTTAATTATATCAAAATATATAACGCATAATTTTGAGTAAAATTAAAAAAAAATGTTTGAGAATTTTGTATGTATTGTTGATCTTTTAAAATTGCAACCTAATTCATTATTTGACTTCGGTGGGATTAAGTGTTCTGGGAACACCGAAGACGGGCGCTGCGATACATACGAGGGATAGAAAACTTATATATATTATTTTCGAAACTGATGTTTTCGGCCCCGGGAATCGAACCCGGAACCATCTGTGTCCCACGAAAGTCAGAAAATCTTAAAATAAGCAATTAAAAGCCCAAAGGTAAAAAGTTTAATAACACAAAAGAACCGATTCGGATTTGACTAAAAAACCATAATATGCGATATTTATCTCGTGAAATTAACTTTTTTTTTTATCAAAATTATTTGTCTTCAATCAAAGTGGTAGAATTGTTAAAAAAGTCAAGTCTCGACTTAAATTTTGTTGAATTTATGAAAAATTTCCTATAACTTCTTTAATTTCAAAAACTTCAAATTTTTTAACAAATAATTAAGAAAATCAAGTCAAAGACTGCTTGTTTGATTAGCTATTTATGGCACGACTGCAAATTGGGGATTTTAAATACTTTCCACATAAAAAACTAAAAAATAGCTCAATGACTAGAATTTTTAGTCAGTATAAGAGAAAATAATTTAATTATTGTAAAAACGTGTAAATTATTCCAAGCAAAATTAATATTACGAGTTTGTTTACTTATTTATGACAGCCACTGTATTTGTTTACTTATTTATGACAATGGACGACTAAAAATGTGTGACCCATAGGTGGCTTTTTTCAGAGAAGCTCTTGACCTAACATTTAAAAAAGAAGTGTGGTAAATCTATCTTTAAAAATGTTGGGTCGATATGCACGAAACAATTTTAAATTTTACAGCACTTTAAGTTTGGTTGAGAAAGATTTTTAAAAATTGTGATTTTAACACAATTTTTAAAAATCTTCGCCGATATCGGTTGTAACCGTTTAAGAAACTCTACTCTCGCTAAAAGTATTTATGAAATATACATAAAAAATAAAAACATTTTTTGCAACTTTGTATTTTTTCAGAGTTTTTTTTAGTTTTTAATTTGTGGCTACTCGTTTTGCGCAGAAAAATATTATAAAAAAAAAAACAACAGCAAAGCAAAAACAGAGCCTGTGTTAAAATCTACTCTACCACTCACTACAATTGCTACGAACTCCTTGTTGCTGCCTTGATGACTGCCTGCAATGTTTTTTTTTTTTATTGCTGCGGGTATGAAATATTATATTTATATGAGAATTTTTGATTAATGACCCATAATCAAAGTTAATGGACTTTTTGATTATCATGTTTTTATACAACATGATGGAATGCCCGAGTACATATTTTTGTTGTCGTTGTTGTTTTCGTTACTTTTTAAGAAAGCACACGGCCTTTTGATATACATATATATTTTTTTTTCATAACAATATTTGAAGGACAATTTAAATAAAAAATAATATAAACAAAATTGGTTAAAGTGCAGTTTATAACAGTATGATCTGGATAAAAGTAATGCTGGAACTGGAAGACAAGTCTTAAAAAACTACAATCAATAAAAGTTATTTAGTTAATGCTATTATAGGCGGACAACATTTGGTACAAGTAAAGACCCTGAGACTACAGCTTTTGCAATTGAAATTCTGAAAATATCAATTGAAAATTCGATTTTCCTTTTAAAATTCCAAAAACATTATTTGAAATTCAGAAATTATCAATTGAAATTCGGAAACTCATCAATTGCAATTCAGAAAATAACAATTGATATTCAGAAAATATCACTTGAAATTCATGACCTCATGTCTTCCAATTTCCTTTATATTGAAGCCATTTATTTTCTACGGAGCGTATAACACATCTCCATATTCAGTTTTTAATTTTTCAAAAACTCGAGATTTTTTCACGGTTTTAATTTAAAAAACATAAAAAAATCTAAAAGCATGTAACTTTAAAGAGTCGTATACTTGAAAGCTGTTATCGGCTTTCGCTGATTAAAAAAAAAAAAAAATCCAAAAGTATGTAACTTTGAAAAGTCGTATACTCGAAAGCTGTTATCGGCTTTTGCTGATTTTTATAATTAGATTAGTTTAGACTATAGTGGCAATATGCACCGCAACCAGAAATTGGTATTTTGTGCTGCCAGCGAATACACCCTATAGGTTCAGGCTCCCTACGAAGCCAACTATCCTGCCAGGTGAACAGTTCCAAACGTCCGATGGCATCACTATTCGACCACCAAAATAACGCACCCTTCTGTCGGAGAGCCTCGGACATTTGCAGAGAACATGCTCAGAGGTCTCGGGTTCCAATTCACAAAACCTGCACGTATCCGTAGAGGATCGTCCCATCTTGTACAATTGATACCTAAGGCCACAGTGTCCTGTGAGGTAACCCGTTACGGTCCTTAGTTCGCCCCTCGTCATAGACAAGAGTTTCCGCGATCTCTCCATAGTGGGAGATATAAACAGCTTCGCCTGTCGCTGCCCAGGCGATCTGGCCCAATAGGCCCCAAACTCCGACTCCCTCCGTCTTCTGAGCCTCTCTCTGACATACATATTGGGTACGTCACAGAAGGGTTCCGGGCCAATGAATTGTCGACGAGCTCCGCAGTTGGCTAAACAGGCAGCCCGTTCTTTGCCCTCATGCCCCTCATGGCCTGGAACCCAGCCCAGTGTCAAGGAGTTGTTAAGTCCTAGACGATTTAGAGAGTCGATACATTCCTTAACCAGACCAGACGACACATCTTGAGCCCTCAAGGCTCTAAGTGCCGCCTGGCTGTCAGATAGAATGTAGATCGTGGCCCCACGTGTCCTCCTCCGCAGACACTCTTCCACACAAATACAGACAGCGAAGACCTCAGCCTGAAAAACGGAGGGATAATTGCCCATGGGCAGAGCACGCTGAAATCCGGGTCCGACGACACCCGCCCCCGTATCCATGTTCGACTGTTTTGAGCCATCCATGAACCAGACCTGTGCAGATTTTTATGATTGTCCTCTTTCACACTAATGTAATAAAAAAAAAATTTTAAAAATGGCATTTGGTTTGCAAATGCAATTTTTAGATGTATTTTCGAAATTGCTCTACCCCTTCAAAATTTTTTAAACATGGATTAATCGAAAATTTAATCTTGTTTTATAAAATTGAATTTTGCTTTTTCTGTGACGCGAATATCATCTAATTTTCTCAATTTTAAAACAAGCCTCACCCGCTATTTCCATGCAGGTTAAGTTGTCTAAAAAGAAAATCATTTTGATGCAAATGCAATTTTTGGATGCATTTTTCAAAATACATTTTGCAGACAGATAAACCTAAAGAAATCACTTTTTTGTTTATAAAGATTGTATTGTATGTTTTTAACTGTTTAAAACCCTGTTAAAAATATAAAAATTACAAATTATACAAACAATTTAGTTTTTTGTAAGGAAATAATGGATAATGGTTTTTTTGCAAAAAATCGAGAATATTATTATATGAAATTTAATTTTACATAAAAAATTTTGAGTTTTCGATTTAATCATGTTAAAAAAAAGTTTGAAGAATTTCGAAAATGCATCTAAAAATTTCAAGTGCATAAAAAATGCATTTTTTCTTGATATGTATTTTTTGATAAGTGTCAAAAATCGAATGCTTTTTGAATCAGAGAAATCCATCAACAACCCAGCCAGAAATTGCCAATGGTCTGAGACATCAAGCACTGGTAGAGCACTGTTTGTCAATGGTCCAACAAATAAAGAGCTGGCAAAGCAAGGATTTACAACGCTCTGCCAACGTTAGTAAAAATGCTTTGCCAGTACTTAATTAACAAGATTTACAACAGTCAAAATAATAAAAGCACTAGCAAAGCCCTGGCTTAGATCGCTCTGCCAACGTTCGCACAAAGTGTTGTGCCAGTACTTGATTTAAAAAATTTACAACCGTAAAAATAAAAAAGCACTGACACAGCACTGGCTGAGAACGCTTTCCCAACATTGGCAAAAATGCATTGCCAGTACTTATTTACAAAATTTACGACCGTTAACATAGTAAAAACAGAGGCACAACGCTTGTTCACAACGCTGGCCAAAAGTGCTTTGCCAGTGCTCGATTTACTAAATTTACAACCGTTTATAAAAACGAAATTTAATGCATGTACTTGGTTTTAAATAAGTTAGCAGGTTTTAATAAAAATAACAAATGAATAGTATTTTTTAAATTTATTTTATGTACTTTGAAATTTAATTCTTTTTTTCAAATCTTAAATGAATTTAAAATCAACTAACCGTAAGCATATGGTATTCAAATCAAATTCATAGACTGAAAAAAAAGTCTGTAAAGTCGGCAACATTTTTGCTCAAAGGATCCTTGTAGAAAAATTGCTAATTTACCAATTTTTTTTTTTTGTTGATATTAGCAATTTTTCTGCAAAGTATCCTCCCAACAAAAATGATGCTGACTTTTCTGATTTTTTTTGAGTGTATAATAAGTATTTACTCAAATCGTATTTAAAAACTTTTCTAATATATATTTTTATAAAATTTAAAATTACAAGATTTGAAAAATTCAAAACTAAATTGCAATTTATGATTTGAAGTTAAGAAAATTAAGGTCTTCTATTATAGTCAGCACAAAGTATAGTTTTTGTACTAAAATTTTGATTTAGACATTTATTTTCAAATTTCTTTCTTTAGTAAAATTGTAGTAAAAAAGTCGTAATTGGTGCTAACTTATCACAAAAATAATTTGATAAAAAAAATATTCAGTTATTTTTTAATTAACTTAGCTGAAGTCTATTGCTATTTCTGTTCAAATTACTAAAATTATTTAATAAGAAATAATACAAGTCTTTACTTAATTAAATTACAAAGTAGGACTGTACAGTAGGTTGTCCCAAAAAAAATAAAAATTTGGATTTTCTCGGAAGATCTTTCCTAATTTGGATATTCATAAGGTAAAGTATTTTTGAGAATTTTATCAGATTTTTCGGAAGTTGTTTAGAGGTCGCGCAAACCGATTTTGTACCAAAAATCGAGCTTTTTGGGCTTTTATTGAATTATTCTTGAAAATTGCTAAAAAATCGGTAATTTTTCGGCTTCTGAGTAAATAGGTTTAGAGACAACAAGTCACAATACAATTAAAATTTTTGAAAACTGATAAGTGGAGATACCAAGACTTTGCGTTTAATGCCTAGAAACCTACATTTTTTTTTTCTTCTTTATTTAAACAAATTTAGATAAGTTTTGCTTAACATTAACCTACAACTAGTCTCATTTAGTGACTAACTAGTAGTTCATTTATAGATATTTATAAACCTACATGAACCAAGTAATAACAACGAATTAGTGAAAGAAAATTTAACAGAAGACATGATTGAAAATAAACAAATTCTGTGTTTTATTACAAAAGCCAGCCTAACTTTTTTTGAAGCCTGCAACATTTCTACTGATTTTTTACAAACGGATCCAGAAAAATGGGGAAAACAACAAATCATTTCAAGAAGCAAAACACAAAGTTCAACAATTGCAAGTTGTAAATGATGTCGCAGAACGTGGTGTGGCCTTGGCTAATAGTTATATCAATATCACAACTTCTGAAACAGACTTTCAGAGTTTACTGCAGAGGGTAGAGCAGCATCGCAAGAACTCTAATAAATGATTTATAACAAATCTATTTTTCTTTGTATTTAATATTTGTAAAACATTTTCTAAATCCAATTATTTAAAGTTTAAACCAATGCAAATCTATTTCACACCTTATAGTATTATACATTTCATACAATGTGTACAGAGCTTTAAAACGGTATAACTCGAGAACGGTGAGAGAAAATTTATTTTTTTTCTGCTAATTAATTTAAAACTTAATAATCTATTAAACTGCATCATTAGTTTTTTTAGTCTTTATACAAATTTTAAAAGCTATAAAGCATTCTTTTCCATATTTGTTGAAAATTTACGAAAAACCGTTATTAAATTGTCAAAATGTGCAAAATCATTGCCGAAACTTATTATTTATGCACACAAAATTAAAGATCGAAAAATTTTCTTTAAGAATATTGACTCAGAAGCTGAAGAAATATCGATTTTTTTACCAATTTTCAAGCACAATTCAAAAAAAACTCAAAAAATCGATTTTTGGTAAAAAATCGATTTGCGCGACCTCTAAACCACCTCCGAAAAATCTGAAAAAATTCTCAAAAATTCTTAGCCTTATGAGTATTCAAATTAAGAATGATCCCCAAAATTTTTTTTTGAATGGGACACCCTACTGTACAGTTCATAAATAAATCTCGTTTTCATATATAATATTCTTAATTTAATTAAAAATTTTAATTTATAATTAAAAATTTTCTAATCTCAAATATATAAAATAAATTTTTTTTTTCGAAAATTTCACAATTTTTAATTTAAAAATTTGAATTTACCCAATTTTAAAGGAAAATCTTTTTTTATAAATTTCAATTTTCTCTATTAAAAATTACTAGTTCACCGTCAGAATTTTTTTAACTGAATTTAATTTTAACTTATATTGCAGAAATTAAATTTGTATGTATGTATATTTTTTTTACATAATTTTATTATTTTAAATAATAAAACCAAAATTTTGTAAAAAAAATTATAATACACTGTTTTTTATTAATTTATTATTTACTTTATTAGTTGTTGTACCAATGCTTTGCCAACACTTTAAAAGCACTCATTGCCAGTGCTTTGTCAACGTTTTAAAAAATGAACGGCCAAGCTTTGCCAACGCTCATACCACCGCTGAAAGCACTTGGCCAATGCCTTGCCGATCGTATTTTTCTGGCTGGGAAGTTTCAAATATAGAGCTTTTCAAAATTGCATACTTTTCCTATTTTTTGAATTTTTTTGAAAATTAAAACCATTAACAAATCGCGAGTTTTTGAAAATTGGGAAAACTGAATATGGGGATGTGTAATTAATTAAATGTAGAGACCCTCGGTCAATAATATTTGTGATGTGTCTCAAAGCATCGACAACACAAAAAATACAGTGCTTAAAAAAATTAAAAATTCTGTATTTGCCGATACTACTCGTACAGCTCATAATAACCCATGAAAGATTTTGTTATTTTGACATTTTTTCGTATTTTAATGCATGGATTCTTATTAGTGTATAAATACCAAAAATTCAATACTTACTTTGTACCAAAATCCAAAAAATTTGTACACTACCAGTAGTTAAAATTAAAAATAAGTCCGTATTTTTGCATGCAGCACTTTAAAAAAAAAATTTACATAACAAATAAATAATAAATTTTTCAAATTGAATTTGAGAAACTATTGAATGTATTTGGATGCGCCAAATAGAAAATGAACTGCTTTCAGCCAGAACTTCATGGGGAGTAACAAAAAGACTAGCCGAAGATAGAAGTCAATGGAAAGCTTTTGTACTGGCCCTATGTTCCAACTAGGAATCCCAGGAATTTATATATTGAATGTATTTCAGAATTAATAATTGAAGGGCTTATTGTAAAAACTTGATAAGCCACATTTACTGTTTTTATGGATTTTTGCTGTTTTCTAGACAATCCATTGATTAATATTTAATAGAAGTATTGCTTAAACACTTATTGCAAGAACCTAGAGTATAAAAGTACGGCAAAAGTAATATTTTCTAAACCTTTTTAACCTTTAAAAACTAAACAAACTAAATATGAAATGTGGCTTATTAAGTTTCAACAATAAGCGATTCAATTGTATTTTAGAAAATATCAATTTTTATTCAGTTTTATGAATTGTTTCTCATAAAATATCAATTTTATTTTAGATTTAACAATAGTACTTTAGTAATTTTTATTTATTTTATTTTATTAATTAATAATCATATAATTACAAATTATATCCTATTACCCTAACCGAGCACTAGCTACTATGGCCTTCGGCGCGTTGTAGCGAAAAACAGACCAGTGCCTCTGGTGGGAATCGAACCCACGACCCCCGCACTGATAAGCCAGCACGCTACCAACTAGCCTACCGGGGCGCACACTTTAGTAATTATTTTCGTTTATTTAACCTTATTTCTTATTTTTAAATTTTCTAATTATTTCAGTTAAGGTTTATTTTTTATATAAAAGTTTTTTTTTTTTTTATTTTCAATATTTCGCTACTCCTTTGTGTAGCATCTTCAGGAAAATAAATTAATTAATAAATTTTCAAAAAAATTTTTTTTTTTTTTTATTAATAAAAAAATTTGAAAAACTTTAAAATTTTTGGAAAATTTATTAATAAAAAAATTTGAAAAACTTTAAAATTTTTTGAAAATTTATTAATTTATTTATTTTCCTGAAGATGCTACACAAAGGAGTAGCGAAATATTGAAAATAAAAAAAACGAATAAAATCTCACACATAAACTTATAGATCAACGACAAAATTCACTATTAATAAAAAAAACTTTTATATAAAAACATACCTTAACTCAAATAATTAAAAAATTTAAAAATAGTACTTCAGAAAATATCATACTTTTTTAAGTTTTATTAACTGTTTTCAGAAATTATCAATTGTATTTCAGAAATGTTTAATTGTTTTTCATAAACTACCGATTGTGTGGGCAGTATTTTATTACATTAAATAAAAGTTGTAAATAACAAAAATTAAATTATTAAAAGTTGTAAATTACATCTCTATTTTAGTTCATTCCACTTTAGAGTACTTAACACTCTGTCATAATGAATGGGCCTTTAAAATTCAGTATCAAAACACTGGTAAAATATGCAAAATTTAAAAAAAAAATTAAAATAGCCATGTAAATTTAGTAAAAACAGTACTTTTAAGGCGCAATTTTATGTAGTACTGGAAAACGCTGGTTTTACAAAATATCCGTATTGTGTCAGTAGTGGATTTTTGAATCATCGTCAAATTTCTGACTGGGTACTTTATTCACAATGATACATTAATAAAAAATAAAAAAAAGTAACATTTTCAACTTCCTTGTATACCAGTGTGGTATCCTGATACAAACACAGACAAAATTATACTCAAATTAAGGATTAGTTTAAAAAAAAAAAACAATTTTATGGTTTTTCGATTAAATTTGGAGAAATTAAGCAAAATGTACAAAAAATGGGGTGAATGATGTAAATACAAAAACCGCGAATTTTCAAAAACTGCAAATTAGAAAAAAAAAAATCTATTAAAAAGATTTGTTTCAAAGCCAGGTTTTTTTTTGCCGTCGAGTAGTGTTATTATGGTTTCGGATTTTTCAAAGAGACCCCTTGCACATTCCATTATAACAATCTTAAGTTTATCTCTTTTTTTTTGGAATCCTACACAAGCTAAATGAAAATATTTATCTAATGATTAATTTGTCAGCGTTAATAAAAAACGGAAATACGATACAAAAATTCGTCTTTAAAACAAAAATAAATATTTTATATCGATACACAGAGAGTATTTCTTCGATGAGTTTTAATGAAATTTTTTCACTAAAATGAAAAAGGTTTCTTCACAATGTGAATGAAAAATTTATTGAACTTTATGAAAAAGCTTCATACACTCAAAAAAATAAGTTAATAGAAAAGATAGTAAAACGTAAATCAAGTATACTATTTTCAACAAATTTTTTGGTAAACTTTTAGTTAAACTTATTCAGCACTTAACTGCTTTGAACTAATGTTTTACTAATTTTTAAATAATGTTTTCTAGTTTATTAAGATAAAAAAAATTGTGTTGATAAGCACATTAATAGTGTGGACGTCAACTAGATTGAAAGATATATGTAGAATGAAGTAGAATGTAGTAGTAGACATGTCAAGATGTGCTACACTTAGAATACTATGTAGTTAAAGACCACTGCAAATGTATTTGAAAACAAATCAAATTTCACTTAAAGAAAGGACGTTACTGCTCAAGAACTTAAAGACGGTCATCGTTTTTAATGAAGGGCTGGAAATATTTTTCTCTTCTGTGGAAACTGTTGATCAATGAAACCCTCGATTTGATGAAAAGATGGAGATGAATATTGTGACATTCGGCTACTGATTATGGGGAAACCTTCTTGAATCTGTGAAGACTAAGGGCTTGTTGAACTTCATAGGCAATGTAGATATCATGGATAGTAACCGTTTCGATGAGTGTATCGGTAAGGATAAAGACATTTTCTTTTATTTCGGTAACGGTATTTTAGGAGTAACGATATTTCAGTTATTCCGGTAAAGCTTTTTTAGCGTTAACAGCATTTTATTTATTTCGGCAACAGTATTTTAGGGGTAACGATATTTTTGATATTTCGGTAACGGTATTTAAAGGGTGACGTTATTTTAGTTTTTCGGGTCATGTCAATGCACACAAATATTTTTAGCACCATTATGCCCGAGTTTCAATGACTGATCACAAAATTTTGGAAAAAAATCTATTTACAAGTTTGGGAAAAAAATAAAACGTTACCGTCAGTAAATTCAGCTAAAACAGTCATTTGATGTGAGTTGTTTTTTTAAATGAGCTACAAGTTTAGTTAAAAATTTTAATTTGTTTTACAAATGACTAACACTTCCATTAAAAATAATGAAAATGTATAACAACCCAAACAACTACATATTTTTAAAGCAGAAGTTCGCTGAGTGTAGAGACAGATAAAAAAATCAACCATTGAAGATTTTTATATATGCTTTTCATACATAAAACGAACTTGTGGATTGAAACAACTTAAATTTTGTGTTAATTAAATTAAAGACAAAATAATAAATATTTTAATTTAATAAAGATTAAATGTGTATTTGTAAATTAAATGTTTATAGAGATTAATGATGTAGTGTGGCCAAATAGCAAACAAATATAAGTTCAGGTAGACAGACTAAAGCGAAAGACAAGGACACGCATCTTATGTAATTTTTTATGTTTTCTCTTTCTTATAGCAAGAAAATGATTGTATATGACATATTTTGCTACTTTTTTGTTTCGTTTCTGGAATAATCTATGGCATTTGCCTTGTTTTAAAAGATGCCATCATTTACACAATCATTGTTGATGAAATAAGTTGAAAGCTAATTTTGTTTCTGTTATATATAATTATTTCTATATTAATTCATGTCGTCAATGCTGGAGTATGAACATATTTATATTTTCTAACGTATTGTAAATTATTTTTAAAAGAATATCAAAAAAATTTAAGATTATCAGCAAATAAATTAACTAAAGTATAATTTTTCTACAAATGTTTTGATTTGTTATCAATCTACTATTACTCAGCAATAGTTTTATTGACTTTTAGCAAGGATTTTTTAATTTTTAGCAAAACTTTGGCTGAATCTACTAATTTTGTTGCCAAAAATTAGCTCGCTAATTTTTAGCTAAATATTTCGCTGGCATTAACAATTTTTTTGCAAGCCCCCTCATGACTAAAATTTTTTGAGTGTACCTCAAGTCCAAAAATCTAATATGATATTGTCATATTAGATTTTAGTTGTTGATTTCCAAAAAGTTTGATCATTTTCATGTTTCATTGGACTTGAGATAGAACAATATTCTAAATAAATATATGAAAATATAGAAAATCCGAAAAAATTTTTTTATTTTTAATACAAAAATAAAAAAATAAAAAAATTTGAACAATTGAACAGTTCATGCGAATAAGGACGAATAGACTACTTTTTCGCAAACATGTTTTTTTGCATAAATGCATTTTATTAGCAGAGCCCTACCATCCTATGCAGAAATTTTGGGGAAATTTTGACTTTTAAGGCTAAAAAAATGACTTTGAAAGTGCAATAATTCGTATATTTTTATATTTTTGTTTAAATTGGGAGTGAACTAACGCACAATTTTGATTAAATACAACACAAAAACATACAAAAATTTTACTTTCGGTAACAATGTGTTAAAAGAACATTACGAGGAACAAACCACACTTTTTATATTGGCAAAAAATTTTACCGTTCTTGAGTTATAAGACTTTAAAGTGTGGAAAGCAAAAAGGGCGAATATCCATCCTTAACAAAATATTATATAAAAATTATTTAGCTGCGAGTTTAAAATTGATATTAGCTAAAATTTGAAATTGTACTTAATTGTCCTTAAAGTGTTACAAACAAATACTAACCATAGTTCGTAAAGTTTTGCAAGTCTCATGAAAATGTAGTCAAAATCTGCTGCAAAATAACACATTTTTATTCAAATTTCAATACATTTTTTTGGATATTCGACCTTTTTCCATTTAAGCAAAAATTGAAGTCCAATTTTTGGCAAGTTCTCTTTCGAATACCTTACTAAAATTTTGTATATAGGTAGATGTGACTTAAATCTTTAAGCTAATACCAAAAAGTTGACAAAAATATTATTTTTTAACCGTTTCCTGCGTTTTTATTGTCCCCTGTAAAATTCTACAAATGGTCTATTCGTCTTTATTCGCATGAACTGTTCAATTAGAAAATATGTTGTAATACAACAAACATACATGCATGTACTGACATACAAAGTATATCAACATGTAACATTTTTGTTTTTCAAATAGTTTGATTTTATAATTAGGGTAACCAGATCAGGAAGTTTATACACTACCCAGCACAACCACACATTACCAAATCATGGGTAAAGTAATGTATCGCCAGAGAGCTTCATGCATTACTTTACACGTTACTTCACTGATGAATTTTACAGGATATGAGCCTCAAAGTAACTCATTACCTCTTTGTGGGTAAAGTAAATGGTTACTTATATGGTTACATGGTGGGAGAAGTAATGTGTCTATAAATAGATTTTCATAAAAAAAATGCATAACAATTTTTTTTTACAGATATTTTTTTTTAATTAAATAAATAACTTTTTTTTTTATTAAATAAATAACGTGGTCATGCTGGGATTCGAACCTGGGGTCTCTGGTATTTAGCAATTAGTTAGGCGAGAACTCTACCAACTGAGCTATCGATACATATAATATGTTATTGCTTAAAATGTAGATGAGTTGTTGTGCTTCGTGTTTTCGTTCGTGATATCAAAAATGTACACCTTACCATTATGCTTACAAAAAATCACAAAGTAATGTGTCTATAAATAGATTTTCAAAAATATATATTAATAATTACTTTACGTTTATAATTCATGCATTATGTAATTGATGATCGGTAAGTCATTATTTTATGTTTTGAAGTAATGTAAAATGTTATGAGGTCTCATTACAAGGTAATCCATGAGTGTTCAATTATCGGTAACTCATTACTTCTTGTTGGAAAATAATGATACAGGTAAGGAGTATACATTACAAGGTAATGCATTACTTTATCGCACCCATTACCAAAGTTTTGCTGGGCGTCATATATTATTATGCTGAGTATAATAATATATGACGTGGTGATAACAACGATTTTGTTTTTTATGTAAACATTAAATATTTTCCAGAAGATGACATTCGAGGAATGTCGAAATATTGAAAAATAAATTGATCATTATAAAAAACTAGACCTCGAGCTCGAAGATTTTATTTTTTCATTTAATTTTATGAAAAACTGTTTTAATTTAATGAAAAGTTTCAATGGACGAGTTCCAGTGACATTTGGTAGATCTAATACAAAAATGCATTGATATCATGCGGAGAATTCTCTCAGTGTATGTATGTTTATAGTTAAGATAAAATATTTTCTTAAAATTGAAAACAGAAATTAAATATTGGTCATGGTAATATGATATACACCCAAAAAATAAACACAATATACATTCTTACATTCTTACATATATACATACATACATACATACATTCTTAGCGACAACATGTTTAATTTCATTCAAATGTTTTCAATTGAATTTAAACATTAAAATTGTTTTTAAGTCACAAAAAAAAATCACAATCCATACAGGTTATGTCGGTCAATAAACTGGCATTTGTTAACAATTGAAAAAATTGTTATAAATTTTTTTATTTTTTTTTTTGCAAATATCCCATATTACAATAAAAACGCCCATATTTTGTCCTTAACTATTAATTTGAATTTGTTTAAAATGCTGCTCTATTAATTTTTTGAAGGTTGTCAAATAAAATCTATTGTATTTAAAAAAAAGTAGGTACTCTTTTGTTTTCTAGCGGTGCATTATGAATATTGTATCGAAATTATTATATAGGCGTGTGTGAACAATTGGGTTTATTTGCATTAACTACAACTATCTATAATAAACACTTTGTTATATTTTAAAGTTTAAAATGTAAAAAGCTGTGATTTCACAGCACTCTCGCATAGTTTTTCCCAAAAAAACCGTAGGTGGAGTGTTAAATTATACTAAAAGAAATATCCCAATTGGAAATAATGATACAATTATAAAGTTCTTCTAAAGATACAAAAATTTTTTTTGTTAAAAAAGTTAAACTCATGAAGGACCTCATAGATACGAAGGACGTCATAAATACGCAGAACGTCATAGATACGCAACCAAACTTTGCAGATATATAGAACCATGCTTCATTAACCCTTAAATGCTCACTGTATTTTTACAAACACATCGATTAAAAAAATCATACAGCTTTATTTTGAGCTAAACCCTCTAACGGGTAAGGCTGCCTTCATAAAATTGACCAGCAATGCGTCGAATGAGTGTCTAATACTCAGACATTAATATATTCCGATAGAAAATTAAAATTACTAAAGCTTTCAAAAAATGTTGATAATATACTCTAAGTAAGATTGAATGTTTATTTTAAACAATAAGTTCTTACTTTGGTCCAAGGACACACAGGATTTTATCAGGATATCTCTAAAAGAATATTTATGAAATTTGGCAGAGAGAAGACATCAAGTATTAGTAGTAAAGCGTTAAAGTTTGAACAATATTTATTAAAGTATATTACTTTTTCGCCCAATTTCGTTTTTCCCATAGAGCGAAAATCGCCATGTCTTCTTAAATAGAAGCACGAAAAAATTATTTTTAGATTGTGGTTATATCTTGGTAAGAGAAATAGTTTTTGCACAAAACTTCTCTTTTATATGCGTTAGTTTTCGAGATGTAGCCTAAACTTTTTTTTTTTGTATTAATTAATAATCATATAATTACAAATTATATACTATTACTCTGGTGGGAATCGAGCCCCCGCACAGATAAGCCAGCACACTACCAACTAGCCTACCGGGGCGCACGAGCCTAAACTTATTTGGCTCATATCGCGAAGGAAACGATAAAAAATATTGTAGAAGAACTTATTGTTTAATTTTCGAGGCTAGCGCGTGGTTGAATTTCATTAGAAAACAGCGATTGCCCATTAGAGGGTTAAATAAAATAAAAACTAGTGGTGTGTTAAGAACCCGAGCGCTCTTTAATAAAATACATTTTTAACAAAATATATAGAATTTCGTCTTTAACCTGTTAACTGGTTTATTAATTTCAAAATATGTGAAACAAATTTTACAAAATTAACCATGACTTTTGAACATGGATGTCAACCGATTCGATGCAGGTATCGGTAACGGTATATTTAATTTATTTTATTTCGGTAACGGTTTTTTTTAAGGGTAACGATATTTTCGATATTTCGGTAACGTTATTTTAGGGATAAAGTCAAAATCTGGAAGCTCGATTTTCACCGTAGACGTATGGTCTAGTGGACTTTTTTGCTCAGTATAATCCCATGAATATATATATATTTCAATTACTTCGGTAATGGTACTTTAGCGAGAGCGGTATTTTAGTTTTTTCGGTATTGGTTTTTAAATAATATTGATTAGTATTTTAAGGATAACTTTATTTAAATTATTTCGGTAGCGGTATATTAGGGATAACTATGGTCAGTTGAAAGGGTTCTGAATCGATAACGGTATTTAGCGGTATTGCCTACCACTCCTGATTTTGAACAAACAGTCCAAAATTAAAATTTAAGACAAGATTTTTTACCATTAGAAGCATCAAATATCAGAGCACCATTATTTTTTACTTATCCCTAGAAAGTTAATCTAGGTCTTTTAGACCTATATACGCTTTTTTAATTTTATTTTTCTCTGATCCCTTCTTACCAACTTAAAATTGTTTTTCCATTTTTAAAAGATAATTGTGCCCAAAAATGGCGTTAGTATTTTCGGTTTTTCGTTAAGCTTTTGTGTCAATTTTTAAGCTAAAAAGTGTACTAAAAATAAGATTAACTTTCTACACTCAGGAAAAAAACGTCATCATATTTATGAAAAACTTCGTAGATATGATGAAAATCTTCATTGATTTTCGTCCAATGTACATAAAAAGGGCAAATTGATGCCAGATTTCCTTATATTTATGGAATGTTTCATTAATAAGAAGAAGAAGTTTCGTAACTTTTTATGATATGCCTCATAAAAGTTATTAAATATTTCATAAGGAGGGTGAAAACAGTTTCATTTACTTTTTACTAAAGTGTTTTAAAATTTTATGAAATATTATTATGAAACATTTCATAAACATTTCATACTATATTAAAAAAATTCCATTAAAAATTAGAATACATCTAATAATATTTAATTGACGTTTCAGAATTTCAGTTAGATTTTGAGTATTAAAAATCTAAATGAAATTTCCTAATTTCAAAAAAAAAAAAATTTCAATAAACAGAATAATAAATGACTATGATGAATAATTGATGACACACGATTTATAAAATAAAATCATCAACATGATGAAACTTTCATTTAATTTAATTCAACTAACATTGTCATTTGTTTTTGACTGTTGATAAAATAAACCACAAATGTAGTAAAAATTAACCACAAATGTAAAAAGTTTACTAATGTTTACTTGTTTAATTTTTTAAATAAAATAATTTGATGTGATCTGTTTTTTTTTTAATGAACTACAAACTACAAATCCTAACTAAAATTTCTTTTACAAATTACTGTTTTTTTCATTTAAAAATAAATATACTGTATTACTACTTAAACAACTAAAAATATTTTCAGCAGAAAAAAAGACGAAAATAATTTGAGAAAGTTTGAATAAAATACATAAGTATTTAGAGGTAAATCTAAACTTCCAAAAAGTATTTTTTTTTTGTGCCCATGCCACTTCATTTTTGTGTAAGGGGTTATCCAAAATCGTTATATTTTTGGTGTTTTCTTAAAAACAAAATACTTTAAAATTCGTGGTATGCAGTTTTTATTTATTTAGAATTTCACACCACAAATCATTCAAATCGACGCTGTTGAACATTTAAGAGTTAAAATAATTAAACAAATTTTTAATTTGTATAAATTTATAAAATTAGCAGATTTGTTTACTAAATATTAGTAATATAAGAAGAGCAAAAATAAATCTGTTGAATTTATAAATATTTAGTTATATTTAAGCTAAATTTTAGTTAATTGAAAGTAACAATATAATCTGCTGAAATTAGCAAAAGCATTTACTAAATATTATTAGACAAAAAATCATTAAAATATGTGAATTTTTAAAGTCTGTTAATTTTAGCAAAATAAACTGTTATTTATTGTACTAAATTTGAGGTAAATATAGCAAATATTTTGTTACAAAGTTACAGATTTTGTGTGCTATTTTGAGTCTACAAATACTTAGTAAAAGTTTTTGCTAATTTTACGGATTAAAATGCTATTTTCAATTAACTTAATTTCACATTGAATATAACTAAAATTTTGCTAAAATCAGCAAAAAATTTTCTATATGAAATTGAAAAGTCATTCTATTTTTAGAAGGCACATTTTTCTTCGCAAATAAAAATATATTAAAATTTTTTTGTGGTTTTTCTGTCTACTAATATTTAGAAAAATGTTTGATGAGTTTAGTCGATTAATTTGCTACTTTTAATAAAAACAATTTTGCTCAAATTATAAAATTTCTTGTAGATTTAATAGATTTATTTTTGTTATTCTTGTCTTACTAATGTTTGAGGTTCTCAGAAGCCAATTGAGCCAACTCATTTAGTATAATTTTAGAGAAAATTAATCACAAAGTTAAACGTTTTTCCAAAATGCCCAGCACTATATCAACTAAAATTAAATATAGTGATTTATTGAAAAGATTTCGATATATTTAACATTGCAAGTCAATTTAAACCAGGAGTGCCCAAAAGTTCCTTATGGAAGAGCAAACACCAATACATTTAAAGAAAAACTAATTTTTATTCAATATTTTTTGTTGTAAAAACCAATACATACAAAGAAAAAAGAAAAAAATATTTCAAATATTACCAGCAAAGCATACGAAAGTGTTGTTGCTTTGCACTTGCGTGTATACAGTGAAGAACGACAAAAAAACTAATAAGACAAAGTTGTTTGTGTATTTCGTACTGCTAGTGCTGAGTGCTCTATGTGTGTATTAAAACACACAGCCTATAGCTAAGTGTTTTTACAAAAACAAATGAGCACGAAGCGCATATGGCTTGGGCACCCTTGATTTAAACTCAAAGTATTTCCATAACTTCAAAATGCATTTCAAAAAATGCAATTGCTTAAAAAATAGTTTTGACATTAGATTATATTTTTTTTTTCGACAGTGTTTAAAATAGACAAACTTTCAAATAAAATAAGGTCTTGATCATTCTGATGCGATAAAAACGGCTGAGATATAGCTGGGTAAAGTTAAACTAGTGGAAAGTTTTATTCAATTTTTCTCATTTGCCTTCTGAAAATTTGAAAATAATTTTCTGAATAAATTTCTATCATGTTTTAATATTTTTCTAATATTTCTCAAAATCAGCTGTTTTTTTGGAAATTAAAAAGTAAATATTCGAAGTTGTAGTAAAGATTTCAAATTACTTAAATGTTTTACTTTTAAATTTTAAAAAATTTAAACCAAAAGTTTATTTTTCGATCTTTTATCATAAATTATGATGCGAGCAAGATTATTCATCAGAGTTTCCCCAATAAATAATTTTTTTTTTAAATTTAAAATATTTCCTTAGCTAAAAAGTGCATTTGGAAAATGCAATTGTATTCCAAAAGCATTCATCCTCGAAATATATAAATTAAGGAAACATAGGCAAAAAGTAGGCGCTATACTCATAAAAATAAACCTGTAAAAATAACAACCAAAAAGGTGTGACACTTTTCTATCGATATTACCATGGGAGGTGCTCATCTGAGGTAAGTGAACTTATTCCTTGAGCCCGAGTTTTTATTCGTAATACTCGCTTATCTAGTAGAGCACATCCGTTTGTTGTTGATTGTCCTGTGTTTCGCACAACGCATTACAGAGAAAATTCGTTTTTTAGTCGGTTTATTCGAATGTGGAACAAACTTCCCGCAGAAGTCTTCCCCGTTACTTACAATTTAGAAAAATTTAAATCAAATATCCACAAACACTACTCCCTCTTTCCTCCCTCCCATACCCTATTTTCCTGATCAATACAATGCAATGCATGAGTAGGGGGCATCCCCTGAGTATTGGTTAAAATTACACAAAAAAGAAAACTGTTTTATTAACAAAATTTTAGCTATATTTACCTCAAATTTAGTAGAATGTAAATAACAGATTATTTTGCTAAAATCAACATTAATTGTTGCTACAAAATTGTAGATTTCATAAGGGCAGACTTTTAAGCGCATTAAAAAAAAAAAGAAAAAAAATCTTTAAAAATTTTTAATTTTTTAATGATTTTTTTTGTCTATTTATATTTAGTAAATGTTTTTGCTGAATTTAACAGATTATTTTGTTATTTTCAATTAACTAACAGTTAGCTCAAATACAACTAAATATTTGTAAATTTAACAGATATATTTTTTCTATTCTTATATTACCAATATTTAGTAAAAAAAAATCGGTAATTTTACCAGTTTTTTCTTTCTGCAAGGTCATTTTTAACTAATTTTTAGTAGCTTTTTTCACTACATTTGTAGTGGATCCTTCAGATGCGATAAGAAATGACTGAGATATAGCTGCTCAAAATTAGACTAGTATTGAATTTGTCTCAATTGGCTTCTGAAAATTGTAAAATTTTCTGAGTAAATTTCTTTTGTTTTAACATTTTTCTAAAATGTCTCAAAAATAGATCTTCTTTGGAAACTAAAAAGTAAATTTTGGAAGTTTTTGTAAATATTTCAAATTATGCTAATAAATTTTTTTTTTAAAATTTGAAATATTTCCTTGACTGAAAAAGTCCATTTGAAAAATGCAATTGCATTCAAAACGCATTTAAAATAAAATATATAAATTAAAGGGGAAATAGACAAATAGTAGACACGACACAAACAAAATGAGCCCTGGGTTGTTCAGATACGATAAGAAATGACTAGGATAAAGTTAATCAAAAATAGACTAGTATTGGATTTGGCTCAATGGGCTTTTGAAAATAATAAAAACAAATTCTGAAGTATTATGGGCGAAACGCCCATGTCCATACTTTAGAACGTTTTGCAATTAAAGCGAATTTGTAAAATCACACGAAATTGAAATTTGGTGTTCTCAAATCCTAAAAGCTTTCGAAAACTCGAATTTTTTTAGAAATTATTATCGAAGTGCCAAAAACATATGGTTTTAATGGAAAATAAAAAACATATGGAAAGTAAAATGCTTTTAAGAAATGCTTCTAAAATTGTTGTCAATTTGTTTGAGTGTTTTCTAGAATATCAAAACAAAAAAATGTTTTTTTAAAACAGTTTTTTAAAGTATAAACAATACAATAAAATCAGAAATAAGTAAAAAAAGTTCTAAATTTTTAATATTAAGCACCATTTTTGACCCTAAATTGTAATTTATTAGAAAAAAAGAGCATTCGTTTTACTTTCGACCAGGCTTTTTTACACGAATTAAAACGAATAAAAAATAGGGAAAAACGCTCTGATTTAATCGCAAGAACACCGAAAAATTCTAAAATTTTCACTTTCGCTCTGATTTAAAAGCCGTAACAAGGGTGTTTAGCGGTTTTAAGACAAATCTAATTTAAAATGCCTTTGCACATAAAAAGTTTATGGTAAATAGAATAATCCTAAGCAATACAACGAAATTCTGAAGAAATTGAATTTGGCTCTTTTGGCCTCTGCTCAATTAGCAAAATGAATATGATAATTTTAGCTGTTTTAATAATTTAAGTTTTAACTAACTTTTAATAGTTTCAACAAAAATTTTTTAAAAGTTTTTCTATTGGTATAAATTATATTGAAATCTCTTTCTTAAAATTTTCCAACTGGTATATTTTATAATAATTTTTCAAAATTATTACAATTTTGTTTTTACTGGATACTTTGTATGAATATTTTTGATGTCTTGTGTTTAAAAGTTAGTATCGCCCACTAACAAAAAGACGTCATTGTTGACAAAGTTATGCCAACATATTTACTCGTATTTTTTATTTGTTTGTACCGGTATTTTATATTTTTTGTCAAAAGAATGCTGCCGGTATTCAAATAGAAATGTGTTATATTTATCATAATTTTTAGTTGTCCACTGAAATTTTTCGACACAAAAAAAAAATGTCTCAGATTGTAAAATATTGTGTAAATACACAATAATTCATTTTAGTTTTTAGACTAATGACTTTCAAATGTATTACATCAATGTCTTTTTCATTTTTGTAATTTTGCAAATATTTAAAAAAAAATCAAATTGCACATTTTGTTACAATTCAATATGTTTTATTGTTTTTGTCATTTTCTCGAAAATGAAACGAAACAAAATTGATTGCAAAACAGTGCACAGTGGGGTGTTTCACAAATATTTTGTAAATAAATCAGTAATTTCTTACTGGCTGATTCACACAGCCATAGTCAACGTCATTTCAAGCTTTAGTTTCAAAGAAGGACCCACTAGATGCATCAGGTTTTCCAATTTTATTTTTTTTTAACCGGTTTTCAAAATAACGTTTATTTTTATTATTTGCAAATTTAGAGGCATTTTATTTTAAGTGTGAACAAGCAGAAAGTGCCAACCGTACAAAAAAAAATTGTACTGGTAAACTACTTGTATTTTTGTAAAAACCACCCTGTTAGAAAATACTAATGGTACAAATAATTTTCGGGCATGTTATGAAAAACGATCATTTTCAAATCGAGCTTTTTGAAATTTCAATCCCCAATATTTCGTATTGTTTTAAACTAAAAAAAATATTATAAGATGTAAATCGATATTCCTGATTCAATTAAAGCACTTAAATATAATTTCAATCCTTTTGCTCTTCTTTATTCACTTTCAAAATTTTTATTTTAACCAAATCGATCGATTTCAAACCGGTCGGTTTTCATCACATGCCAGATTGTAACCGAAAAACGCTGTTCTTTTTGCAAAGCATGTGTTTTGATAGTACTACCCGAAAAACTCTTTGCCAATATTGTTTGTAACAAACAATTAGAAGCATATTTTATTAGATTTAACACATTTTTTTTTTTTTATATTATTAATTAATAATCATATAATTACAAATTATATACTATTACCCTAACCGAACACTAGCTACTATGGCCTTCGGCGCGTTGTAGTTAAAACAGACCAGTGCCTCTGGTGGGAATCGAACCCACGACCCCCGCACTGATAAGCCAGCACGCTACCAACTAGCCTACCAGGGCGCACAGAGTTTACATATTTAAATATGATGTAAAACACTACACACAGAGAAAAATTTAGCAATTTGCTAACTGAAATTCGGTTACTACTACTCAAATTCGGTTATTACGAGTTTCAGTCAGTTGGCACAACTTCACATTAGTTTTTACAACAAAGTTCGCTTAATTTCACTGAATTTTTGTTGCAACACCCAAAATATTCAGAAATCTAATGTAAATATCGTTTGGTACTTTATTTCTCTGTGTGTATGACCGAACTGGATGGCAGTTTTTTAAATGCATTTCATTAAAAACATTTCTCAAAATTAATTAAATTTAAGGTATTTTGAAAGCACGAAATTTTTTTAATTACCAACGTTATGGCACGTTATCCCACGTTCAGCAAACTGGCGTAAATGACCGTCGTCGATGCTTTGCCAACACAGTGCCGATTGCATTTTTCTGCTTGGGTTGTTGTCAATATCATCAACATTTTTCAAAGCAATCGGGCTTGATTTTCAACCTCGGATAACTTATGCAACCACATGAGTACATACAGAGAAAAATTTAGCTTTTTGCCAATTGAAATTCTGTTATTACGACTCAAATTCGGTTATTACGAATTTTAGTCGGTTGGTAAAACTGAACAATAATTTTCACAGCAAAGTTCGGTTAATTCAAATGAATTTTAGTTGCTAAACCCATAATATTCAGAAATCTTATAAAAATATCGCTGTACTTACTGAATTTATAAGTTGTTATCATTAATATACACTTTCCAATTCGGTTGCCACTTTATTTCTCTGTGTGTACGTGTATTTATTGTTGGCCATTACAAGCTGATAATAGAAATGTTTAACTTTTTTAAATCGGTTGATAACACACTGTCACAAAAGGAAAAAAATTCGATTTGGTTTGATACCCGCAGTGGCGGATCCAGCCCCTAATTTTGAATGCGGTGGATAATTTTTCTAAATTTTTGTAAATTTTAATGAAATTTTTCAGATTTTTTGAAGGGGTACAAGAACTCTGAGATGTGTTATTATAAGAAAAATTAGGATATGAAACATACAAAATTTTTATTTTTTTTTTTTTGTCATATTTTCGCAAAACTATATAATTCACTACTCAAGAGTTCCAGGCTACTAAAAAGGATCAAACTATTACAAATTATTTACTATTGATGATCTTAAATGTAAAAATCCAGAATTTTCCAAATGTAAACTTCTTTAACTTCAGTAAAAGTATTTGTGTGAAATTCGGAATTTTTCATTTTAATTTCATCAAAGTGACCGTTAAACAAAAAATTTTTATATCGAATAAAATTTGAAAAAAATTTCTCAAACACCTTTATAAAATTTCAAAAAAAAATTTAATTCGGAAAATGTGTTCTTTTAAAACCAGAAAAAAGTAATTTGTCGTTTTTGGTTATTTTACAATTTTTTTGATTTTTAATTTTGTTTTGGTTTCCTCCTGTCTTTTTAATTACAATTTTATTGCAGCGCCACCAAAAAATATGTTGTTTCATGTTTTTCCCTGTTTAGTATTGAAAAGTATAGTATTGAGATATTTATCTTTTTTAGAACAATTGACGAAATTTGGCACTGATTTTGTTTGATTTTGCATATTTTGCGTATGTCGATAAAATTATTTTTGATAAAAAAAATTATTTTTGATAAAAAAAAATCTTATTTTTGAACATATTTTAGTACTTTTTAGAACAAAAGCATATTTTTAAATCATAATTTAGTGCTCCCCGATAGGTTAGTTGGTAGCGTGCTGGCTTATCAGTGGGGAGGTCGTGGGTTCGACTCCCAATAGAGGCACGGGTCTGTTTTCGCTACAACGCGCAGAAGGCCATAGTAGCTAGTGCTCGGTTAGGGTTTTGGGTTTTCAAACCTGATTTCCGAAGTTTAAGCCATGTTTGCAAAATTTAAATTTCTTGTTTTAACACTGTAGCGATTTAGCTATATTTAGTCTTTTATTCCCTTTCCTGTTGACAATTAAAATAAATTGCTCAAAGTTTTCTAACTATACTAGAAAACAATTTAAAGAAAATCTGTGTGTTTAAGAGAAAATTGTCCGTTTTAGTGCACTTTTTATGAGCTAAAAATGGATTTGTTGGATCATATTGCCGGTTGATTTGGTTATTTTACGTTTTAAGAGGGTATTTTGAACTTTTGATGATACAAATTTGAAAAACAATACTTTTATGTTCGAAAATCGAATTTTTAAAATTTTCTACCAAAATTTAAAAAAAAAAAATATTTAAGAGTTTTTAAACTTTTTCTTTACCATTTCGAAAAAATATTTAAAACATTTATTTTATCATTATCGGATTAAAGCACATATCTTAATAGCGATCATAAAAATTTAACATCTGATAGTTTTCTTATCAAATTTTTATAATCAAACTACGATATTCGAAAATATTTAAGAAAATGTCCTGGTTTTGGCAACCAACAAAATTTTGAACGCACCAACCTTTTTAATTTAACCATGATTTAAAATTACAAACCTTATTATTTTAAACTTGTTTTGTGTCGTATAATATTTAATATTTTTTCAGCCGGTTTGGACAGTATATAACCATTTATTCTAAAACATTATCATTAAATTGAGTTTGAATTTTAACGTCTTTTTCAGACAATTGCAATTAATACTATAATTAATATGCAATTTTATTTAATTTTAATTGTGAAATTCGTGGTGGAGAAGAATGAGTGTATTTTCTAAAAATCATAACTACATTGTAAATTTTCAATTTTCTGAATCAGACTGCGCAGTTTCTGGCATTGAACCTTCGTCAGTGACCCTGTTTTTTTGAATAATGTAATATTTGTTATGTTTTTATTTGTTCGATTGCGTCTATATGAAATTTTCTGTGCAATCACTGACCGTGGTATAGATAAACTGATTTCTAATGACACATGCACTCGCACTACACGTTAAACAGAGCGCTTTAGCCCTCTGATCTATCGTCAGGTCCAGTTTTGTTGTGATTAAAACTAGTTTTATTCAATACACGGTGTGTTTGTTCTTGCATACATAATCTCAGAAGTACAACTCCAACAACAGAACAGTTCAACAGTATTATATTTGATAATGTAATTTTTGAAGTTAAATTTTGTTTAATAAAAATGAAACAAAGCTAAAAATAAATTAAAAATTATTTTTAAAAAAACTGATTTCAACAACAAAAAATAAATGTTGCCATACTACCTACGTTTCAATAGAAATAAAAAAAAACTAATTTCTGTGGGAATTTGTTCGCATAAGTATAAATATATCGGCTAACTAAATGAGAATTACAGGCCGATTTAAATTCAATGTTATAACATTCAAGCTATACAAAATATTTGGTATGGCAACAGCACTTTATCCAATTGTTTTTTTGCTTTTTGAGAAGGTATACAATATTGATGACTTTTTAATAAAATGAGTTATTATTTAAATGAAAGATAGTTCAAATAAAGAGCTATCAATTTCTAATCGAATAAGCAATTTTCGTTGTTGGCGGAATTTCAACAATTATAGTTATTGAATACTTGGTTTTTGTGATTGAAATGGGTTTTTTTTTTTTTTTTTTTTTGTTATTATAGCAAAAAAATTGCATTTTGAAATACACTATCAAAAAAATACTAAATATTGCATTTTGAAAAGTAGCCTAGGCCATACATCGGACCAGCTTAAAATTATTTTAGGATCACGATTTAAACGTTGGACTTTCTTTTTTTTAATGTAGGCGAAAAAAGTTTATATTATTACTCCAACTTTGTTTAAATTGCATTGCATATAAGCTATCTTTAAAATTGTCGCAAATATCATATTAAACATTTATTTATATTTTTTTGTAGAAGGTATTTAACAATCAGTTTTTGAAAATATCATTGCGGTATCTTCAAAAGTAAAGTACATTCGTAACATTTATCTTTATTTTAAATTATTGGAAAGCGTCAATCGTGTAATAAATGAATTCAAAAATAACCAAAATATCTATTTTGGGCAACTTTAACCGCGGTTTTTTCAAAATTGTGACTTAGTGGAAGAATTTGAATGCCGGATTTTAAATCAGGAAATCCAAGATGATATAAATCACATATCGCCTTTCAAGTAAGCTTATCGAGGTGTGTAATTATAAAATGTGCAAGTTCTCAAAATGATCGAATACCCGCGGTGTACTTTGGAGTTTAATTGATCAGCGCCGGATGGATCTAGTGGGCTGTTCTTTGAAACTAAAGTTTGAGAATACGTTGACTGTAGAAGTGTGAAGTTGCATGGCAATCCGATCAGCCAGTAAGAAATGTCTGAAAATATTTCCAAAATATTTGTGAAACACCCCACTGTGCAATGTATGACTTTTGAATATGGTAAATATTTTGTATGCAACCATATTCACAGTATTCTATTACTAAATTAATTGTATACAATTGGACACTTTGTCACTTTTGAAATGCAGTCAGAGAGGAAATTGAAACTAATGCAATTTATAATGTTGGAAATTAAATGAGGGCACCAAAAAAATAAATAAAATAATTATATGGGAGTGTTAAAGAAAACAAAAAAAATCTTAAACAAAGAAATAAAGAAGGTTCAAGTTAATTTAAAATTAACAATTTGTATTTTCTAATCAGTTTCAAATATATTTAAAATTATCTGAAATTTTTATATAATTAAATTTGATAATTTTAAAGAGGTTACCAAAAGTTTTATTAAAACAAATTTCAAAGTTGTTATATTTCATCTCTGGATTTATAATTTTCTGATATTCAGAAAGAAAAACACGTAAAAAACAACAATCCAGACCCAAAGTTTGGTTCTTATTTCGGGAAGAAGTTTAACAATTATAAATTCAGGCCACAATTTGTCACTGACCTTTAAAATTCTTCTTTTATGAAGTTCGAGTGCAAAATTTCGATTTTAAAATTCAAATTTTGTGACAGTCAAAAAAAAATCTAATTTCGGAGGATTTTAATTATTCGCACCGTTTATTGAAGGGTATTTTAATATTCAATCATTTCGGTTATTTTTGGGACTATTTCACAATTAAATAATTTCAAAAGAACAGAAAGTTAAACAGTTTTTCTTTGGTTAAAATTTCATTAGTCTATTAAAATATCATTGTCACCACTTAAAAATGTCGATCTATGTTTGTTAACATAAGCTTAACCCATTAACGCCCAAATGAAATCAGGTAGAAAACATTCAGTGAAAATATACTTTTAATATGTGAGAGGCAAATTCGTCAAATAGAATAAAGTGAAATCAAAGTTGTAAGATATTCTTGTAAATTTCCAAGGAGCAAAAAGTGAAATATATGTATGTAATTGAACAGTTTTGAAATTCGGAGTTGTAAAACATAATTTATTATATTTTAATTTGTGCCTGAACAAGTAATGAATCGCATCACTTACTTTCATTCAAAATTTTAAAAATTAAAATTTTTCATTTGCGAAAATGTTTTCATGCGCTGTCACTAGACAGCAATAGACGTGATTTGCCAAAAATGATTTAAGCTCCTTATTATATTAAAACGGTTCTTTACTCTTTTCCATTCGTTTTATCAAAACATGTGTTTTGCAATGTAGTCCGAATTCCACATTAAACTATAAACAAATTATAAGATTAGAAAAGACTTCTGTTTTTTAATTTTGAATTTATTTGGCTTTTAGAAAATTATTATATTTAAAAATGATTGGACTAATAGTGTCAGAGAAAATCGGAAAAAAACGAAGTGTCCTCGTATGGGGACAGTGGCGTTAAACGGTTAATGGAGTTAAATAGCTGTCTAATTTAACTTATTAATGCCTGACCCCCGATTCCATTGTCCAATATCGATGAAAATTTATACAATCAATATACAGGGTGTCCGCCGGGAAGGTATACTTTTGCCGCCATTTTGGTAAACATTAGTCTTGACAGTTCATATTTTGCAGTCGTGAAGTAGACACGTGGCAAATTTATTATGGAAAAATATTCGATAAACCAACGTGTTTTAATCGTTAAAACATTTTATCAAAATCAATCATCGATTACTGTGACGATGAGAAAGTTACGTGTAATTTCAAGTAATTTCAAGAAATGGTGATGTTGATTGGCCTCCACGGTCGCCTGATTTGACTGCTCCGGCCTTTTTTTGGTGGGGATATTCGTGATGAAGATAATGAAATACCGCGTGAAATGTGTGAGAATGTAATGAAAAATGTGCTGAAAAGGGCTCGCATTTGTGAGGCTAACAGAGGCGGACATTTATCTGATATTGTATTCCATACATAATTGCCGACATTAAATAAAATATTTATCAATATAAGATCCATTCTCTTTCATTTAATCAAAAATTATAAACAAACAAAGTAGTATACCTTCCCGGCGGACACCCTGTATAAGGTCTTGGAAGTTATTTGGTAATTTTTTTTTTTAATTTCCCATACTAGGGACTTATGAATTAACCACTTATATAATATAATTTCTCCATGTTTTTGAATAAAGCATTTTTTTATTAAAAAACTCTAAAACTCTTAGTTTTTACTTAAAAATAATCGATATTTAAGGCATGGTATTGCATAAAACTGTAAACAGCGTTTTTTATTGGTTATATCGAAATCATACCCGTAACCCTGGTAACTGGTTCTAAACAGAAATATATTTGTTGTACGATAAAGAACACATAAGATTACTAGCTAATAAGAAAGTTTTCCGATTTTTGATTTTCCCAATTTTTCAGAAACATTTTGCAGACATTTAAAACCGCTAATTGCCCCTCCTGGAGGGGTGTAAACTTTTGTTCTTACATTTTTTTATAGTAATTTTATCGTTTCTCTACCTGCTTTTGAAAACCAATTTGATGCACAACTTCCCTGGTTCTAGCTATATATTTCTTTAAGATGGCTTCTTTTTGGTTATTTAAATACCTAATAGGCAGGAATGGGTTAATACCCATTGAAATTTTTCCACCAGTTAATAAAGATAACACTAAATGGGTGTGTCAAATTACTAATTAGTAACACAAAAGTTATTATTTTTACAATGAAATGTTTGCAAAATAAAACCAAATAGTATTGAATTTACATATTAACCTTGTAATTCCCGAAACAGTACTTGGTACAAATTGTTTAAAATTATTGAAATTATTTATGGATAACGTGACCAACTGTTTTTTTTTTTTTTTAAGAGAAGCAACAGTCCGGAAATTCTTCCTATTTATTAATGTGTTGCTTTCTTTGGAAAGGGGATAGTGGAGAGATGAAAGGTGGTGAAAGATGAAGGGTTTCAAACATGGCAACACTGTAATTGCGCGAGATGATCAGTCTTAGAACATTTGTTGATCGCCGCCTGATGAAGAGTTGGCGAATTTATTGAAGAATTTTGTTTCATAGCCCTGATTCATTATTTTACTTCGGTGGGGTTAAGTGCTATGGGAACACCGAAGGTGGGCGCAGCAATACATATGAGGGATAGAAAACTCATACATATTATTTTTCTAAATTGATGTTGTCGTCACCGGGAATCGAACCCGGGACCATCTGTGTAACAGTTCAACGCGCTAACCATTACACACCGCAAGCGGGATACGGCAGACGAAAAAGCAGTATTTTGGTGTAAAAACCGGGAAAACCAAACTAAGAAGGGCTGTTTTATCCAATCAAAGTCTGACAAATTAATAACAATTTGCTTTGAGAGCATACAAGTTAAAATTTTGAGAGACCATTGATTGTATCGAAAATTTCTCACATTAAGCATGTTATTTGAACTAAATCAATTTAAATCAAAAGATTTTCTACTTTAAAAATACTATTGCATTTTGAGGAAATATTTCCTATAGAAACCCCCTCAATTTCATAAAAATCTCTAGTTTTTATAAAAGCATCGTTAAATTTAAAAAAATTTCTTAGAACAAATTCACAGATTCTAATAAAAAAAAAAAAGCCAATTTAAAAACATTTTTACTTTAAGGGGGCTTACTATTTTCAGTTTTTTTATATATAGGAATTTTTTTATTTCGCATTTCAATATATTGATTATACTTTCGCAGAATTAAAAAAGGTACAGTTTGTTACACAAACTGCTTGCTCTATATTTGACTGGTACGATATTTTTTTTTCAATGAATTTTTCTCGAAACAGCATATTGAAAATCGGGTGTCGCCCCAGCAAAAATTATTCATATTGTTATATTGGTCAATGGTTTAACAAACAATTGATCAATATAACAATATGAATAATTGAAAAAAATTCTCGAACAAACATATAAACTAAAAAAACGAACTAGTTCACTTAATTCAAATGAACGAAATGAATTAGAATGAACAACTCTAATAAGCAGTATCTACATTTGTATGCTTAGCTCTTACCCGTTATGCGAACAATAAAGCAATTAACTCATTATTGGCAAAGTGTTCCCTTTTCAACCCATTGCTTTTGAAAACCTGTATTTACTAGTACCTATTACTGGATAAAGATAATTATGTGATTTAAGAAATTTAACATTTTGACTACAAACTTCAATAAATAAAATTTGGAAAATTGTTATCCATAGTTGACAAATAATTATTTGAAAAAAAAACAATTTTTGACCTTTTTGATATTACATATTTATTTAAAAATATAAAAACCCTGATCTAATATTTTTTTATTATGTTGATGAGGAAATATAAAATTATTTATTTGCGAAGAATGAGTTCATCGATTGTATATAGTTTTTAAAAATCGCATCGGTCTATGAAATTTTAAAATATACAAAGTCTAAAGGCTTCATTACTCGAGCGGATACGTTTCGTAAACGGAATGTAACTCCATATAATGTGTACAAATAGTACCTACATCAAATATGTTGTCTTCTTTTTACATACTAAACAAATGGTGACGGATTTGCAGAAAGAAAATTCTGTTGAAAATAGATTTTCTCTTCTATTTTAGTGTAACTCATATAATGTTTCATAAACGAGTTATGTTTCAAATCCGCTCAAGTAATTTGGCCATAAAATATTCCAAAATTAATGCAGTTTTTACTGAAAACATAAATAACAGTACTCTACTGCTAAAAAAAAACCTGGTTTTAAAGCACATATTTTTTAGTGGACCCTATGTACGCTGAATTCAAATAGGGAAAACATTTTTTTTATCATTGCCAGTTTTTAAAGTTAATAAATTTTTTTTTTTTTATTAATTAATAATCATATAATTACAAATTATATACTATTACTATTACTATTATGGCCATCGACGCATTGTAGCGAAAACAGACCAGTGCCTATGGTGGGAATCGAACCCACGACCCCCGCACTGATAAGCCGGCACGCTACCAACTTGCCTACCGGGGCGCACAAGTAGATTTTTATATATACGTCATTCTCCCCATTTTTCGTATATCTTGCTTAATTTTTCGAAATGTGATCGCAAAATTATTATTTTTTTAATAATATAAAGATACACAAAATTATCTTTAATTTGAGTTTTTCAATAACTTTTCGAGAAAATAGTAAAAAAAAAAACACGTAATGTGTGTAAATTTACATTGTTTTACTAAAAACAAAGTTCCTAACGTAGGGGCATTTATAAATATTGGACTAGTTTTTTTTTTCAAAAAATAAAACTCAACATTTTTTGGTGTTGTTTTTTTTAATTTTTCAGTTTACCCTCGTACCATTTTAATGGAAATCAAACATTATAAAATCCGGCTATGTTAGTGACTATGTTATTTACTCATGTGATAAAAATAAAAAAAATATTCTCATATAAGTGCTTATGGCTCCACGGTTGCACCCAAAAGTGTCTATAATGAAATCTACCCCAGGGATGGCAGTCCGAATTTTAAATTATAATTTTTAGATATATAATTTTTTAACATTCTAGTTGAAAAATAATTTGTTCATAGCAGGGTTGGCAACCGTTTCATTAGGTTATCGGTTTTGGATAACGGTATTTCATAAATATTTCGTTGGGGTGCTTTAAAGTTAACGATATTTTAAGTTTTATCTTTATGTTATTTTAAGGTAAAAGTTATTTTAAGTTATTCCGTTAGGTTATTTTAGGGTTAATTTTAACGTTAACGTTAACGTTAACGTTATTTTACGTAATTTTTAGACATATTTTACAGATAACACACTCTAAAAAATGATTGTAAATTTACTACTATAAAACGAGTAAAGTTTCATGTATTATTACGCTAATTCGGTAAATTTATACATCAAAATGCGTAAAACTATTTTGCGCACACTTTTATATACAATAATACCCACTTACAGTATTTTTACCAATTATGTGTTTACAATTAAACACATTATGCCTAAAAGTAATATTGTTTTGTTACATAAAATTTTCACGCACAAAGTTGGTAAATATACTAACTTATAATAGTAATTAATATTTTGACATTTTTAAATTGAAAAAAAAAAAATGAAACAAATTAAAAAAAGCAAAAAAAAAATCTAAAAAATTTAATTTATTAACAATTTTAATGGAAAAAAATGTATAACTGTAGTATTTGTGATAGTATTTAGATTATAGTTTATTTCCAAGTGTTTGCAGCCTAATTGTGGTAAAATATTTTCAAAATATAATGTATGTACAGAGCTTTAAAGAATGAAATTCTTCATTCGATTTAATCAGTAGGTTTTAACTCAATCGATTTAAAAATAACGCCAATATTGAAAAAAAAATTGCCAAAATTGAAAAAAACGCCAAAAATCGTCAAAAAATCGCTAAAAATGAGAAAATCTTTAAGATAAAAAAAAATCACCAAAAATGAAAACAAAACGTTAAAATTAATAAAAAAAAAAAATTGCTGAAATAAAAAAAAAATCTCCAAATTTGAAAAAAACGCTAAAATTTAAAGATAAAATATGAAAAAAATCGCAAAAAATTAGAAAAATCCCTAAAGTTAAAAGAAAATCGGCAAAAATTAAAAAAATCGCCAAAAAAAATTAGAAAAATAGCTAAAAATGAAAAAATTAAAAAAAATAAAAAATTTTGGAAATTAAAAATAAAAAATTTGCAAAAAAAAAAATCGCCAAAAATTAAACAAATTTTCAAATTGAAAAGAAAGCTTAAATTGAATAAAAGAAAAATATTGACGAGAAACTTAAAATAGCTGTAAATGTATCTTTATTAGTTTTCGAAACACAGGCGATGATCCAAATAAATTCTCTTTTTGCTTTGCGATGTTTTGTTTTTGAGAAAAACGCGATCTAGGAACCTAGCCAATCAGGCCGGTATTGGGGTTGAGTTTTGAACACCTGTGCAAACATTTTTCCAGTTGCTTTTTTATTTTTTGAGTTATGGACGTTTTTTATTTAGTCAATTTTTAAAAGGTACATATTACGAAAACTAATGGAGCTGGGGGAAAAATTGCTGCACCATTGTTCAAAACTCAACCCCATTAGCCCTACAACGATCCTAAATTTGGATTTGATTGGCTGGAAAAGTTCTGGAAAAGTAAGCATCGCAGATAAAAAAAGAGTATTTATTTGAAACATCGCCTATGTTTTAAAAACTAACAGAGATAAATGAAAGACACGGACAACTTTTTCCAATTTGAGCAATTTTTTATCAACTATGGTGATTTTTTTTTAAATTTTCGCGATTTTTACTTTTGCCGTTTTTAAATTTTGAAGTTTTTTCATTTTGGCAATGTTTTCACTTTTAGAAATTTTTGGCGATATTTTTATTTTTGGCGATTTTTTTTTTTTTAATTTTGGCGATTTTTTAGTTTTGGCAAATTTTAGTAATTTATTTTTAATTTTGGCGGTTTTTTTTTAATTTTGTCGATTTTTTTCAATTTAAGTAATTTTTACATTTTTGGCGTTTTTTTTTCAATTTTGGAGATTGTTTTAAATTTTTGTGATTTTTTTCATTTTAACGTTATTTTTTCGCAATGATGAAGAAAAAAAAATCATTCGATTTAAAAAAATCCGATTTAATTTTTTAAAATTGAATTCAATCTTTGAAGCTCTGTATATGTACAACAACTTATATACAAATATTTATTATTAAACTTATTATTATACAATACATTAATAAACTCTTTCTTAAAATTAATTTTTTTGGTTTATTTGAAAAATTTTTTGGGCTGTTATTCTTTTTTACCGGAAGGTAAAGATACGCATTTTTAGGGGGTTTTTACGCTTATAAATACGCATTTTTACGCATTTTATACGTATAATTGCACGTAAATCATGTTTTTTACACGAAAATTTGGTAAAATTACTCATTTATTTCTAAATTTTATCAAAATTTTACGCACTTCCATTGTAAATTTACCAACTTTGTGTTCACAAACTTACTCTCAATGTGCGTATTTTTTTTCATTTACACACATCGAGTAAATTTACCCAACTTATAGTAGGAGTACAGTTTCCTTCTATAAGTTGGGTAAATTTCAACAGAAATTAATTAGAGTGGCAGCTATGTCTAGAACACCTCAATTAAAAAGTCCAAAATGCATTTCAAAATTACAAAAACAGTAAAAATGCACATGTGATTTTTGAACTACAGATCGTAAAAGTAGACAATCGCAGCTTTCAAAAGCATTTTTTAACTTTTGAAGTAGCTAGTTTAAAAACTGTAGGTTATCAAAGTTCACTAATATTAATTTTTTTTTTAAGTTTTTAAAAAATTAAATAAATTTTTTTTTTAAGTTTTTTTAAAAAATTAAAAACGTGAATAAAACTTCGAATTTTCAAAATTTTAAAGATCTTAAAACGAGAATTGGTATATTGTTCCATAGAGTCTTCCTGTTCAAAATATGAAGAAAGCCGGATGTTATTTCATGGAATAAACGATATGTTTGTATTTACGACTATGAATTTTTAAGTACCTTATGATGTACATATTTGAAAAAATAAGAAAATTAATTATTTTGTTAGTGTTATTTTAAGGTTACATATAGTTCCTTGAAAGGGTATTAAATCGGTATCGGTATTTTAGGGTTAGTGTTTGTCAGTCATGGTTCATAGGTAGGACAGAGTGTTATGCGTCTTCTCATACACAATACATTGTGTATGCTCGATACTAGGCGATGCTACCCATCGAGATGATCAGATTCTGATGATTTTTTTTTGTGACGCTTGTATGTAATTTAAGTGCTCACAAGGAAGGTACAAAACGGGGTCGCTGTTGATCTTTAAACCTAAGTTTGTGCACCTAAACAAAACGCAAATCTTTGCCCTCTTCAACCACGTTTTGTTCGGTTTTGAAAGTCCGCCTAAAAATACCTTCCTTGTTAGATACTTAATTAAGCTTTTTTTTTTGGCTTAACTCAACAATCTCATATATGCTTATAAATTTCAAAAACATGTTATTTGCATAAAATCATATGGACAAAGTGATATACTGTGTGATAGTTTTAAAGTTTATGAAATAAAAGATAAAATTTCAACTTAAGAAACATTAACATTCAAAATGTTTTACTAATTTCATGGATTTTCTCATAATTTAGTATTCAATAAATTGAATAATTAGCTGACATTAAAAACGTCATCATCTAGGCCGGTCATGTTTTACCTATTTCTGTAAAGTGTTGAAATTTCAGTGATCGAACATTATTCAAAATAAGGAAAAACTTTAGTCTGAACTAAATTCGGTCTCTTTGGCCGAGTTTATTTTACTGAGAACCTACACTGAGAGAATTATCTGCATAATATCAATAAAGTTTTGTATTAGATCTAAGAAGTGTCGCTGGAAATCATCCATTGAAACCTTTCATTAAATGAATTCAGTTTTTCATACAATTCTAAATTTGTTCTGATGATGGGGACCTAGAAAATCCCCGAAATGGAGCCATCAACAAATTCTTGAAAGTCGTTAATTAATAAATTGAAAACAAAAACCTCTATTGATTATTTGTTAGGACAATATCCTAAAATAAATTTTCATTTTCATAACAGAATTATAGGTCGAAAAAACATAATTTTTATTTATTTTTAAATAATAATTAAAGCAAAAAAAAATTTATAAAAACTTTCACTTTATTAAAATTTATTTAGGCCTAATGAAAAAGTTTCACCGAAATTAATTTCATTAAAATTATGAACTTTTAGTTAAGGTTTAAGAAATGCATTCCCTTTGTGAGGAAACTTTATTATTTAAGTGAAAATTTTCATTAAAACTGGTCCAAGAAAATTCACTCTGTGTATAAATATAAATCTGAATTTAGTAAATTTTAAGCATGATCCCATTTGACCTCGAAACATAAAAATTTAATCAGAATATACTAAATTATATTTCAACTTGTAAGATCCGCTGACAGTGTTGTCAAATATATGATTCAAATTTGTGCCAAAATATGACATTTTTATCTGGTGAATTTTTAAACAAAAAATTTATAGGTTTTATCTATATAAATAAAAATCAAATGATGTTGGTTAGCGCGTTTCTTCAGAACGGCTGGACCGAATTTTATATTTTTTCCTGTAGATATTGTAATAGTCTAAATATGGCAATAACGGAAAGAAAATTTGGAAAAGGTACCCGGTAAATTGTGAAATTCTGAAAAAAAATTGAACATGTGTTTTTATGAATTTTTTTTAGCGAACTTAAGACCATAACTAACAATTCAAACGATGAATATGTGTAATTCGCTATGGAAATTTCCCATTAACCAACCCACCCCCTTGAAACCACGCCTGATGAGAATATATATATTTGTATAAAATAATGCATGATTATATGTAAACATTTTTTTTTGGGTTGTCTGATTTTTTTTAACGTATTTTAATATACAAACCCATATATGATAATATATACTAAAATACAAAATAAATTCCAAAACGTTTAACCAAAACACAGTTTTTTTATCCAAAGTATTTCTGTTAACCGGTTTTAATCAAAGTAGATAAAAACGTATTTTGTATTAAGGGGGGACATTACATTCGCGGCAGAGAAAACAGACCTTTTTTTAAAATTCATAACTAAGTCAAAAACAAACATTTTTCCAAATTACAAGAAAAAAAATTCAAAAAAATATATATTTTTCACTCCAACATGGTTTTATAGAGCTCCAAACTGGCGTCAGAGAAAAAAAACGGGGCCTCGTGGTTGCAGCGCTGGGTGTCGCAAAAATTGTCCGATCTGGAAAAAAAATACTTTTTTAAATCTTAACAACATTGGTTATCGTATGACACGAGCTTTTTTTTAAATTATTTTTCAATTTTTGGTAATGTTCCAAATTTAAAAGTGTGTTTTTTCGAAAAAAATATTGACTATAAAAATTCATAAAAAAATCGAAAAAAAAGCTCGTGTCAAGTTTAAAAAAATACAAAAAAAAAAATTTCGTCAAAAAACATGGGTTCGAGATAAACGCGTTCAAAGTTTGTGAACAAAGAAAAAAGGTTACCTTCAATCTGCCATGCCTGTGTCGTTCTGTATACCTTTGTTATCTTGTGTTGTGCTCCACCTCAGATTCCATTTCTTCTGTTGAAATAGGTTTTCTTGGTGTAATGATTTGGTGTAAAAAACCTCTTTTTCCTTTTCGATCTAAAGAACGACGCTTAATTTTTTCAATATTTTTCACAAAAAAAACACGACTTCACGCTGCAAAAGATGCCAAATAACTGAGCATATCAAATAATATGAGGTATAAAGATGCCTTTTTTTCAAAATTCAAAAACACAAAAAAAACCCACCCTTCAAATAGGTACGAAATAACAACCACCAAAAGTCAGGTAGCAAGTAAAACAAGTATATACCAGCTGCCGTACGTAGGTAGCGCTAAAATTAAAAATGCGGTCTCACTAATCCGGCTGTAACTTTTGAACCCGTAGGAATTTTTCCATGAAATTTTTTCTCTTAGAATCTTAAGAATTTACTAAAATACAAAATTATAAAAAAGTCGATTTCAAAAAACGGCCAATGTCATGTCCCCCCTTAATTAAATCCGAAAAATCCAAGTGTGGAAAATAATTGTCTAAGGTTACTTAAGAAGGTTTTCTGTTGGTAGTAAACAAAAATATTAAACTATAGTTTCATAAAATAAAATTATTTTTTTTTTTAGTTAGTCTCTTTAAAGGAAGAAGAAGAAGAAAACATTTTTATTGAAAAATTTTTACGGACACAAGGGATACACCAGACTGCCGCAGTTTCGTCCCCCTCCTGGGACTCGTCAGTGGTTAATTTATGTGTCAATTGAACAAAGTATTTTATATTGTTAATTTTGCTCTATATGAAAAACTATTTTATTTTTTGGTGTCGTACTGTGATTTGAACTCACGGTCTTAGCATCAAGTTTTTCATAGCAAATCTTTATTACGGCGAAAGAAAGAATGAAAAAATTACTGTGTTTTTAACATTTTGATAAGTTAGTTTGTTTTGAGCGTATAAAAATGTTTGAATATAAATATAATAATCTTTTTCCAATATAGATTATATATAGACATAAATATAGATCATATATAAACATTATGTTAACGTATCTTTTATGACCTGGGAAGTATTTGGGATTTTAAACAATTATTGATAACTAGCTGACCCTGCAAAAGTTATAATGCCCAACATTTCATTTAAGAAGTAACTTTTTTAACATAACCAGAGATAAATTTTAAAAACACATTTTTCATATAAATTCGACATTCATACCCAGCAAAAATAATACGAAGTAGTTCCAAATAAACAACATTTTCATTACACACAAAGTAGCTACTACTACTGATTTTTCTGATCTAATGCTGGTCTTTTAGATCAGTTCCTAAACTTAGCATATAGTGTCATCCTATACAAGGCTAACTAGTAGAAATGTCACGAATGTTACAATTTGGTATTTGACATACTCGAATGGAACCGGGAGTTTGTGTCTTTTAACAACTATTTTCTTTAATCTAGATGTCGCTTTCAATTTGTGTTTTCTGACCTTTAAATTTAAAAAACAATGATTACAAAATATCAGACTTAACAATAGTTTTCTTTCTTTTCAGTTGAACGAAAAACTATTATTTCGCTTTGTTTTTAAAGCTAGAAAGCTGTTTAAATTTTTTTTTTAATTATAACATTTTAATCACTCCTACAGATACATATTATCACTCAGTAAAAAAGATGTGACTTGACATCATACCTTAATCACTAATTAAAAATAACAAATTAAGTTCTATGAAAAAGAACACCCAAAAATACAATCTTTCATAACCTTACACATCCCAGCAAAACTTTGGTAATGGGTACGATAAAGTAATGCATTACCTTGTAATGTGTACTCCTTACGTGTATCATTATTTTCCAACAAGAAGTAATAAGTTACCGATAATTAAACACTCATGGATTACCTTGTAATGATACCTCATTACATTTTACATTACTTCAAAACATAACATAATGACTTACCGATCATCAATTACATAACGCATGAATTATAAACGTAAAGTAAGTATTAATATGAGAAACACATCTACTAGGGCTGTCGAGACTATTCTGGCAATCCGCCCAATTGAGGTACAGGTGAAGTACGAGGCCGCATTGACTATGATGCGGCTGAGGGCTACCGGGGAATGGGACCATAATGGCCATATTACCGGGCACCGTACTATTTTGGACCAATTGCCAGGGTATTGCGTCCCAGAATGGGACTGCGACAGGATTTCAGAGAGGTCTGTCACGACGCTCTGTGACACGTTAATCCCGGACAGGCAACCATGGTTAAATGGGACCTTCTTGAGGAACCAACCGGGGATCCACTTTTATACGGATGGATCAAAACTGGATGGGAAAACGGGTCTGGGCTTCTGTAACGCTGACTTCAATGTACGCAAATGCTTCCGTCTTCCTGACCATAACACCGTACTACAGGCGGAGTTCACCGCGATTACGGAGTGCATTAAGCAGGTGAATATCATGGGCTTGACCGGTGATATTGTGATTTTCACGGATAGCCAAGCGGCTATCCGGGCTTTATCTACGGACTCTGTGGGATCAATGACGATACTCAGGTGTAAAGCGGAAATTAACGACTTCTCTTCACGGGGATGCATTGAGATTATATGGGTGCCGGGACACTGTGGTATAGCGGGGAACGAAGTGGCTAATGATTTGGCTAGGGGAGCATCTTCCCTGGAATTAGTCACTTTGGAGAACGCTAAACCTTTTCGAGCTCTCAAGGCGGAGCTGGTGGACTGGGCTGACACCATGCATAGGACCATCTAGGAAATGCGGGTGTTGGCAGGACTACAAATATTCTCTGGGGCAACCCGGACAAGGACAAAACAAGGGAAATTCTGAATCTCAGTAGGAAGGAACTGAGTCTTTTGATGGAAATCCTCTCGGGACACTCGACACTTAGGGCCCATCTCCACCGTATTGGTAGGGCGGACTCAGAAGTGTGCAGGGCCTGTGGGGAAGACGAGGAGACCTTGGAACACTATCTCTGTGAATGCCCGGCATTTGCCGGAATCCGGGTCGAAATACTATCCAGTGACCCAATATCCACATTGGGGGATCTTAGGGGCATAGGATGGAAGAAGTTGAGGAATTTCGTCAGTGCGACGGAGTTCCTGGGATAGTAAGGCGACATAGGACATAGAACCGATTGTTTAGAGCGCACAACAAGCCGACATTCAGGCTTAAGTGTAAGTCCTCAGGGACTTGAGTCGGTTTAGGGAAGTATTTCCCTTCTCCGAATCCTCTTTTCGACCTAACCTAACCTAAGTATTAATATATATTTTTGAAAATTTATTTATAGACACATTACTTTGTAAGTTTTTGTAAGCATGAGGGTAAGGTGTATATTTTTGATATCACGAACGAAAACACGAAGCACAACAGCTCATTTACATTTTAAGCAATAAAATATTATATGTATCGATAGCTCAGTTGGTAGAGTTCTCGCCTAACTAATTGTTAAATACCAGAGACCCCAGGTTCGAATCCCAACATGAACACGTAATTTATTTAATAAAAAAAAAAAGTTATTTATTTAATTAATTTTTTTTTTTAATTAAATTTCGAATCACAATGAATCTCAAGGCGTCACAACTTCAAAACTAATAGGACATAGTTAAGAATGTAAATCTTATAATATATTATAACATACGTTATTAGACGGGCAATATATAATTGGATTGGCGGAATTAAATTAATATATGGGATTAAACAAAGCCATGTAATGCATATAAAATTTAAATTTAACTGTACGTTAAATTTAAATTGGGCTCTTTACAATCGGACCATAATATCTAGCCCCTGTCTTAAATTTATCAAATTTATTTTTACTTAATTGAATTGTATCAAATTATATTAAACTCAATGTAATAAAATCAATTTATATACAAAACGATCCATAATTTTTCGGATCGAATTGTATTTCAATTAGATATAAGGCTATATGAAATTTGATATATTTAAGAAAAGTTACTTCTTAAATGAAATTTTCGACAGGACAACGTTTGCCGGGGCAGCTAGTTTCATATATTTTTGTACATTTTAAATAAAGAATTTAGGGTATTACAATATCCCAAAATGGGGCCAATGACATATAATTCACTTGACAATACTATTGACGTGCGTATTTTTGATATGACAGCCTGGGTAAGCATATCATAAAAGATAAATAACTTTATGCTAGATAAATATTTTTCGAATTTAGCTGATAAATAAGAATTTATCTATTTGTTTATACATATATTATTTCTTAAGTTTTTTTTAATAGTAGTTTTTTTTTTGCATATTTCTATGATGAGTTCACTTCACATACTAATGCCAAATGGCACTCAGAGACTCGAGTCAGTCATTGCTAGGGTTTTCAAATTCCCGACCTTTTTCAACTCCACACTGATAATACTTCATGCATGAAAATACCGCAAAAATGTCAAAATAACAAAAACTTTTGTAGCATTAACCAAGTTTTGTTTATTTTACGAAAGCTTTCGTTGTTTTAACATTTTTTTCGTATTTTTAGGATTTGTTATAAGTGCAGGGAATTAGGAAATTTTCCATGGATATTTATCGTGGTTTTGTCCTCTTCTTTAGAAAAAACACAAAATATATTTAAATTTAACGATCACTATTAGTTCGTTAAAATTGTTCAACACGTATTTTACTAAAAATAACTCTAAAAAACATTTGTTTTTAAAACTATTAAAAAAATATTTTTATATTGTGATTAATAGAGATTTTTATCTCTATGTAAAAGAAGAAAAAAGTCTAAATTTAAACAGTGCGCACCGGTAGGCTAGTTGGTAGCGTGCTGGCTTATCAGTGCGGGAGTCGTAGGTTCGATTCCCACCAGAGGCACTGGTCTGTTTTCACTACAACGCGCCGAAGGCCATAGTAGCTAGTGCTCGGATAGGGTAATAGTATATAATTTGTAATTATATGATTATTAATTAGTAAAATAATAAAAAAAAAAAATGTAAACAATTAAAACAATTTTAAACAATTTTAAAAATTCAGGATTTTGTAATTTTTTTTTTTTTTTTGCTTTTTACGGATTTTTAGTTTAGCAAACATGATTGCTTTAGTGTGTTTTTAATTCCCGGGAGTTCCGACAAAAATAACCGAGCATCGGGAAGTAAAAAATCGACAAAACTCCCGGCGATTTCGTACCTGTTCCCGGGTTAAGAACCCTTGTCATTGCTGATATTGTTACTGATGTTTTTGTATTGTACGTATGTATTATCATTTCAAATCAAATTTAATTCACAAATATTTACTAGGTCTACATTGGTGAACATACAAAAAATAAGTGTGTAGTTAGGTATTATACGCGTATGAGGTTTGATAATGTGGCATGATGATGAAGTTGATGACTATTAATATTTACGTATTTATTGGGGTGACATTTTTCTTAATATCGGGATTGATACGTTAAAATATGTAGGAAAATGCAGAGTGGATGCGAATGAGGGCATACAGCAGACTAAAGGGGAGCATGAATGTCTTGCAAGACATTCACAAAACAATTTTTATTTTTTGCTTTAATAATATTAAATCTTGGAAATTATAAAAACATGTACAAATTTAAAGTATCCCATGAAAAAAAGTAAAAAAAATAAATAAGTTAATTAGTCTGTTTTTGCTATTTTAAGTATAAAAATCGTCAGAACACGTTTACTGTCGTTTATCTGAAAATATTGCTTTCGGCTGTCTAAATATATGATTTCATATATGTTCGCATCCGTAAATTTAGGGTATTGGACATATGAATATATGCTCATATAAATTTATTTTTGTAGTTGATGGTGTATTAAAAAGAATTTTTTGTTATTTTTGAACAAAACACATGAACTATATTCACAATCAGCCTGGTAATAGGTAAAATACTTGTTAATTGTTTCCGCTTTGAAACCTTAGACTACAATACCAGACAGAGTAATATTTTACTTAGACTCGTAAATACCGCATTTGTTTTTTTTTTAGTAAACTAAATGTATTATAATTCAATTTACATGTTACTGACAAATTAAAGAAGATCTAACTAAAATAAAGAGCAAAAATAACATTCAAAGACATCTTCAGTTTTTAAGATTTTATTGATGTCCTTCTTAATAATACATTTAGTTTAGTAAAAAAAATGAGGTATTCACGAGTTCCAGCAAAAATTGACTTTGTCTGATATTGTAGTATAAGAGTGATTCTATTCAAACGATGACCAATTAACATGTATTTTGAAATTGTTTTTATGGAAGATTTTTACCAAGTAAATTGTGGCTCATATGTTTCTCAAACTAAAAAAATATTTTTATATGAGCATATATGAATATCCATATGTATCCATATATGAGCACATAGGTCCATATATCAATTTAAGAAAAATAATAGCAAAATATAGAGTTAACTTTATTAGAATTGAGGGATGAAAAAAAATTGTATAACAATTAGAAATTGTAACAATTCAAAAAAAAATTTGGTAAATTTTTTCCAAGAAAAAGTTTTAAAACATTGTAAAATAGCATGTAAACAGGCTTTTTTATCCAGTAATCGTTGTTCAAAATCGTAATTAGAAAATTATGTGCCAGCCTAGTTTGACTATGACTATAGCAAACGAGTTCAATGATTAGCCGTGTATGCGATTTTTTGTTGTAGTTTTTTGTGTTCAGTTCGAATTTGTTTACCTCAAATATCTTATCTATTTAATGAGTAATACACAATTTTATACAAAACAAGAATGCACTCACTAACTCAGTCACTGCGCTATGGGATAGAGTCCCAACAATTTTTTTTTAAAAATTGTTTTTTAAAAACTGGGTCAAAAACAGTGCGGCTTTTCAATTAAAATTAGACAGAGTATTCGACCAGCTCAGAATGACAGATGACTAGCGGCATTCAGAATAATCTGTAAAAAGTAAATACAAGGTCCGACTCCAACCTTTACGACAAGTTGAATGAGTCTGACCTTGTCCAGCCAGTCACACAACTAATGTGAACTGGATAGTATCAGAAAACATTTCTTTCTCTGATAAGGAAATTGATGTCCCGAGTAAAAAAAATTATATATGGTTTTAAGATTTTTCATCTTAAAATATATTAAAATATATATATGTATATGGTGTCATACATATCCATATATTATTATGTATTTCTTATGTGGTACAATAAAGAACGATATATTGTTAAATATTAACCTTTATAAAATAAGATATTCAGCATATATGCTATGCATAATGAGATATGATAGATCTATTGTCATGTATAATAATATATTATCATATATAATCATATATGGTGGCATATAAGCCATCTAATTTAAAATATAATAGTATGTGCTGTCTTATAAAGAATATTTGTGTGTGTTATATATTATATATGGTGCCATATAAATAATGCAATTCAAGATATACAGTAAGGGACAAAATTGTTCACATGATTATCGTTATTGAGAATATATGACACATATTTATCTTTTCTTCACTTTTATTCAAACTTGTTTAATTAAATTAAATACTCTAATCCTACTGAATACAAAAATATGAAAACTTAAAATAAATCCAGGTACATAATGTTTTAATTAATATTAATTCAAAGGTTCAAGTGTGAACAATATTGGCACCAGGTGAAAAACTCGTCCTATTTTGGTCTTAATATTTTGTGTGTCCACCGTGAGCTTTTTTAACTGATTGAATTCTTTTCGGCATACTTTTTACTAGATTATTTAGCATTTCTGGATCAATATTTTCCCAAGCTTCAATAGAACGCTCCCATAGTTCATCTATGGTCTTAGGAGGATTTTTTTGAGCAAAAATCTTCCTTTTTAATATAGACCAAAGGTGTTCGATCGGGTTTAAATCCGGGGACTGGGGCGGCCAATCCAAAAGCTTGATGCCATTTTCTTCGAACCACTGTTTAGTTTTTTTCGCAGTATGCTTAGGATCGTTATCCTGCATAAAGATGTAGTTTTGTCCCGGATCCAAGCCGAATATATCAAGACTTGGTAGATATGAGTCTTCAAGAATAGTGATATAGTCCGCAGCACACATTTTACCTCTAATCCGGCGAAGTACACCAAGCTGATTTCCCCTGAAACAACCCCAAGCCATCAATGAGCCACCTCCGAATTTTAACGTACTGCAAATATTTCGTTCTTTAACTCCAACACTTTTATCTACCCATGTCCACTGCCGTCCATCTGACCCAATTCGGTTGATTTTTGTCTCATCTGACCATGTTACACGCATCCAATCATCTATTGTAAATTTTTCGTACTTTTTTGCAAAGTCTAGTCGTTTTTTGCGGTTTTTATCGCTCAAAAGTGGTTTTTTGGGTTTTGCTCTGGCTACTAATCCACTGGCTTTCAAGCTTCTACGAACAGTTTTGGTACTAACGTTTAAATTATGCTCGTCATTAAGTATTTGCTTGACCTCAACTGCTGTTTGAACTGCACCAGTAACGATTAATCGTTTAGCTTCGCGACTATCCGCGGGCGAAAGTTTTTTTGGGCGACCTGCTGGATTACCTACAATCTCCAAATTTATCTGTTTTTTTATTTTATTTACAAAACCTACAGATATTTTATATTTTTTGCCGAAAAGAATTCAATCAGTTAAAAAAGCTCACGGTGGACACACAAAATATTAAGACCAAAAATAGGACGAGTTTTTCACCTGGTGCCAATATTGTTCACACTTGAACCTTTGAATTAATATTAATTAAAACATTATGTACCTGGATTTATTTTAAGTTTTCATATTTTTGTATTCAGTAGGATTAGAGTATTTAATTTAATTAAACAAGTTTGAATAAAAGTGAAGAAAAGATAAATATGTGTCATATATTCTCAATAACGATAATCATGTGAACAATTTTGTCCCTTACTGTAATTATAAATGACATTAAGATAAACAACTTAGTTTGAAATATGATTATATATGGTCCAACATCATTAACACTTTCCATGCGTATAAGACATAATTACATATTGTACTATATAACTCCATACAGATGGACAAATTATTTTTCTTTAAATTTTTTTCATATTTTTGTTAAAAATAATATAAAGCGTCCGCCATCTAACTTTTTTTTTTCAACTAGTGCTTATTTCGTGAATGGTAACACTTAGCTCATGTCTGATTTGACAGATAATTAGTTTTATCCATCCGCTGAACGAATATGGTTGTGTATACGCTTGAACAACGCTGGGAAATATTGCGACATTACTTTGAAAATCATGGTAATGTTGCAGAATGTGTGTCGGATTTTGGAAGAAGAGAAGCACCGTCAGCTCCGTATGTTCGTTATCTTGTGAAAAAAGTGAAAGAAACTGGCATCCTCATCGATAAACCAAAGCGTGAAAAGCCAAAAACAGTAGGTACACCCGAGAATATTGCTGAGTATTCGTGAAGCCATTGGTGAAATACAGCTTACAGCTGCACACAATCGATAATGTGCTTAAAAATTGGACCGATCGTGTAAGCTACTGCATGGAAAGCCGTTTGAATGAAATTATTTTCCATTATTAACCGGAAGGATTGTACTTTCAAATAAAAAAAGAAATTTGAGAAAATATTCAGCAGTTTTTTTATAGCATTTTCAAAAAAAAAAAAGTTATTTGGCGGACCCTTTATATGTGTCATGTGATGCAAGTAAATCCAATTTAATCTTAAAATATCTCATTCTATCCACCAAAAATTACTTATCTTTTCTGATCTTACTTTTTTAGATTCAAGAAGATCTAAATTTATCCCACAGAATATTTTAGAATCCATCAGGATCTTATATTAATTACTTTTTGACCCCCATAAATTTTTATCTAACTTAATCCGGTAATATATTTGGTTTAATCGGATATTACTGGATACCTCAATTTTGAGATAAACTTGAATAAGAATAAATATCGATATATATCAAATGAGATCTGGTTTTGTTTTTAATGTGTAACTTTTTTTGTTTGGGGTGAGCAAGATTATTTAAATTAAAGATAATTTGTTTTTTGTTAAACCAAAAACCATGCAATGTTTTTTCACTGAATCCCTAGTCATAATACAGTGTGTTGTCAGTGTTTATTAAATAAACAATAACAATTTCTGACTATAGCATTAGAGCCATAAGTCAGTTTTGCCGTACTCTGTAATTTTTAAATGTTTTACTTTTAAATTTTAAAAAGTTTAAAACCAAAAAATTATTCTTCGATATTATAAATCATCATAATTTATGTTAAAAGATCGAAGAATAAACTTTTGGTTTTAAATTTTATAAAAATTTAAAAGTAAAATATTCTTTTATATTTATTTTTGTTAAAAACCAAAAATAAAACGTTTCCGGTGCGTGTTTATGCCTATTGTTTTTTCTGTGTACATTAGAAAATATGAAAATAATTCAAAAAACATTTAAGGAAGCCCAAATTCGAAACTTTCACAGATATTCTAGCCCATATTGAAGCTGACAAAATAAATTGTGAAGTGCAGACTCACAGAAAATGAAGAGGGTTTCGGAGCAAAGTATCGTACCGAATAAATTTCTCCACCATGCGTTAAAGGCATTTCAATAGAAAGGATGATAAACTGACCGGTCTGGAACTAATTGCCAACGCTAAGAGAATTATTTGCATTATATCAATGAATTTTGTCACTGGAATTGGTCCATTAAAACTTTTCATTAAATTAATGAAGTTTTTCAAAAAATATAATGAAAAATTTTCGTATTATTAATTAAAAATTGTATACGAATAATGAAAATGTTTCACTAAAAATAATTTCATTTTAACTATGAAGTCATTTCATAAATATTAAGAAATTGTTCATTTACATTGTGAAGAAAATTTCATTACTTTAGTGCATGGCAAAACAATACAAGGTAAAGGCATTAGGGAGAAATGGTGTTTTTTATTTGACATTCTATGATTTTCTGTTAACTTTTTTTTATGAATTTTTGTCATTTTGTTTTTGTAAACGAGAGAACATTTTTTTAATAAGTCTACCCAGTAGTGCGATTCAGTAATTTTTAACGATCCGACAATCGCAAAATATATCGCCAACTTTGGTTGTTTGCACTAACGATTAAGTGATTCACTACGTACACCTTATCGATAGTCGACAACTCTATTTTTCTATTTAAAAATTTAACTTTTTCTCGATTGAATAAACAACACAAAAACTGACATTAACAATATCGAATATCGTTTAAAAATGTAAATGAAAAGCAAATCGTTAGTTCTGTCGCTTACTCTTTAAACAATTCGATTATCGTTAAAACAAGTTACTGAATCGCACCACAGGTATTGTTTTGCCATGGTTTAGTGAAGAAAATTCATGCAAACTCGTCCAAGGAGTTCTCTCTGTGAAGTTTGGGAATAAAAACCCCCTTGACATCGGAACCACCCTGTATAACAGTTACCCTAAGTTGAACTTGCAAAAGGTTGTTTAATAACATCTCTTACCGGCACCGTCAGATTGCATCCCGAAAATTGCTTTTGTAATAGAATATCATTGACTTACTTTTGGTTGTCCATAAAGGTAACATCAGGTTTCCAGAGAGAGTCAAGTAACAATCAAAGTTTTGGCTAATTTCTTGGACTTAACTTAAACCGACTGCATGCTGCTAAGTTACGAACTCTCCAAATTTTTTTCAATCCGTTTTTTAATGAATTCATTTAGGGAACCACATATTGGCCTGTAAAAAAAAACGCTGGCATAACCACCCGAGGAATTGCTTTGAACTGATCCTGTGGATAAAATAAACTTGGTTTTTAGAAATTTTGGAAATCAATTGAAAGTATTCCATTTATTTATAGATTATAGTATCAGTTTAATAATGGAAACAATTTCACCTTGGCCGATTATGTAAATTTACAATTCCAATAGGGCATACGCTGAATTTCAGTTCTCTGAATTTCAGTTCTCTATTTCTTCTCTGAACGATTCTTACAAATGGATTTCTAGCCCATAGTGACCTAGCACAATAGGAAAGCATTTTAGCAAAAGCGATAAACATCGAATTATTATTTTTATTTTGTTCGTTCGCTATGTTAACGAAAGGCGTATAAACATCTTGTGGCATTAGCTTGGATACATACTATCGCGTACATTCAAAAATCATGGTTATTAACTAAAACATGGTTATTTCTCTGCATTTCCTTTTTCAACTTGATTTTTAACTTTTTTTAATTTTTTTTTTTCTGAAATGCTTATAGAACTTGTTGTTATTTTAGTATTTTTTGTATGTTCATAAAAATAGATTTTAATCGTATTAACAAGATAATAATTAATTTGATATCCTATCACACATTATGATAATTTATTAGTGAAGTATCCTACTCTCAATACGCGTTTATTCGTAAAATATTTTTAAAAATATTATACAGAACAAAAACGTCTGATATGGGACGAAACTGAAATTATTTTCACCAATTTTAAGCATTTTCAAAACAAAATTTAATCCAAAAATTGTATTTTTTTTACGAATTTGATGGCAAAAACAACTCCCATTTTGACTACGTTTGTAAAGTTGCACCCAAAAATACGACACTTTCGAAACAAGACTGAGAAGAAAAAGAGGTTGGATTGGTATACGACAAATCACGTCACTTTGTGGTCTGAGGCTATGGAGTGAAAACATTTCAACTCAATCGCCATTCGGATCTACCATCTCCGATTTCAATAAAATTCACCACAACTTTCATACTCGACAAGAAATCGACGAAACATACATTTCAGGTTCCGAACTCATTCGGTTTCCGAAATATGATGTCATGAAAAGTGCAAAGTTAAAAATCGGCTAAAGTATCCTCATAAATTGCACTACAACTTTTAAACTATACAAGATACAGAATACGTGTTGGTCTTATTAAGTTAAAATATGCTCTTTAAAATGATATGCATATTGATTTTTTTTATTAAAGGGTCAGAGGTCATTTTGTGGGGTCTTGTATCTCGAAATGCGGCTTTTTTTAATTTTTAAAGAATTTTTTGCTGACACTTAGTTGAATGCAATTTAAAATCTACTTGTTGAAATCAACAAATTTTTCTGCTAGAGCTTAGTAGATTTACAAAAAAACTAAAAAACTTAGTATAAAATGTTTACTTTAGTTAATTTATTTTGCTGAAATTTAAATCTATTTTGTTTTTTGAGATTGTTTTAAATATATATATATAAATGTCAGGACTTCCACAAATCTGGAAATAAACAAAATATTTTATTAATAACATGAAAAACAAAACATAATTATTCTCAATAACTTACATGCATGTATGTATGTATGTATGTATATATATATGTATGACGCAGTTTTACATTTTTCAAATGAAGAAAATTCTGAAATACAAAAAATAAATATTCAAAATATCGCTAAATATAATAAAGAAAAAACCTTTTTCTTTTAAAAACAACTACCTGAGTACTGGCATTTATTATATTGTACAGTCGGGTCAAAGCGTATTTTATTTTTGGAAACCGAAAGGGTCCGGAACCTGAAATTTATTTTTCGTTGATTTCTTGTCGACTATGACAGTTATTGTGAATTGTATTGAAATTGAAGGTAGTCGATCCGAAAATTTCATATTTTTGATTGAGTTGACATGTTTTTAATCTACGATGACATCACATTTTTTTTAGAAAATATACCATATCTCGTAAACTAAAATATAGGGGGCAAAACGAACAAAGTTTTTAGTATAATACACTCAAGAAAAAATGTTTTATCATATTTATGAAACAGTTTTATTGGACGAAAATTTATGAAGTTTTCATAAATATTATGAAACTTTTCATAAATATTTATAAAATATTCTTCATGATTTCATAGAAAAATGCCATTAATATTTATTTTATTATAATAGCCCAGGTAGAAAAATAAAACGGAGACAGCACTGGCCAAACACTAAATAGGTGGTATTGACACTGCTTTCCCAACGCTGGTTCCAAGGCTTTACAAAGCGTTGAGAAAGCACAGAGGAAATTAAAAATCAAAGAAAGCACAGGGGAAATTAAAAATCAAAAAGCCTTGCCCTCGCACAAATAAACAAAATGTAAGTGCTTTCCAAACGCCCAAGTAATATCACCGATCCCCGATAGTGCCAATGCTTTTTAAAGTGCAAGGAAGCACATAGAAAAATAAAAATTTAGCACTTTTCCAGTGATCCCAATTATTTACAAAGTGTTGAGAAAACACTCAAAAAACAAGAAGTCTTGTATTTTTTCTTTTATTATTAAATTAAAATTTATTAGATTTAAAAATATACAAATAACGAAAAAATGTTTCGCAAATTAAGAGCACCAAAGCAAAGCATATGAACTTAGTGCACTGCCAGTGCTTTTTTCAAAATCCGTAGACATTTTTGCAATACACACAGAGAGAGTTAATTCGACGAGTTTTAATGGAATTTTTTCACTAAACTAATGAAGTTTTCTTCAAAACAACGTGAATGAAAAAGTTCTGAAACTTTATGAAAAAGCTTCATAGTTTTAATGAAACTATTATTAATGAAACTTTTTCATTAGTCCTAAGAAATTTTTATTAAATAATATGAAATTTTTCATAAAATTTTATGAAAAACTGCATTAATTTAATGAAAAGTTTCAATGGACGAATTCCAGTGACAACCCATAGATCTAGTGCAAAAAGCACCTTCTTCAATCATCGGCAAAGCATTTGTGTTTTGTGCATTGCAAGTGCTTGTTTTTGTTTTTATTACCACCCATAATTTCAACCTGGGTGGTCATATGTATTCCACGGCTGCGACGTAATTTTCTTTCAATAAATTCGATGAAAATTAACTTTCTGAAATTTTTTTGCTGAAATCACTGTTATTAATATACAGATTTATGATTATTTAATATAAAAGCGTTATTTTTATAACTGCAAATGTGTTACAACAACTTAAGGAATTTACCCCTATAGGTGGGGCAGTTTAGCAGATTTAAGTTGGGAAATCTTAAAAAAGGTAATATAAGGAATAAAGATAACTTATGTTTTAAACATACAAATTAACGTTAAAATGTGTAAAAATTTAAATTAATAATAATTTTTCCAAAAAAATTTTTCTTGAAGCGCTTTAAATAAAAATGGCGAGTGATCCCTCTTCTATCCTAACTTAATGTTTGCAATAAATTTTGTCCGCTAAGATTTTACTTAGTGAATTTACGTTATTCATGTGAATTAGAGTGATTTGTGCAAAATCTAAATTCACTGATCCTATTTGTAATACGAGCCTTAGTTTACGAAATAAATCGATTTAAACTTAATTTCATTGCAATTACTTCATCTCATGGCCCTTAAATTACCAAATAAATTAATGTAAAGAATTTAAATAAAGTTTTATATAAAAATCCATTTTCCTCGAAAATATTGATTAAATTAAGCACCTTTTTGCCTATAGACCTTTGTTTAGGAAATAAATAGATTTTTAGGGTTTTGAATAAAATTTCATTAATACAAATCCATTTCTGGTCGAAAATATAGATGATTTAAAATTACGACCTTTTTTGTTCAAAATACTTTAGTTTACAAAATAAATCGATTTTAAGATTTCGCATAAAATTTCACAAAAAAGCAATTATTGGTCAAAATAGTTATTTCAAAACTGGTTTCGCGGGTGTTACAACTTGTGCTCCACTTTTTCGTCATTAAATAGTAATTTATGAACTAGTTCTATAACTAGTTCGGAAGTGGGAGTTTGGCCACAATTTCCCTTCCCTATGACATCTACATGTTTAATTCATTGTTTGTATCGAAAGGAGGTAGAACTGGTTCTGTACTAAAATTTTTTGTAATTTATGAACTAGTTCTATAACTAGTTCGGAAGTGGGAGTTTGGCGACAATTTCCCTTCCCTATGACATCTACATGTTAAATTCATTGTTTGTATCGAAAGGAGGTAGAACTGGTTCTGTACTAAAATTTTTTGCTACTGGGTATTTTCTACCACATTTTTTTGTTTGTTTACATGTTTGGTAACCAATGGTTGCGAGCAACCAAAAAAAGAGTCAACAACAAAAAATATTGAAAGAAGAAAAAAATACCATTAAGACGAAAAACCAATTTCAATAAATTAATTTCTTAGAAGCATAACAAATTAAAAATAGTGTTGAAACAAAAGCAAATTAGTTTTAAAACATAAAAATTACTACAGAACCAATAACTAACAACAACATCAACTAAGAAACCCTAAAAGAATTCTAGCCAAAAAAAAAAAACCTAAAAGAAGAAGAACCAGAAATCGCGCAAACATCCGGTCTTAAAATTCCAAAAGAACCACAAAAACAAAAAAAAAGAAATAACACTAAAATCAAACCGAACAACAACAATTTATCTTAACTCTTTCGCAAAACAACAACGTCATATACCAAACAAAAAAGGACGTAAGCGGGCTAAATATACATCTTAACCATTCTGCATACATTGTAAAACATAACCTACGTTTTACCTTTAATTGTCAATGTAGCCCTATAATACCTAAAGATTGAATAGTAAAATAATTCTAAAATATATGGCAGATTTTGTAGACTATACCTATAGAATAATCCTAAGATCCATTATACTCTTCTCAATTACTAAACTATCAGATTTTGAGAATCGATTTTTTTTGGAAAACGTTAACCAGTGCCGAATTTCGGCCGAAAATGGAGCATTTTTAAAAGAAGTGTATTTTTATTAGCAATTCCCAAAATGAGAAATTTAAAAAATTTAATTTTTCATTTCTGTTAAAATAATCAATATTATTCATTAGCCTGGAACAAACATATTAGCTAGTTTGATACTAGTATTTCGATCTGGCTAAAGATCTCATCAGAACCCGAAGTTTTAGAAAAGCTAGAGCCTCCATAATAGGCAGAACTTTAACAAAAAACCTATTAATAATCAATTTTGCTCCATTCTTGTCTTCTTAGTAATCAAGCACGTGGTTAGGGTCTTTTCCTAACAAGCATCATGACGTTACTAAACTTTGAAGGCCAAAAATGTTCTATTTATATAAAAAAAATTTAGTGTTTACTCCGGCTCAAGTAATATTTTTACAGTTATATTAGTTTTTTGTTTTTATATACATCGCGATTATTTTTATGTTATTTTTAATTTATAACGAGCTTTCAACCTCCGTATATTTACAAAAATAAAGCAAATCAAACATATTAGCTAGGTTGATACTAGTATATCGATCTGGCTAAAGATCTTTTTATTTCAAATTCTTTGAATAAAAGTGTTCAAATACTATAATTTCGTTAGAGTTTTACTCTTTTCATAGTCAAAATCTGAAATTTTATTTTAACAGTGCAACTTAAATTTTAGCAAAAATCTAAAAAAATGTTAAAATTATGAAAAAAATTTGACATAAATAATAATCAAACCGAGAATCTTATTTTTTTAAAGGCAAAATTACCTCTTTTAATCAAATTTTTAACCCCCAAAACTACGCTAACAAATTGTTAGCCCCGAAAATTCCCTAAATCTAGGGAGAAAACCCATAACTTCGCAACACTGACATGCTACTATAATTGTGTTAAGTTTTATTTAAAAAATATTGAACACTTATGCCGAGTGTTTAGGATGTAGATTATCTTTAATTTTGGTTAAACACAGTTTGTAACTGGAATACTGCTATTAAAATTTTACTTATTATACTTTTTTTCAGTAAAAACCGAAATTCTGAACTAGAAAAAGTTGTTCCGGCAAACGTTTATCAATAAAATTGGAAATATTTACCAAAATTCGTTGTTGGTTTAGCTAAACTAAGTTTAACTGACATCCCAAAAACTAGGCCTTAGTGTTAAACGTTATTTTAGTTATGACTACAATACATGTGGTCTAAAATTAGGAATTGACAAAATGAATACTCCACAAAAAACCTATTAAAACCCATTTAAAAAAAATATGTAGAAAAATTTCAAAGTTATGACAAACTTTTAGAGAGGTCAAGACCATATAACTAAAACATAATTTTCTAAAAGCTTAAGGTGAACTGAATCCAAATTTGATCTCAGAATTTCTCCATCACATCAGTTTCTTAACATAAAGTTTATAAAAACCCGGTTTTTCTATATTCGGCACGTTATAACATTGCGTTTTATGACTTTTTCACAAAATGTGTTATGTCATCTGAAATTGATCCTTATTGTTTCAAAACTCAGGTTTAACCTTTCCAATATCTTATCAGGTTTTAGAGATATCTTATCATATAATTTATAAAACCCCGGTTTTTTGCTGTATTATGAATTTTTCACAAAATTTGTTATGCCATCTGTAATTTCTCAAAATTGTTTTCAAAACTAAGGTTTCACCTTTCTTATGTCTTATTTAATTCGGGAAAAATCATCGTATTTCAAAAAAATGCCATTTTTGGATCGACCATTTACGATTTCAATGAAATTCGCCATATCTGTCATACTCAAAAAAATATGGATGAAACATAAATTTCAGATTCCGGACCCTTTCGGTTTCCGAAATATGACGTCATGAAAATTGCAAAAAAAAAACGATCAAATTTTACTAAAGCATCGTTACAAAATTGACAATAACTTTGAAACTATACAAGATACAAAATTCGTGTTGGCCTTATTTTTTAGGTTAAAATATAGTCTTCAAAATTATATGCATATTGATTTTTTTCATAGAAGGGTCATGAGTCCAAATGCCCATATCTCGAAATGCGCATTCTTTTAAGTTTTTAAAAACCTCATAATTGAAACCTCCTCTACATTTGAGTGAGGGGGCAGCTCGACTGGTCTTCAGCGGACCTAGGAAAATTATATTTTAGTCATAGGTTCATGACCTCTCTAAAATTATGTAGGCCTGTGTTATCATAACTTTTAAATTTGTCTGCAGATTTTTTTAAATAGATTTTTCTGAAACCAGAAATATAGTGTTTTCAAACCTTATACTTACTTTTTGGTGGATTTGTCAATACCTAATTCTAGACCGCATGTGAACAAAATTGCTAAGTTTTTAAATTGATATAAATAATTATTTTATGTAATTTGTTTCACGTTGAGTTAATGTTTACACTTTTGACCAACAAAGACCTACTAGGAAATTTGCAGAATAATTTCTTTCAGATTTTCATTAAAGTTGGATATGTGATAAAGGATACTAAACTAACGAATAATCCTAATTTAAAGGGCTAAAAAGTTGGAGACCAAAATGGCACCATGAAAAACAAATAGACATATGTTCCTTTCAATAAATATGAAGAAAAACTAAAAAAAAATTAAACTTACGCCATTTTGACCCCACCTTTTTAAACCTTAAAAGTAAGATTGGTCCGACAAAGAATTGCGCTTGTTCGTTAGTTTAGTACCATTTGTCACATATACAAATTTAATCAAAATAAGTCATACTGTAAATTTCTTAGTGGGTCTTTATTGATCGAAAGTGAATACATTAACCCTATGTGAATCAAATTGCAAAAAATAATTACACAGGACAACAGCCAATTTGTTACATCCAAATTTGTAACTGATGATATAGTTTTTGAGGTACAACATTTTAACAGAAAACCTATTAAAACAATTAACATTTAAATCGACTAAGAGATGTTTACCTTAAATTTAGTTGCACTTTTGCTGTTATATTTCAAATAGTTTTATGTTATAGCGTTCCAAAGATGACAATTTGAAATTTTTCCAAAACTGGAAAAATTTTAGGCCAGTAACATTTTCTTTAAGCATCGGATCTTTATATAAATGTTCTATATAATGTAAAAAACTGTTAAATTTTCATAAAAACCTTAGATGGGGCTGCTATCTCTAACGGTCTTCGAGAAATTAAAAAAAACACATTCGAACTTCTTACATATCTCATGTTGATATATTTGCAACACAAAAAACAGATATAGTGATGAATATTTAAAAGGTTTACTCCAGATCATTGGAGACATGTATTTGAAAGTGCTTCTCTTCTTAGTGGCCCATAAAAGTTATTCATCAATGCAGATTTTGCATACAACATTAGGCACCCAGTGCTTGTTTTTGTCTGAAATAAAAAATCAAAACACTCCAACACTACAGAGCCTTCTTGATGAATACCCGTATGGGGAATGGAACCGGTTCTGCGTGTGCCACAGGATCGGTCCCTTCGTGCCAGAGATCGGTCCTCTGCTAAACCCTACCCTATGTAAACAACTGGCAACTTTAACATTGGCTTGTCATAGGAGGGGGTCATTTGTCCTGCTTTAAGCCACATAGTGGCATGCCACAGGACTAACCAAAGATGGGCATACCACAAGACTGTCGCAAAAGGCCCATGTCGTATAAAATAAACGAAACCAAAACAGCTTCCAATGGGTAAAATTCTGGCCAACTGGCTTTTTCTTCTTAATAAGCATTCTGGTTAAATGGTATGTCCTCCCTTTACCAGTCACAGGATTGGTAATTTTAGGACAATTGACACTGCTTAACCCACTTCAGTATTAAATTATACCAGTCCTGTGATAAGTCCTTCTTTAACCAGTAACTTTTAGGTCAATTGACTCCCCATAGGGACATGATAGAAATTCCAAAGATTTATCTAAAACGCGACCGCAATAGACATAAATTGATGTAAACAGACACAATATGCACGTAGTAGCTGTATCTCATAAGAGCTGCTAGAAAAAAAACTGAGCGTAGTTTCGAAATCAGCGACCTCGAATTAGTAATCAACAGTTAAAATATTTCCAGCAATAGAAAAAAAGTTTGAATTTGTTGTGCTGTGTTATTTGTATCAAGTGGAATTTTGTTTTCCACTTGATACTCTTGTAGTCATTATATAAATTATGTTTTATGGGTATTTTTTGTACCCATACCAAAAACGGTTAAAGATTTTTTTTTTTATAAAAGTAAAGACAATTATACACAATTAAAACACTCACATTTTTTTAAATTTTTGCCAAAATAATCTGTTTTTATAAAATGTCCTGTAAAATAATCGCTCCACACAGAAACACGAAGTATAATTTTTTAAAATTTTTTTTATTTTTTTTTTCTTTGCAACTATTATATTATAAAAATAGCAATCGACATCTTCAAATTAAGCAGCTTAAAAAAATTTTAAAATAAATTTTTTTTGATGAAAATGTAAAATTTTTTAAAAAAAACATGTTTTTGCATTTTGATCAAATTTGTGGGTCATTTATGATTCCAGGCTAATAAATGAAAAATTAAATTTTTTTAAATTTCTTATTTTGGGAATTATTACTAAAAGTACACTTTTTTGAAAAATGACTAATTTTCAGCCGATATTTGTCACGGTTAACGTTTTCCAAAAAAAAAATATTTCTTCCATTTAGAACTATTTGCAATAAAACTGAGGTTTGTAATGACTGGGGTAAGTTTTTTTTTGGCATTTGCCAGAGTGTATACGCAATGCAAAATTCATATTTCACAAACCTGGAATAAAGTCTAATTTAGCTTATACAAAAAATAATTTCGAATGCCAAATTGGAAAAAAAGGACTCTATATAAATGAAAATTTAGATGTTATAGATTTCGTTATGGAAAAGATTAAAGATGCCAACAACAAAGAAATTATTGAAAATTTTAATAAAGTTTTCAATCGAAATAGTGGCCTACAAACTTTGACTAAAATCAAAAATATGGTTTTTAACCAAAATGGTGAATAATAAGAATTTATTCATACATTGAAAAATAATCCCCTTCCGAATTACATACTTTCAAATATGCCGTAGTTACATCTACAGATGGAAAACTCGTGTTTTTAGTAAACTCAACTGTTTTATGTGACAATAGTAGATCGTTTCTTTTTGATAACTTGAAAAAGCACATGTTTGCGCTTTTGAATAAAACTTTAATATATTGAAATTTTTATTTTTTACACATTTTGTTTTTCTATTTTGCCATTTCTTGTGTCATTTTTTATGGTTTTTCGAGATATTTTGTCTGCTGTTTTTAAATTTTTTCGTGCCAAAAAAAAAACTTGCCCTGGTAATGACAAATCTATTTTGAAAAAAAAATGTCAGGTTTTGGGAACTGTCAAGAAAGCTTTAATTCTTAAATTCTAAAGAATTATTTGTGATTTTTTTTAAATAGTTTTTAAGTGGGGTACACACGATCAATATTATTGATAAATATTTTTAAATTCCAGCAATCACAACAAAGTATTTAAAAATAAAATGTTCTGATTGGTTGATTTTTGATAAATGGATAAATTGATCTTGTATACTTGCCTTTAAGTTCTAAAGACCTTTTGCAATAAATTTAAAAGTTTTGTATCTCTTTTTTAAATCGATAATTTTAACCCACAAAAGACAGAAGGGTTAAAACAAACCTCTTTTTTCGAATCAAATTGAAGGACGGACAAAAGGACGCCAAAATAAGAATACAACAACAACAACAATAACAATAACAAAAAACTAAAAAATATGATGGCTACTGCTGCAGCAGAACAACATACCAAAGAATTTAAAACAAATGTTATGAATAATGATGATGATAATATTGTTGATGCTGAAACAACAGCAACAACAACAGCAGCAACATCTAAAGCTACAAATGTTGCAAGTCTACTCTCAACCACTTCAGCTTCTATAGAAAAATCACTGGCGACCATGGAATTGCAATATTTTAAGGCTGTCTCGCTATATCGACGTCGAAATTATGAAAAATGTGTTGAGGTGTGCAATGCAATGTTACAAGCAGGTCACGAAAATAATGTCCAAATGTTTAATACACCACCGGATGAGGAGGAAAATGGTAGTGGTGGTGGCGACGGCGGAAGCAGCAGAGGTGCTGAAGATATGTTGTTGGCAGACTTTAAGAACAATGGTTCTAGTGGTGGTGGTAGTGGCGGTGTTAGTGGCAACATCGTAAGTAACAACAGTAGCATTCAACGATACAGTAGCAATTTGCAACGCATGGCCGCCAGGCAGGGTGGACGCCAACGTGGCATTTATGGCAACAATGTTTCATCTTCTTCTACATCATTGGTTGCAACAACTACTGCGACTGGTGCTGCTGCTGCTGCAGCATCATCATCAAGTGGTTCCAGTGGTTCGTCGTTTAGCATTATGCCCACGTGGATGATGGAAGGCGTTTGGCAATTAAAAATGCGCGCACTTACGCAACGCATCTATATTGATGATTTAGAAACCAATGATGCTGATGATGCTGGTAAGTGATGATCGTTTCGATGTTTAGGTATGGCATGCATTTAATGTGTTTTTAAGTATTCATTTTAATGTTGTTGTATATATTTAAGGTTTATGAGTATTTTTTTTTTTTTGTTTTATTGCTTTTCTCAATTTGATTAATGTTTAGCAAATAGATGTAAATTTTTTTAAGATTCAGAAAATTCGATGAAATTTGTAGTGAAACTTCACAGTGGTAAATCCGCAGATATTAATGAAACTCGAATATATTGTTGAGGACAACAAAATTTCAGACACGTATTTTTTTACGTGCGCAATTGCACGTTTAGGAGTTAAGAAGGGGGGTCAAAACTTATAACATTTTTGTGAGAAAACACGCCTTAAATTTAAGAAATTTAGATTCTCTTTTTTGATTTTTAAATTTAACACTATTTTTTTTTTTTTTAATTACTACCCGACGAAAAAAGTTACGATATAATCATATATGTTTATATATGGTATCACATATAACTAAGCATAACATCATAAGCTGATCTCACGGTATGTTATGGGATCTGATCTCATATAGTTTGATCCGAAAAATGTGTGTATCAAACAATTACACAATTTAAAAAAAAAATTTAAATGTTTTAGAGAACAGTATTTTTTATTTTAATTCAATTAAGTACTACTTGTAATTCATTCATAAAACTTATAAATATTAATTTTAAAACATAATGTTAAATATAAAAATGTATGTTTTTTATGAACCTGAAGTTGGAACATATCGAGCCCTAACCGCCAAAAATCTTTATTTTTTCGATCATTCTTCAAAATTTCATAACTCTAGAAAGTACCGTTACAAATTCCATAAAAAACCAAAAAAGACGTTAGCGCTAACTCCTAGAGAACAAACTACAGTTTGTTTACATACTTCGAGACAGCAAAGTGTCGTTTACGTCTTTTTTTTCTTTAATGAATTACTCAAATTCTTGCAGCGTTAGATAAGCAATTCAAAAGACTTTTATTGATATTCAATATGTATACCTTTTCTTTGGACCAAATAAGAAATAACGCAAAAAAACACAAATGGGGTCCAATTATAATTCCTTATTTAGCCCATAAAAGCAAAATTTGGAAGCTGCAAAAAATTTAATTTGCATTATATTTTGGTCTTTTACACCGTATTTAATTGCATTGCATAAACCAAAGAAAAATTTAAAATGAAATTTAAAAAGCTTCTCCTGTTAAATTATGATTTTGGCGCTTACGTCTTTTTGGCAATTAGGGCTCGATATATTAAATTTAAAACGCTAGGTATTTACCGAGTAAGAAATTATAATTTTTCGTTTGCAAAATTTTCAAGTAGAAGATTTTTTCAGAAGCAGAAATAAACAGCTAACTTTACACGTCCTTGTTATACAAAATAATATATAGGTCGGCATTATGCATCAATACTATATTTTTTTATGAAGGATAAGTCTCCCTATTTAGTACTTCAACAATTTCAGATTGTTCAAAACAACTATTTTGTAAACCACAAAACAGGATCAGTGGTAGAAAGTATATTGCCGATAGTGGAACTAAGAAACCATTTAATTTTTAAAATTGATAATTTATAATTCATTACGCATGCTTTAAGGGTTGGGTGTTTTATTTGTGTAAACAAGCCGTTTCCAACGCTCTCTTCTAAAATCCTGATTTTCATGGTTTTAAGCAATTTTAATTAAATTTTAAATTTTATTTGTGTTGTTTGATATATTCTCTGGATAGTTTTGTATAACTATACATGTTTATATTTATATAATAAAAAATATGCATTAAAAACATTTAAAAACTGTTTCTCTTAAAACCAGTGGCTCTTTTTTAAGCCTCTTATCATACACACAGAGAACAATTTTGCTATTTGCCAACTGAAATCCGGTTAATACGACTCACATACGGTTATTATGAAATTCAGTCGTTAAGTACAATTGAATATTAGTTTCCACAACAAAGTTAAAAGTAATTTAACTGAGTTTTAGTTGCAACTTCCAAAATATTCAGAAATCTAATGTAAATATCGTTGCACTAACTGAATTTATAAGTTGTTACCATTAAACTGCACTTTTCAATTCGGTTGGCACTTTATTTCTCTGTGTGTACGATTGATTTTTTCTGAGGATTCAAAATAAAGATAAATAATTAGAATACACTTTACTCTTGAAGATACCTCAATGAAATGTTCTTAAACTAATTGGTAAAATAGCAAAAGATACATTTTTATAAATGTCTTATACAAAAAATTTTAAATCCATTTAAAAGAGATGAAATGATGAATTTGGCGAAGAGATGAAATGATAAAATTTTTCATCGCTTTATTTCAAATGCGATTCTTGTTTCAGTTTTTGTGAAAAGTATCTATCAAAATTTTATCATACCAATTTTTTATCGCCAAGAAAAAGTTGGTGAAGAGTGTAAGTGTTGTACACTTTACCGATACTTCTGGACGATTTTGTTAGAAAATTATTCAAAGTTTTCCTTATTATTTTAATCACATTTTTAAAATTTAATGATAAACTCTTCATTGCTATATCATAAACTAATTTAAACAATTTTTGAAGAACTTTAATCAAATAAAGAAAAACCTATAAAATCTATTTATTAAAATGTTATATTTGGCTACATTGAGTTAATAAAAAAACTAATTAATAAAGGAAACTTACAACAAATCGTAGGATTTCAAAATTTGTCACACACAAAACTTTGATATGATAATAGCTTTGGCTATGATAATTTAATTTCTGTGTTGACAATTTGTCTTTTAACTTGTAAAAACAAAATTCACCACTTTGGTGACTTTGTACTAGATCCGGCAAACTATAATTTCAAATAGATTGGTAAAATCAACACTTTTTGCGGACATCTTGAATTTTAAAATTTATATTACCGTTTTTGAAAAGTTTGACCTTGAAAACGCCCCAGTGTGTATATTCACCCAATTTTGACAAAAGTTTAGCCCTCTCATTCGTAAGAAATTTTTTGATTAACTTCGATGGCTTTATTTTCTCCGCCATTTTGAATTTTAAAAAATCCAACTGCAAAATTTAAATCAATGACTCTAAGACCATATTAAACAAAACTTTAGTGTAATCGGGCTAAAATTAAATTTTTTTAACTTTTTATAAACGATCGACCCTAAAAATGCTCCCTTGCATATTATCAAACAAATTTTTACCACATTTGTTGCTTTTCATGTGAAATAACTTGTTTTCATCAATTTTGGTGGCTTTATTCAAAATGGCGGACAACTAAAATCAGTGACCCTAAGAACATGTTAACACAAAATTTTAGTGTAATCGGACTAAAATTTAATGTTTTTGCCGTCATATTGGATTCGCCATTGTTAATTTTGAACTTTTGATGTCACTTTTGAAATCACCGGCACCGAAAATCCCATAATATGAGCCATTTGTTACTATTGGCAAGTTGTTTCCATCAAACCGTATGCCAGTGCTGACAAATTTGAGCAGGCAACTGTTACTGCTACCCAAAAAAAATTATACATGCATTTTTTTAAATTTTTTTTTTCAAAACAAATTTTTTTTAGAGCACCTTTTTCAAGGTTTTACCAACATTTTGACAACATTGGAAATTTTGTTTCCCCAGTGCTTGTCCGACACTTTTCAAACAGACGGACCTTTTGACTAATAATGTTATCACTTTTGGCTTGGGAAAGCACATGTTGCCATCACTTGTACCACTTGCTAACGTGCCTTGCCAACGGTTTTCCGTTTATCTTTTTCTCACTGGGTAGGTGTATCTATTATTATGTATCCATTATATTCATTTCTTCAAAAATATTCCATAAAAAAAACTCTGTCAATTCCAAACTATATTTTCTACAAGCAGAGAAACACGGGGGGAATATTATCGAAGTGCTTAGTAATTATACAACTACATACATAAGTTTCAAGTTAGTTTGACAAATTTCTTGTAAAATAAATTAATTTTTTCACAAATTTTTTACTAGGCTTGTATATATTTTACAAAAATTTGTTAATATTTTACTAGAACTTTGTAAAACTAACTAGAAATTTATGTAGTTGTAAAATTGCTAAGCACTTCGATAAATTTCTCCCAGTTTTTTTCTGCGTGTATGTATGTAAAAAATAATATCGAATGGAACTTAATTCCTCCACTAAACATAACAAAAGCTAAGACCATCTAATGCAACAGTTATAACCAACACCATCATTATCACTAGTACCCGTAACTTAACATCACAAACTTGTACAATTTATGATACAAGAACGTCTTTAGATAAACAAAATTTAGAAAAAAGAATGGTCAAATCGCATCAAATAACAAAGAAAAAGGAAAAAATACTTTTACGTTGAAAAACAGCAAACCACAGAGTAATAGAATCTCTCGCATACCTTTAAATGAATTCATTATTTTAATTGATAGATTTAATATTTAATTTTGATTGCATTCCATTAAGGTTAAATCTGATTGTAAACAACAAAAATAGAAGATAGGACAATAAATTACTAAAATGTATTATATATTATTCTTCTTACTAGTGTAAATGGTTAAAAGCTATTAGGTTAACTTAAGCAGATTCGAAGGACCGAAATTTTAGCGATATAAAATTGTTGGAATATGAAATATTGTCAGATTTAAATTCGAATCTAAGTGCGGTTCGAATAACCGAAAAGATACTTAAATATTACATATTCACAAAAATGTACAATTCCCAAAAAGCCATCTGAATCCGGTTCGAAAGACCAAAAATTAAGTCATTAATTAATTAATAGATAAAATGTTGCCAGGCTAGAAATGAAATATTAATCCTAATTTAAGACCGATACATACAAATGTATTAATAACCTATACAGACTGTAAACAGCTTGACTAGTGTATAATAGCGGTTCGAATGACCAAAAATTAAACAAAATATCTCCGTAAAAAACGCTTACAAACCGGCTTGCATGTAAGCAGGTTTGTAAGGGAGTAAGCCAAAAAGAATCCCTTACAAACCTGCTTACATATGCTATGATTTTTATATGCCGAATTCCCACTTGGAAGCATTACTTTTGGGCATAATAAGCGCGGATTTTAGCGCTTACAAAAAGCTGTGATTTCATGGCTTTTAGTAAAATCATATTTCATGTCTACATTATTACGATTAAAAGTAATGGTGGCCATAGGTATCAATTGTACAAGATGGGACGATCCTCTACGGATACGTGCAGGTTTTGTGAATTGGAACCCGAGACCTTAGAGCATGTTCTCTGCAAATGTCCGAGGCTCTCCGACAGGAGGGTGCGTTATTTTGGTGGTCGAATAGTGACGCCATCGGACGTTTGGAATTGTTTACCTGGTAGGATAGTTGGCTTCGTAGGGAGCCTGAACCTATAGGGTGTATTCGTTGGCAGCACAAAACACCAACTTCTGGTCGCGGTGCATAGTGCCACTCTAGTCTAATCTAATGTTATAATTATACATAGTTTATTTTACAGAAAATTCTACAGATATTAATTTTTTCTTGTTACAATTTTTGACATATAATACAATCATTTTATTTTTTTTTACCGCTCCACGTGCTAGCTCTTCAGAAACAGTTAAATGACTTATTATTTTTTATTACATACTCGAAAATAATAAACACAATCGGAAAGCACTGGGGAAAATAAGTACAGATCGTTTATAATCCACGATATTAAACTTTCTGCATTACAACTTGTTAACCGTTGTTTGCGATGAATATTAGGTATTTTCTGGCCTCAAATAATTTCAAATAATGATCTTTGGCAAAAAACACAACAAAATCCCATTACGACTGACATACGAGTAAAGAAGATGAACTGGCTGGGCCATACCTTCAGAAAAAGCCAAGGTGATGTTACCAGAAAGGCCCTAGACTTCCATCCCCAGGGCAGCCGAAATAGAGGATGACCTGCTAATACGTGGAGACGTCAAATAGAATCCGAACTCAGTACAGCCAGAATGACATGGAGGGAAGCAAAACGCCACGCTGAAGACAGAATTCAATGAAAATCATTTGTACTGGTCTTTGGTTCCAACTAGGAATTACAGGATTACATATATATATATTACAACTTGCATCCTTATAAGGGATTAGGGTAAGCAGCTTACAACCTGCATCCTGGTTAGGAAAAAGAGTAAGCTCAACTTTTTTGTTTGTTCATATTTATACGAAAACTATTCGTTTCTTTTGCTGCTTCTCAGTATTATGTAATAGTAAGCCTTAAATCAGCGCATTTGTTATCTCCTGCTTCTAAAAACACGAAAAAATTTTACTGGGATACCTTAAAAAGTTTTCATAAATAAATTTACTTGATCAAAGAATTCATTCTTTAAATCTTCTGTTCCTTACTATGTTTGTTTTCAAATAAAGAACCATCATCCATCCAGTCCATTGTACATTGTATTGGGTGTAGTTAACATCATGTATGGTATGGACACAAGTATGGTGAAACACTTATACTTAATTATGATGATAAATACATAAACCTTAACCTCAAGAAGAATTTAATCCAACAATATGACCGACATTCCATGTTGTAATATGCACAGCTTGGAAAAAGAAGAACGAAAAGAATTTTCGAACAAAAATATGTACAAGCTGTTTTCATTTCGTTCTTTTCAATTCTTTCTACTTCTTCATCTTAACCACATTACAACAACCGCCGTCTTGATACTGGTGGACAACGTCGTCGGTGTGTAAAAAAATTAACTGAAAACGGACTATGGGGATGTATGAACGACCAACGTGTAGCGATGCAGCAATGATTGTTGGTAGTAATGGTGCATGGATTGCATGAAGATGATCATCGTCATCATCATCGTGTTGTAAGAAGAAAAAAGAGTGACTATAAAAAATAAAGGTTTAAGACACGCATCCAAAACTATGTACATTAGACTGGCCCACGCTTGTATGGAAAAATAAAAGCATATTCCCATTCTTTCTCCACAAGCTTGCTTTTGTTCCATTAATCAAAATACTTATACGTATATACCAAAAATTGGCTCAATCGGACGATTTAAAATGTGACTTTTGGGTTTCGACTCTTATATTACGTGCCATTACTAGTTTTTCAGCGTTATTGTACCCTAATCTTGGATAAGCTTCTCCTACTTCCTGAGATATGGCCATCCCGAGCTGGGTTAACTATGCCAATTGCAATAATGACTGTTTATTCACAGTCAGAAATATGAATCTGTATTCTAGTAGTACAGAGTATTTATAAAATTTGGTGATTGTTAGTACTATTCCCACTCTTTTATATGATTTTAACTAGCTCTAAGTTCATGAAAATTCAAATAGACCCATCCCTCTTTATAATTATATACTGTTATCTGAAGGTACTTATTGCTGATGAGTTTAAACTTTTTTAAAGTAGCTTGGCCTCCTATGGTCTCTTTTTGGAATTGTAGCTACAACATTCAGGTTTTTTTAAAAAATTGGACATATTGAAAACATGTTTATAACATGCACTTCAATAAATGAAACGAGTGTTCAAACTTGGAAATCCATTCATTAAATACCGAAATATATGGGAAATAGGATAAAGATTTGAACAAATTTTTTTTTTTTAAGTACATTAGGCCTATATTTTGGGAGGCTGGTTTAATTTCGGTGTTTCAACTTCAGATTCTTGTTAAAACGACCAAAGTACTTAAATGAAGTTTTATTATAAGTCTGAGCAAAAACTTTTCTATATTCATAAAATATTTGAATTTCTGTTAAATTTCGGTCTAACCCTGAAAAATCGGTAATTATTAGCTACCTCTAAATATTAACCAATTGGGCTGAAAATTTGACCTAGAATTACTGAGCACTATTGAAACAGGGACAGCCTTGTGAAGCTCTAAAACTCAACAGTCTTTTTTTGTTTTGGGCCACCCTAGTGTACATATTTAAGCTCATAGTATCTTGTTTAGTACTGCCCACATTCCATTGTGTTCAATCACCTTGAATACTTGGATATCTTAAGGTTTTATAAACGAAAAATTTTAAGAAAAAAAAAGTTTGCATTTTTTGTAAATTGTAAGTTGATGTTAGTGTGTTTGATTTTTTGCAAACATATACTGAGAAAAAAAAAGTATATTAAAATTAATCAGTTTTTAAAATTTTCAATTTTATTGAAAATCTTAATCCAATTTACAATAGATTAACTGCTAGAATAAGAGAGATAAATACTTTATCTGCAGTACAGATTTAGCTTTATTCGTTTGCGCAGATTCGCTCGAATTGGGGCAATAAATCCATTTTGAACACTTTTGACAAGAAAAATTTAAGAAACCGTAATTGACGCATTTACGATCTGAGCTGAATTTTAAATCGAAAATCTTAATTACAAATGACTTTTTGTTAATGAAATAATTTAAATGAAAATTCGTAATTTTTATCGATGATAGAAAAAAAAAAAATATGTTATGAATTCTTATTTTAATTGAACTTAAGATCCTTTATTTATAAATTATAATTATTTATTTCCAATATTTCGTCTCCACATTGGTTGACTTCTTAAGGGAACAATTATTATAATTTTATTGATAACATTTTTAATAATTTTTTTTTTTTTAAGAACTACACACGCAATATTTTTTCCGTAAAGACCACTGAATATACACATTAAATTAACTGAAAATCAGTTAAAAAAGGACTACTTACTTTTCGTTTAAAACAATTGTATTTTTTAGTTTATTTTCAACTCTTGAAAAATTAATTGACAAAATCAATAAAACCAATAGATTGTTTTCGTTTATTTCAATACTCAATATAACATAACAACTTTTTGTTTAAAATAGAAAATTTTAACTGAATATTTCAACTACTACCGAAAGTCCGTTTTTTATTTTTCGTTTATTGAATAACAGACAGAAAGTTAAAAAAAATATATTTCTTTGGTAATTTAACTGTATATTCCATTGAAACAATTTTACCGATTAAACTTTTAAATAACTGTTGATTTTTTATGGAAAAGTTCTTTGAGTGTAGGATAATTATTATGTTGTTGAATAATATATCGCACTTGATCAACAAGAGGGTATTAACTCAAAATTTTTAAAATATCACTTTTTTCAAGAAATCAACTAACAACATCAATATCTATCTACTGTAAAAATTTCAACGTATTCCGATTACTCTTTCATCTCGAAAACCACTTTTGAGACCATTTTCATGATAATGTAGTGATTACCTTTATTTCAACAAAAAGGTATTATTTCGAGTTAATACAAAAGTTCAAATAGAAATGAATCGTATATTTTTATAAAAAAGGTATTATTTTGAGTTGAGCCTTTATTTATGTTAAAAATAATCAAACTGTTTTAATTATATTTGGTTGTATTTTGAGTTGATACTGTTTTGTTGATAAAATAATACCAAAAAAAATAGATAAATTTTCAAAAAAATGGTATTAACTCAAAAAATTGATTTTTTTTTGCAACGAGTGGTAAAATTTAAAACAAAAACAATGTATATATATTTTCAAATGGAATTTGCTTATTATGATATGTTTGAATTTTTAAATCCTGTTAAAATGTGGCCATAAACAGTTTTTTGACTCTACTGAAAATTTTAAAATTTTGAGTTAATACCCTCTTGTTGATCAAGTGCGATATGTATGTATTTCAATATTCTAGTTAAGAAATATTATGTTATAGAAATATATTGTTATAGTTAGTCCCGGTTCACACACGGCAATTTTACTTGCGCAAGTTTTCTTCAATTCTCCTTTGAACTTGCTTTTGTGTTTACACAGTAAAAGTTTGTTTCAGCAATTTTGGTATATCAACCTGCAGCCAACTTCGTGTTGAAAATTGCGGATGACAAAACAAAACGGAATTGGAGTACGGGCAAGTCTGTACCCCTTCCATTCTCTTTTCCTCCATCTTCTATAAACTCAAGACTTGCGCAAGTAAAATTGTCGTGTGTGAACCGGGACTTAATGATTTACTTTTAAATTTTAAAAAACTTAAACCAAAGTTCATAATTCGATCTTTTATCAATAATTATGATGTAAGCAAGAATATTCAAGTTCTAGATCAAGATCATTTCGCATACCTAGTACAAAAGTGACTCAAGTCAAAATTTTTAATTTTTCAGAAATCGAAAAAATATTTGCAACTTTATACCAATTGAAATATAAAGAAAGACATAACGGTTTTTTAGAAACAGTTAACAACAACAAAATACACTGATATTTTTTTTATAGATAAACAAGTATGTGTATAGTGCATAGTTTATGTATTTAAACCGAAAAATTAAAATTTTGAGTTGAGTCACTTTTGAACTGGGTGTGCGATTGTTAAACAAAAAACCGTGCATTGTTTATTTATTAATTAAAACATTTCTTCATCCGCTATTTGATTTTTGCATAAAAGCAATGAAGTTGCACTGGAACTCGTCCAGTGAAACTCTTCATTAAGCTAATTCAAGTTTTCATACAATTTTATGAAAAATATCATTATAGTTATTAAAAGTTTCATGCTCTCTAGGCAGAAGTTTCATTAAAAACTAGTTTCATATAATGTATACAGGCTTTCATTAATTTTGAGCAAGCTTTCGTTCACTTTGTAAAGAAAAGTTTTATTAGTTAAGTGAAATTTTTCATTATTTTTCGTCCACTTAAATTATCTCTGTGTTCTATTTTATCAAATTGTTACGATTAAAAAAATGTGGTCAAAAGTTTTGACATTATTTTCTCCAAGTGTAGATTAAAAAAAATGTAAATTTTAAGATTTGATATTTGGTTTCAATGATATCTCTTTTTGCATTTTGTTAAATTGTAGTAAATGAGGAAGTGGAATTTGAACGTATTGCCACCACAGCAAGACCCGGAACGTCAATAAAAACAGCATTTGTACCCAGACCGAGTACAAGTAATTTAAGAAGTTCTACTGCATCTAGTTTAACAAAAGGTAGGAGCACAGCAGACAGTGCTGCCAAACGGATATTAACTTTAAGTATGAGTACAAGACCAACATCGGGAATGGTAAGTGGCAAAAAAGAAAACACTAAAATTTAAAACTTTTATTTTAATATCTCTTTAGGCTCGTCCTGGAACTAGTGGCTTAAGTCGTCCTGGTTCATCTTTGGGTAGTCGACCATCTTCACGTTGTGGTACTGCCTCTCGTGTTAGAGCTACTTCAGCAGCAGCTTTTAACATAGGAGATTCCACTGCGCCCTTATATCAGGCTTCGCGTTTAAATCCTACCATATATGCCGAACGTAAAGTTTTAGTCAAAGCCTTATTCCAATTTCTATACTATCACGAAGCAGATGTCTTAAAAGCCTACTCATTATGTGAAGCTGTTATGGAGGTTCAGAAACAAAAACGTGGCTCTTCTGTTTCCCTACGTTCTATGGCCAATTGTGATGAATGGTGGTGGCAACAACAAATGGGTCGCTGTTTATTGGCCCTAAAATATCCTCGTAAAGCTGAATCATATTTACAACAATCTTTAAATATTTTTCCACATCCTGATACTTATGTATTACTGTCATGTTTATATCAACGTTTGGAACAGCCTACAAGGGCTATGGAATTAATACAGTCTGCTGCCGATAAACATCCATTCGATGTTACATTCCGCGTAGAACAAGGACGTCTTTTGGATAGTATGTCCAAGCCAGATGATGCTATGCAAATGTATAGACTGATATCCAAATTGAATCCGATAAATGTGGAAGCTTTAGCTTGTATAGCTTTGAATTACTTCTATGATAATAATCCAGAGATGGCCCTAATGTATTATAGGTAAGTGTTGGAAGCCCTACTGACTTTTGCTTGATGATAAATTTTTTTTTTTTTATTCCGAGGAGAAATCTTATTCGAATGTGGATGTTAAATTTGTTACCCCTAAGTATCTTGAGTTAAGTTATGACAACATTAAGAAGGGTCAAGACCCTGAGACTAAACCATAATTTTTTAAAAAAATTTAGGCTTGAATAAGACATTTATCTCAGAGTTTCTCTATCGCAATTTTTCGGTTTTTCGCTATATTCGTGATGTTAACCTATTTTGCACTGCAGTTGCTTTAAAGCAACAGCTACTTTTAAGGCCTAAGAGAGATAAGAGAGAGATACAACAACGCAGTAAAAAGCATGTGATAATTTGAGGTCCAAACTATAGAAACAAATTAAACAAATAAAAACATTTTTCCAGGGTTGCCTTAATTGTATTAATAATAAAATGCAATTTTTTTAATTGCTTATGGAAATTTGTTCAAAAATTTTCAATTTATAGAAAGAAGACGGTGTTATAAATGTTTTATTCTGATTTGCTTAGGGACGTATGGAAAAAATTTTGGAACGAGAAAAATTTGTTGTACAGTTTGTACTTTTGCAGTACAATTAAAAGATACGATCAAGAGCTTTCGTAACTTGTAAACACTGTAATATACAGAAAATTACTCCATTTTCTAAAAAATTAAAAAAATTAAAAATTCCAACAAACAAAAAATTTTCACCAGTGCTGCAGTATTACAATCTTTTAAAAATTACTAAAAACACCAATATGCTATAAACACATAGACGACTGCAGCTACACGACTACAGCCTGTCAAAAATAAAATACACACGTTTATATGAAAACGATTATTTTGGCACCAACACAGCTACACGGCTACCCGACTACTTTTGCCGCTGTAGTCAACTTGGGATAATTTCTATTTTTGTTGGCTACAAAACAAAAATAGTGTTGACAATAAAACAAAATATGTAACAAATTAGTGCTTTAAAATATTTTATATTGTTAAACTCAAAAAACGAGCAACATTAAATGCTATAATTGCATTAATATTCAAGAGGGGTTAGATACATTTATTTTTACGTTATAATAATGTATTATAAATAAGTAATTGTATTTTTAAGTCAACTTTATATACGTGTCTACAACCATGCATGTTGTTCTATTTTAATAAAGCAAAAAAAAGAAGTAATTGGCACTACTGAAAAAAAATTCATTTGTATAAAACACAGCTGTTTACTATGTTGCTGTCGTTTCCAAAATAATAAGTAGCTGACCACACGGCGACGATTGCAGTGAACGGCATTTGTAGTCGTGTAGCTCTGTAGCCTGCTGTGGTCTATGTGTTTATAGCAATAGTTTCAAAAAATTCTCAAAAATCGTCAAAATCAAATTGTGCATCACAGTTCGATATATATTTGCATTACTAATAAGTAAAAATTGTAATTTGAAAAAAGTTTTAACCCGTTAAATACATACAAATTTTAATTTAAACTGCTTATTGAGACACCATTTCAGCTTTCTATAAAATATCGTTTAAAAAATTCGCACGGGATCGATGAGTGGTATAAAATAGGTTAAACCATATCAAATTAAGCTTAATTCGCAAAATTTAATATATCCACTAAAAGTCCTAAAAGTTACATTCAAAATTCAGATATGATGAATTTCATATCAAAACCGATATGCGTTGAACCCGACCCTCTCAGAATTTGATGAAATTTAGCATACAGCTACATTTGACCTATACAAACACAACCTCATATTTAGAAATTGCATTTTTGAAAATATGTGGGCGTGGCAAGGTATCGAAGTTTTTGAAAAATGACGATAATATGTACTTTCAAGCTGTGATTACTACGGAATGGCTGAACCGATTTCAAAGATTTTGGTACCATTAGAAAGGTATTTAAATAAGCTTTATACATATATTACACTGAAAATTTTTTTCACAAAAAGTTAGCAAATATTCCTAAAGTCAACAGTATGAGCTGCGCAAAATTATATATTAAATCTAAAAAAATAAAAATAAAAAAAAAATTTTTCCAAGGGCCCAAGTCCATATTTTGGGGATGTCTGAAATATTTGATAATACGATTCCTGTTCTAATCTATTAGAATTACAAAAAATCTGTATAACCTTCAAAGTATAGCTACTTTATTCTTTTTTGTCACACAATGATATCCAAATATAAGGAAGTTAACAAGAGATGCATTTACTTAAAAAAATTAAAAAAATAGAAAAAAACGCCATTTTAGTTTTTAGATATGTTATATATATTAAAGAGACCTTTCTTAAAAAATTTTTTTTTTGGAAAAAAACCATTGGCCTTTGAAGTGTTTTCCTAGTTTAAAGTTTTATTTCTGCCAAAAAAAATGTTCAGTGTAATATAAAATTTGAAGCATATGTTTTCGAAAGCTGATTTAAATACCTTTCTAATGGTGCCAAGATCTTTGAAATCGGTTCAGCCATTCCGTAGTAATCACAGCTTGAAAGTATATATTATCGTCATTTGTTAAAAAGTTCGATACCTTGCCACGCTCACATATTTTCAAAAATGCAATTTCTAAATATGAGGTTGTGTTTGTATAGGTAAAATGTAGCTGTATGCAAAATTTCATCAAATTCTGAGAGGGTCGGGTTCAAAATGTGCATTTTTTATAGATTTTGATATGAAATTCATCATATAAGCTTTCCAAAATCGTATTCATTCTCGGAGAAAACGTCCGTTGAAATTCTTTAATATAGTATTTTTACTAAAAATACAACGGACGATTTGTCAAAGAATAAATAGGATATAAGAAAGGTTAAATATGACTTTGGAAGGCAATAGGCAAGACTTTCAGATAGCATAACAAATTTTGTGAACTAATCATAATATGAGTACAGATTTAAAGTCATGAATTTTAAAAAATATATTTTTTTAGGAAAAATTAATTAGATTGTTCACACGGGGTGCGCTAAATGTTGTAAATGTTAAACATATAGAAAAATTTCTTGGACGATTTTTATTAAAATTTTTCACTAAACTAATGAAATTTTCTTAAACTTTATTAAAAGTCTTTATTATTTTTATGAAACTGTTTTTAATGAAACTTTTTCATTAGACGAATGAAATTTTTAATTAAAGACGAATGAAATTTTTACTAAAAGAAGTTAAATTTTGAATAACATTTTATGAATAACTGTATTAAATTAAAGAAAAATTTATTACAGTTTTGTTAGTTTTTTGTTTATATATACATCGAGATTATTTTTATGTCATTTTTAAGTTATAACGAGCTTCCAACCTCCGTATATTTACAAAAGTAAAGCAAATCAAACATATTAGCTAGGTTGATACTTGTATTTCGATCTGGCTAAAGATCTCATCAGAACCCGAAGTTTTAGAAAATTAGTTTCAATTGACGAATTCCAGTGACATTTCATAGATCTAATGCAAAAATTCATTAATATCATGCAGATAATTTTCTCAGAGTATAGTCGTATCGATGGTAAAAATGTATTTTAAAGTATACAACAATAGAACATGCAATGTTTAGTGTGCGATCCATCCGAAATTTAATTTTCGGTCACAAATATAACTGGTGACCATCCGAGCGCTAACTTGCACAGCAGACATGGGCGGCGTCAATTACATTTCACAATCATTCACTTATGAAATTTGTCATATAATTAATAATTTCAGACCTACGCGCACACTTGTTGGCTTAAATGCTTCCTTGGAAAGTTTTCTATTCTGCCAATACCAGACATGGGACATAATACCAATATTTGTTTATTTAATTACGGACCAATTGCTTTCTTACGTCTAATTACATATAATTGGGTGTAGTTGAGTAATTGCCCTGTAATTAAGTACCCAGATGTTGTGACTAATCCCCATGTTTGGTATTTTAAATTTTGCAAATTTCACAAGGAAGCGTTTAAGCCCACAATTGTGAGCGTAGGTCCGAAATTATTAATGATATTGAAAAATTTCACCTGTCAATGATTGTGAAATGTAATTGACGCCGCCCATGTCTGTTGCACAGAAGTATTTGATTTCCACTTTTAGAGAAAAATACGACGTTTAAGGCTATATAACATTTGCCTTTACCCATTTTGATTCACTTTACCTTTGCTCCATAAATGCAAAAATTTAAAAAAAAAATTCTTACTATCCTTTTAAAATTATAAAAATTCTACTGACAAGCAGTCTCTGGATGGGTTTTCTCCGATCTTAATGAAATTCAGATATGTGATAGAGCAGAAAAAATAAGGGATGCGTATTTTTTTAGCGACCCAATCAATCTCATGTGGAGGGCTTAAAAGGGGGGTCAAAACATACGCCATTTTTTCTTTTATTATTGTTCCAAAGAAATTTTAGACAAATTAGGTACACAGAAAAAAACATTAGGCCCCAACAACGGAATTTGTAAACATAAACATTATCATTTTTAAAATCAAATTTATTTCCAACTATATTTTTTAAATATATGTAAATTGTGGTTTTTCATATAAAAATTCTTTAAAAACCAAAATTCAAAATTACAAAAAAAATCAACAAAAGGGTGTTTGTATTTCCAAATCCCCATTGTTGGTGCCAATTTAAAAAACTTTTTTATAAATATTTACAAAAATGCCCCAAGAGGTATGTTTAATATTACAAACAGAATTTTGTAATTTATTTCTGTGTACCCGACGAAAAAAGTTTATATATAGTCGTATATAGCTTGATATAGTGGTATCTTATTATAAATGTAAACATATATACTTACATCTCATACTTATTTTTACGAACATTTCTAATATGCCTCTATATATAATCATATATCATTATATCTTATGTTGTATATAAGTTGATAGTTTTTATCTCATCATATGTGATTGGTATAGCTATATATCAGATCATATATACTTCCTTGTATAATTATATATAAGTGCATATAAAACAATAAAACCAAGCAAATTCTATAGTTTTTATATTATATGTATATATGTTATATCACATATAATTCTATATCAATGTATGTGTTAAAATTAAAAAAAAAAATTCGATCACTTTTATATATGGTAGAAATTCACAAATTAAATCTATCACTTTTAAATATATGTAATTATCAGAGAACACAAAAAACAAAATTCAATGTAAAAACTTAAAAAAACTTCTAAAAATAAGTCCAAAGATAGTAGAACAAATAATATTTTATAAGTAAAAAAAAAAAACATTTAAAGTCAGAAAACCTTAAAATAAGCAATTAAAAGTCCAAAGCTAAAAAGCTTTATAACGAAAACGAAACTATAATATGCGATATTTATCTCGAGAAATTAACTTTGAAAAATGCATTTTACCGTCAAGAAGTCCAGTAAAACCACAATTTAAATATCTTTAAAATGAGGTAATAATGACTCTTGTAGATGAAACCGTTAAAAAGATATGGGCAATTATGTGCAACTACTTTTGCAAAACTTTTATTTTTATTTTTTTCAATAAATTATTTTTTTATGTATTATTTATTTTATTAACATTAGAATTACAAATTATAAGCTAATTAATTATGAGCAACGCAGGCCTTTAGCTCGGCTTTTTATGTAAATCTTTCCTTTTTTATGTAATTCTTTAACTTCAATATTTTAATTCAAAACTTTAAATACCGTATGAGTTACATATATTAATTTGGCAACGGCATATTAGAATAAATTATAATTAAATTATATTTCAATGAAAATGAAAATTATTCATGTTCTTTAGAAATTAAAAAAAAAAAAACAGTTTTTAAAAAACAGCGGTTTTAAACGCGGATTTTGAAAACAAATGCATTTAAACTTATTTTGTTATAACACAACAGTGGGTTTAAAATGAGGTATCAATGAATCACAGCTTTAACCGTTAAAAAGATATGGACGACTAAATACGACTACTTTTACTAAATTTTCTTTTTTTTTTTATATTTTAAAACGCAATATTTCCACAACCGTTAGGGTTTGTACGATGACATATTTATCTAACACTTGCCTTCCATAACAAATTGGCTTAAACTTGCAGGATGTAGAGGTTGAAAATTGTATATTTTTTTATGGTTTTATATGGAATGAGTCTATAGAAATATTTTTATAAAAAACTAAAATCAAAAAGATTGCCAAATCTTTAACTTCGAGCTCATATATTGGTTCTCATTTAGTGAGAAAAGTAGTTTATATGAATGTTTGATGTTTTGCATGGGATTGTCACTTCTTTCAAAACGTGTTTCGATGGTGGGAACCAAGAAAATGGCCTTGAACTTGAATAATTTTAATTGAATAAATAATAAATTTTAGAGATAATTTTTCATTATCGTATATTAGTGCATTTAAATCAGGAAGGACTTATATCTTCTTGTCAATCTGGCTTCAGAGCTCATCACAGCACATCTACGCTAGTACTGAATGTGTCAGAATCCATTAGGGGATACCTTGATAAAGGGCTTAGTGCGATAACAGTTTTTCTTGATTTTAGAAAAGCTTTTAATTCTATTTGTCATGAGAATCTTTTGCGAAAACTGTATCACCAATTCAAATTCGAGACTTCTGCTTGAAACTTATGTTTTAATTTTTGCATAATCGAGAGAAATTTGTGCAACTGGATAATAGCGTTTCACATAAAATAGCTATAGACCGAGGGGTGCCTCAGGGTACCATATTGGGGCCGTTACTTTTCCCAATTTATATTAACGATATCACAAACGTACTCTCTTTTTGTAAGGCGCATATATATGCAGATATACAACTGCTGGTATGCATGGAAAGAGATGTATTGGTTATGGACTTTGTTAATTATATTAACTTGGATCTTCAGAAAATATTACAATGGTCATTGGAGAAAAATGGCTCTAAATCCATTGAAAATATTTGCTATGCGGTTCGGTAGCATACCTTTGGATATGTGTACACTTAAACTAAACAATGTCGTTATTGAATATATTTCGCATTACAGACCTTAGGAATACATTTGGATGATAAATTATCGTTTGAATTCCATATAAGCATGCTTATCTCAAGAATATGTTTTTCCCTTAAGCGTATAAATAGTGTTGCTTTTTACTTTCCACTGAAAACAAGAAAATTTATAGCGAAAACATTTCTTATGCCGATTATATTATATGGATTGGAAATTTACACGGGTTGTAGTGGCACAAAATTTGAAAAGGTAATAAAATGTTTTAACCGTATAATAAGGTTTGCGTATGGCTTGCGGTTAAGGTCTCATGTAACCGAGTGTGTCTTTGATTTCTTAGGTATGAGTTTTACAGATTATGTTGACATGCGTTTATTGGTATTCTTTTTCAAAATTATAAAATATGGCATGCCTGAGTATTTGGTAAACCGCTTTAGTTTTGGGCCGTCTACTAGGGCATTTAATTTAGTATGTCCGAGAATTATTAGTATATAGACTATGGGATTCTGTGATTTCTTATAGGGATAGAAACTTTGGAGTGAGTGTGGGAACGTTTAGGAACATTGTGGCCAGTTGTATTTAATATATCATGAGTGAAATGCTATTGCTATTTATTTATGCTATTTATTGAAAATATTAGCTTCTTAATGTGATTAAATCTTATAAAAGCTGGCTATAAAATCAAATATTGTTTTTATGATCAGTGTCTTACAAATTCGTGCTACTAGGGTTTGGGTTGTTTATTTAGGTTTAGTTATTAAATTGTGTTTGGATATTTTTTTTTTTAGTTTAAGTTATTACAGATACATAAATCTTACTCATAGACTACTATGTAATCGTTTGGCCACCACTGGCTTTTAGATTATGAATAAATAAATAAATGAAATGAATAAAATGGCAGCTACTGACTACGCTGTAATGGGTCCTTTAATTTCAGACGCATCCTTTCTTTAGGAGTCCATTCAGCAGAACTGTATTGTAACATAGCATTATGTTGCCTATATGGTGGACAAATTGATCTAGTATTACCATGCTTTCAAAGAGCTATAACAACAGCAAAAACATCAGAACAAAAAGCAGATGTCTGGTATAATCTAAGTTTTGTGGCCATAGTAAGTAAATCTATTATTCACTAATTTTTAATATTTCTTATTACTTATAATTTTAGAAATATTATTCAACCTTTTAGATTGATGATTTTATGAAATAATTCAGCTCGATGTCACTTTAATTATTCGAGTCATCGAGTTTAATTATTTCATAATTTGATTTCTTTTTACTTTACATGAAAATTACTAATTTTGTAATGTATTATGGGGCTCATTTCAAAGCCCTTTTATTGGAAGCCATTAGTTTCTGACTCATAAGTTTGTTGCATTACAAAATGATTTTAACGTAAGCCAGAAAGTAATGACTTATTTTAACACTTCTTGTAATTAAGATTGAAAGTACTTTCTCTCATGACAACACGCAAAAAAGTAATAAAAAAAAAGTAGTAATTAATTATTTTTTTCCAGACAACTGGCGACTTTAATTTAGCCAAACGCTGTTTACAACTATGTCTAACCTCCGATGCTCGCAATGGAGCTGCTCTTAATAATTTGGCCGTTTTGGCCGCCTATACTGGTGATATATTGAAAGCAAAATCGTACCTGAGTGCAGCAGAAGATGTTTTACAAGATTCCATGGAAATTGTTAATAATTTAAAGTACATGAATGAACATTATAAGTTGTAATTTTTATTTGTTAAACATTTTGAATAAAAATTAATGTGTTCTTATGTTGTCTGTTTATTTAGGGTATTTTCAACCAATTATAAATCGAATCTAAACCAACTTTACTGACTGGACTAACTTCTAGGATGGTGACATTTTGTCGCATTTCTTTTTGTAATTTAGACATTTGTAACATCAGCAAAGCTTCATTGCGCATTTGACGATAGGCATAATCCATTTTGGAAAGGACCAATAATATGCGCACCTTTTGTAAGCGAGGTTCAGACAAGATAGAGTAAAATAGAACACCTAAATTATGTAAATAAAATTTTAACATTTGGATCCACAAAAAATACTGTAGCAAACTAAACCTGCAGCTGATATTTGACACAAATTCGCAGTATCTACTACATACATTAGTTTTTTAACATCATTGAAATATTGCCGCCATATTGGTGCCATACTGCCACCAATTTCCAATATACGTATAGATTTCAGTGGTGGTAATGCCTTTAGTTTCCTACCATTTATTGTAGTCTCTTGCTTTTCATTTCCATTGTCCGTTGCTGGTGGTTTTGGTCTCAAGGCCTCGTCACCATTTGATTTTGTTGGAAACACTATGTTATATATACTGGTACCATTTGTGGGCGTTGAATAAGACGTCTCATCGATAGAATCGTTATCTTGTAGGGCTTTGAGTAAGTGAGTCTTACCCGATCTTTTAGGGCCCAAACAAATACAAGACATTATTTTTACAAATGTTAAGAATTTAAATTAATATCACTATTTGATTGAAAAATTAAGAAGCATATTTAGGTAGTTGCTAAGATACCAACTAATATAAATGCTAGGGCTGTTCGTAGAATAACCTTTTAATGAAATGTTTCTCAAACATGTGAGATTTGTAGTGGATGCAGTTAAAGTAAATTTATATTATTTTACTACCTTATCCACATGTTATCTTTCCCTACCCTAAGCAAAAAGTAGGCCGTCTCTTAACCTTCAGTCCTCACACCTATTTTTTGTTACACGCATTTCACACTGTAGTTGGAGTGTGTTACACCCCATTGGGAGGACAGAAGGTTAGAATACGAATTGTAAAAAAAAAACTAAGTTACCAATTTTTGGAAAAAAAAAAAATATAAATTTTTTAATTGTTTTCATGTAGCATATTCCATTTCACCCAGGATTTAAACCATTTTAAGAACAATATCGAGAAAAACCTGAATTTGCATGAAATTCCTTGCCCTAGTTATCTATAGTAAAGGGTGCTTTTTTAAGAGCTTTCGGATTTGATTTAAAAAAAAACACATAAAATTTCGAGCAATTTATGAAATTTTTATTTGAGTCGATAGAACGATTGATATAATTCAGTGTTTAAAGATTTCATGAAAATGTTGACCGCGCCTACGCCTCAAATGGTTTATACGCTGGGTCCAATTTTGGCATACTCTCTCCAACATATCGGCTGGTATCTCACGAATAAATTCTTCAATATTGGCTTCCAGTGCGTCAAACGTTGCGGGCTTGTCCCTATAGACATGAGCATTAACATAGCCCCAGAAAAAATAGTCTAAAGGCGTTAAATCGCACGATCTAGGCGGCCAATTGACCGGCCCCAAACGTGAAATAAACTGTGCACCGAACTCGAATCTCAATTGGGTCATTGTTTAGCGTGCTGTGTGGTCAAATAATGTAAATTTGGTGCGAAATTAAGTCACAAGATTCAGAATAGCCTCCTCAGAAGGTCGCCCAAACTGACCATAAATTGCAAGAAGTGCACGATAAACTTAACCGAGCATGAATTTTGATAATAAAATTCAATAATCTGCAAGCGTTGTTCGTTTGTTAGTCGATTCATGGTTAATTTATAGACCAAACTGAACATGTTTAACAGCAACATGTTACACAAAAACAGCTGAGCTGCCAAAACCAGTGTTGCCAAAAAGAAGTTGCTAAAAAAAATCACTCTTTTTAACTTTATTTTTGAGTCTATTAATATTTTTATTAGAAATTTGTGCGAAATGCAAATCTGCGCCATTATAAAGTTTTTTATTATTTTTCAAATTTCCGACATTTTTCAACTCCATGGAAATTTTTTCAAAACATTCCCGGAAATTCCTGGGATTTTTAAAATACATATTTATTAATGTTTTGATAGTGAAAGCTTATTTTTCATAAGAAAATGCAAAATACGTTTAAGTTTAACAATCACTGTTAAATCAGGATTATTTTTAAATTTAATTAAAATAACTCTATAACTATTATTTTTTAAAATTCGTTTTTTAGTGAAATAAAGGATTTAATGTACGGGAAAATCTACGAAACCGTATGATTTCATGTAACTCAGGACTTAAACCATTTTAAGAACAATATACAATATTTTTGACGGTATCAGCATTTTTGGGGCAACGAATTTGACCAGGCGAACATTGAACATTTTAATATTTAAACTATTAATGTGGTCTACTCAATTAAAAACTACCCTTATTTGCTCTATAAATTTTGCTTGTAGCATTTCAACTCTTTTGAGTATAACTTGTTCAGCTTAAAGGCAAACGCATAACCCCTTTGGTGGATGATAGCCCTGATGTTGCAAAATCTCCTACATGTTGAAAAAAATATGTGCCCTCAGTTAGGAATAAATGGTATCTCTCTGCTTTTTTTTAATAAATAGAAATATCAGAAATTTTTAATTTCTGAACTTTCAGCATAAATGCAAAATTTTTTACATTTGCATATAAATAACAAGTAAACTAATAAAATGAGATCAAATCGACTAGTGTGCCTTCAGAAATAAAGAAAATATGACAACACAAATCCTATCAGGTCCATTCGTGAAAATCTTAAAAGTTTATAATTTTTTTTTGAAGGTCACATCCGCGGTTTCAGAAATTATTAGTTGCATTCCTGCGTGATCGCTAAATATTGTGTGTAATTTAGGGTGATCACAATAAATCAAGTTTGGATTTTCAATTGGGGCACCACCCTAAAATGTGGCAATTGGCTAGAAAATGCGATTGGCAAAGTTTCAGATCAATCCGATAATATCAACACGTTCCTCATTGAGATTGAATTTAGGAAAAACTACCGTTTTTTTTACAAAATATCGTAGTTTTTGGTCCCTAAAATCGAAACCGTTTGTCCTATTAATCTGCTTTGAGCCTCATTTTATAATAAATCTTATTTCTTATAAATGTTGGTCATATTATTAGTTTTGCCAGACCACAAATGTGCCAAATACAACTTGACCACGAAATTCGAGCACACATCTTAAAAGAAGACGAGAATGGAGCAAAATTGATTATTAATAGGTTTTTTGTTAAAGTTGTGCCTATTATGGAGGCTCTACCTTTTCTAAAACTTCGGGTTCTGATGAGATCTTTAGCCAGATCGAAATACTAGTATCAACCTAGCTAATATGTTTGATTTGCTTTATTTTTGTAAATATACGGAGGTTGAAAGCTCGTTATAAATTGAAAATAACATAAAAATAATCTCGATGTATATAAAAACAAAAAACTAATATAACTGTAAAAGTTTTTGTTTAAATTTTTAAATTGATTACTGTAAAATATTTTTTAGTAATAGACCCATAAATTGTGTGATATGGAATTTGTTTTTTAGGATGTCGTCAACAAGCCCTAAGTTGATACCAAAAACGGACACAATTTTTGGAATATATTTGGTAATTTGCTTTCTTGGAGAATTACCGCGAAATAATATACTCGAGTTAAAGTTAAAATATAGGAACGTTTATTTTAATATACAAATATAAATTTTAATCTATCTATCTATATATAAAAAGAAGTGTACATTTTGATTGTCACTCCATAACTCGAGAACGGCTGGATAAAATAAAAAATGGCTGTATACGTTGGTTAAAAATATTTTCGTTTGGTCGAGATGTGGTGTTTTTTCTGAACATTAGTCATTTTCATATAAATTGAGTGAATATCAAAAATCAATCCACCACGACTTTGTAACGGAACCAGACTTTCAATGAAAATAAAATTTGAAGGCAAAACAACGTTTGTCGGGTCAGCTTTTTTAATGAAGAAGACGTGTTGAATCGCTTAAAAGCAAGAGAATTAATAATCATGATGGTTGTTTTATTTAGTGACATTAGAATGTTAAAGTACTAGGTACTGCGTACCAATGACAGTAATTGGGTTTTAAACCCGGTAGCTAGCATTGGCAATAGGGTGCAACATATACCTTAAATCTTCCATTTCAAATTTTAAAAAATGTTCTTCAACAAAGAAGAAGTTAACCCAAGAGCATAATTTAGTTCAGAACATCTTTTTATGGATTAAAAGAATGGCTTAGGCAGGGTTGTAAAAAAAAAATTTTAATATTTTACCTTTAAATATATATATTAGGGTGGGGCGATTTGAACATCTTAATGGGCGTTTCGCGTTTCTGATTCTTGGGATTGTACTGAGCAAAAAAGTCCACTAGACCATACGTCTACGGTGAAAATCGCGCTTCCACATTTTGACTTTTTAGCCGTATTTTGTGAAAGTAACAATGTGTGGGATGGACATATCTCAGGAAGTAGGAGGAGCTTATCCAAGATTATGGTATCAATCTCTTCTTTGGAAGATTCTCTAGAAGATTAATGCATCAATCATATTTGTGGATGGGGTTTAAGGTGTTAATTTTTAATTTCAAAATAGGGCTTTTTTGCCGAATTTTGTGAAAGTAACAATGTGTGAGATGGACATATCTCAGGAAGTAGGAGGAGCTTATCCAAGATTATAGTATCAATCTCTTCTTTGGAAGATTCTCTAGCAGATTAATGCATCAATCATATTTGTGGGTGGGGTTTAAGGCGTTAATTTTTAGTTTCAAAATAGGGCTTTTTCGCCGTAAAAAAACGTGGAAGCTCGATTTTCACCGTAGACGTATGGTCTAGTGGACTTTTTTGCTCAGTACAATCCCAAGAATCAGAAACGCGAAGCGCCCATTAAGATTTTTTTCCATCCATACTAATCGCCCCACCCTAACCTTGCTTATGGAGGCGCACTTCCCCGGGTGTTTGGAAATTGGATGTATGGACGATTGTCAAGGGGACGGAATGTCTGTGACATTGGACAATACGTCCGACCTCATCGAGGAAATAGTCACAAGGGAGAAGCTAGGATGGGCGGTCAATACCTTCGACCCATATAAATCACCGGGTCCGGACGGTATTTTTCCGGCTATGCTCTGCAACATCCCGGACGATGCACTATTTCTGCTGGTGAACATATACAGGAAATGCCTTAGTGGCGGGCATCTGCCTAGGGGGTGGAGAGAGGTCAGGGTAATTTTTATACCCAAGGCTGGTAGGGCGGGCCACTCGAAACCGGGAGATTACAGACCTATCAGTCTGTCTTCATTTTTGCTGAAGACACTTTAGAGACTGATAGATCTGTATCTTAGAAGTAAAATTGATACCCATCTCATCAGCAACGCTCAACACGCTTACCTGAAAGGTAAATCAGTTGAGAGTGCGCTTCACGAGGTGGTGGGCTACATTGAGCACGGCCTGAGATACAAGGAGTATACTCTTGCTGCGTTCCTGGATATAGAAGGGGCCTTTAACAACATTAGGATCGAGGCCATTAGGGATTCGCTGGTGGGGCTGGGTGTTAGGGGCTTTCTGGTTGAGTGGATAGTCCGGATGCTTAGCAGCAGGATCATCAACTCGAGCCTGGGGGATCATAACGTAAGGAGAAGGGTTACCAGAGGGACGCCTCAGGGGGGAGTTTTATCTCCTCTTCTGTGGCTGCTAGCGGTTAACGGAATTCTCAGGACATCTGACTCCAGGGGAGGGAAAGTCGTTGCCTACGCGGATGAAATAGTACTGCTGGTCAGGGGGAAATTTTTGCCCACGATCAGCGAGATTATGCAGGTGAGGCTGGGCGAGCTCTCGGCATGGGCGAAAGATAGGGGACTGGGGGTAAACCCCAATAAGACTGAACTGGTGCTTTTTACCAGGAAATATAAAATAGAGGAGTTTAGGAGGCCAGTGTTAGATGGCCAGTGTTAGATGGCGTCGAGTTGCCTCTATCGGACTGTGCTAAGTATTTGGGGTGCTTCCTAGACAGCAAATTGTCTTGGAAGAGAAATACTCAGGAAAGGATGAAGAGAGGCCTCAATGCCTACTACACATGCAGAAACTCCATCGGTAAGAATTGGGGACTAAGACCGGATATGGTAAACTGGATTTACACGTCGGTAGTTAGACCTATTCTCACTTATGGATGTACTGTCTGGTGGGATGCATTGAGAGTGGATAGCTGTAGGAAGTTGCTCAACAAGGCCCAAAGGAGTGCCTCTCTTGGTATTACAGGTGCGAGGAGAAGTACTCCACAGGCAGCGTTGGATATCATACTGCATCTATCCCCAATTGAACATTATGTGAGGAGTGTGGCTGCTAGGAACTTATTTAGGCTCTACGAGTCTGCGCTGGTAAGACCTAGGAGAGATGACCACACGAAAATATTGTACGAAGTAGGACTGCTTGATCATGGTAGTAGTCTCGAGGGAATATCGGATCATATGATATTGACCTTAGACTTCGGTGGTACACCTCCGGTGGACTTTCCGATTAGGGAGGTCTGGCGTGGATCCAATGTGCTGTTCGAGGGGTGGGCAGTATTCACGGACGGATCCAAAATGGACACGGGCACGGGTGCCGGTGTTTATATTGCTGACACTGACGTGAAAAGATCATACAGACTCCCAGATGAGTGCAGTGTCTTCCAAGCGGAGATCCTGGCGATCTGGAGGGCGACGGAAGTGATACTGGGACACATCGTTGGGGGATCTAGGGTGACAATCTATGTCGACAGTCAGGCGGCACTCAAAGCACTGACAAACTACACGGTGCGCTCGCGCCTGGTCGCACGGTGTAGGTGTGCTCTGAGGGAGCTCATGGAGGCATTCACGGTGAGGCTGTGTTGGGTACCCGGACACTGCAAGGTGGATGGCAATGAGTTGGCGGACGAACTTGCGAGGGAGGGTTCAAATCTGGACTTGGCGGTAAGAGACGGGGGGGTAAAGCCCCCTTTATGTTACTACTTTGAGGTTATACGGAAGGGATTCCGCGAAACCGTTAACCAATCATGGAGGAACAGAATGGACTGCAGGGTGTCTAGGGCGTTATGGCCCGCTTTGGACGCAGGGGCAACCAAGGTTCTTCTGGGACTGGACAGGGAAGGTCTCAGGACCCTTACGGGGTTCCTGACCGGTCATTGTGCTGTCAGGGCTTTCACAAGCAGATGGGACAGGGACATACCGGATTTTTGCAGGCTGTGCGAGGACGTTGAGGAACTGGAGACGGTTGAGCATATAATGTGCCACTGTCCTAGGTTACAGGGTCTCAGACAGAAATGGCTAGGAGATAGATTTCACGACGAACTCGGGTGTGTCGCTGGATACAATCCAGTTGATTTGCTGAGATTTGTCAGGGAGATAGGACGGCTGTTTCTAGTAAGGGGACGTTAGGATCCGGTTTCTGGGGAGTAAATATATATATTTTCTACCTTTCTTTATTTTTATCTTTCGAGCTATGTTTTTTCTGTCTATTTCTACTCTTTCTCACCGTTTTTTTCTCTGAAGGGATTCACAATGGACCATATTGGTCTCCGAGTGGAGTTGTGCCCTTGGGTACATAACCCTTCCTAACCTAACCTAACCTAATCGCCCCACCCTAATATATATAAAATCTTGCAGTAGCTCATTTAATCCCAATGCGACACATGTTAACGTTGTTCAATTTGGCAATTTTAAATAAATAGGTCAGGCTTCATTTTGGTCCGTTGGTCCACATAGGTTAATGATGTCCTAAACATTTTTTACCAACCTTGAGTTATGATGATAAAATAAAACAACAAAAGGTACGAAAGTATCTAATGTCAGATTTTAAATATTTTATGACAACAAATTAGCCATGTTATTACCAAAAAACACAATTTACTCGAAATCCTAAAAAATCAACTCGCTGCCCTACCTAAGTTACCAGAGGAATATTTTTGAAATTTTTTTATTTTCATTCTCTAAGATGTATTTAACAATTCCACGTTGAATCGCAGTTTTTTCAAAATTGTGACGTGATGAAAAAATTTGGAAAACAGATTTGAAATCAGTGAGACAAAATCTGTTAAAAATATATTTCGCGGTTCAAACCAAATCGACTTTTTTTAATTTTGTGACTGTGTGTAATACAAACAAAAAACCGTAGTTTTTCATGTTTTTTTGCAGTAAATTTTGAAAATATATAAAAGCGATACAATTTTTTCCATTAAATTTTACTATATATTTATATGTATATATATTCATATGTAATTATATATATAATTACGTATGATCATATATGGTGGAATATATGGTCACATATAGATCTATTTCATATGATTAGATATACAACATATGCAATGATATAACACACGATACAATGATATATGATGATATACTATATTACGCTTTATTCAAAATTTATCATAAACTAAGTATAAGATATATCGTAATATATTGCCACACATATAAGTATACAGTAGACTCGCGGTAACGTGAACTATTAAAACCTGAGCGTGTTCACGTTTGCGGAGTTGTTCATGTTTACTAAGGTGTAATTTTTTACATCTTAAAAATAAAATATACATATATTTAACTCAAATTCATATATTTTTTTATTAATTCATATTCATTTATTCATATTTGCTTTGCTAAGCTAGTCACGCTTGATCCTCTTTTTATTTTTTCTATTACATCCACTTTTTCCTGTAAAGATACAAAATTTGGTAGTTTTTGCGACATTTTTCACGACACAATTTATATTTAACTAAAAACAAAAGAAAGCAAATCAACAGCGCGCGTCTCACAAAATGCCAGAATATATTCATAAGCAATCATTTACGGGGATTCCCAATTTTTAAAAAAGTAGTGATTGCTTAAAAATGTTCAAAAGAAAACAACGTTTTCTATGTTCCATTAATTTTACATTTGTTCACGTTATAGGGCTTTCTTACTGTGTTCACGGTACAGAGTAGTCAGTGTAAAAAAAATTATGTTCATGCTAGCCGGTGTTCACGTAAGGCGGTGTTTTTGTTATCGCGAGTCTACCGTATTTTGATATCAAGTTGTATATGAATATATAGAAACTTTTTTCATCGGCTAAACAAACTATATTTTTATCAAATTTTTCCCAGAAACTATTTTTCAAAAATCCATTCAATCATTGGCTAATTTATTAATTCGCCATTAAGTGTATAACGAATTTTTTCCATTAAAAAAAATCCAGTATTTTTATTGGGCGGGTCGTTTTTTTATTGTATTAATCCTCAATTTCTCCTAAATACAAATTCTTATCACTAGAACCCGATACAATCAATGGTTCCTTAGGACTAAAGTCTACATCATTAACACTACCATTATGTCCAGGCAGTTTATATAAAATCTTTCGACTAGTAGTATCCCATACATAGACATAACGGTCCGAAGAACCAGCCGAAATTTTACTACCATCCGGTGACCAAGCACAACGTAATAGATTCTTTTCAAAATTATGTTGATGACCCTGGAAAATCTTGACACATCTTTCACCGGGCACATATGGACGTACATCCCATATGCGCAATGTATTATCCATGGAATTCGATAGAATATAAGAACCATCAGGCGATAAAGAAATCCCAGTTATAGTATCAGTATGACCCTTTAGACTGTGTAAAACTTGTTGTTTTCGTATGTCCCAAACTTTGATTTCATTGTCAATACCGCCAGATATCACTTGCTCAGAGGTATCATTAAATGTTACAGCCGTCACTTGAAATGGAGCCTCTAAATTGTGTACCGATAATTTTTTGCGAGCATCCCAAATGCGTATGCAACGATCATCGGAACCTGAGCACAGCATTTGTAGGCCTCTTCGAGTACCATGTACAGAGTTCACAAAGTTGGTATGACCCTTAAGACGTCTTATACGATTACCCGTAACTATGTCCCAAATCGCTAAAGTCTTATCGGTGGAACAGGTAAATATTTGTGATCCCTCTGTATTAAAATGAGCTTCCAGTACAGCACCTGTATGACCAGACATAGCCATTATATTTTCACATTCACCATAGACATTCCAAATATCTGAAAACAGTTCAAAAAATTTTATATAAAAAGTAAATATTTTGTAAAATTTACTGTTTAAATAATTTTACATGGAAAATATGAGTTTTTAGTTCCTATCTATTGTTGGCATTACCCAGGGATTACCGCGAAGAGGTGATTGTACAAAATTTATTTGCTTAGGGGTTTTCTACTCTAGTCCGTCCAAAGCTCGGCTTCGCTGAGTAAAGTTTTTCTGCGAGACAGGTCTTCGGATGGGCTTATGGGTTTTCTCCTATGTGATAGCAAGTTTAGTGATTTTGTTGAGTGGTTTTTTCCGTTTTGCGATTTTATCAAAAAAAAAAAATTTTTTTGTAATTTCGATTTGTAAGTGTTTTCGAAAATAGCGCTGTAGGCAAAAATCGCACGATTTTTATAACCTCCACCATTTGTGGTGGGGGTATATATAAGTTTGTCATTCTGCCAGACCCCATAAAGTATATATATTATGGATCCTTATTGAATTTTAAACCGATTTAGCGATGTCCGTTTGTCTGTCCGTCTGAAATGGCACGAAAACGCAATAGAGACTGCTCATTCTAACCTAGATTAATGTACATTTTTCCGAAAAGTTTGGTATTGAAAATGAGCAAAATCGATGCAGCGGTTCAAAAGTTATGAGTGCAAACGTGAAGGTATCTTTAAATTTTCCATACAAATTGGTGTATATTTACTGTATATTAGTACAATTTCATAGTAGCGTCTGGTGTATAAAATATAACGTCATATTTTTCCCCCAGACGCTAATAATTATTAAAATTCACCCGAATTTTTTTTCGCCACAAATTTTTTTTTTACCACCAAAACAGTTTTTCACCTCAAAAATGTTTTTTCACCACAAAAATATTTTTTACATCCAAAAAAGTTTTTCATCTCACAAATTTTTTTTCATTATTATTTTGTTTTTTTTTTCATTTGTAACATATAAACACACGGTAAGCGGTATAAAAAAATTGGTAAACCCAATTTTAATGCATGTTTGAAATAAATTTTTATAAGTTCGTACTTTCGAAAAGTGTTAACCCTTATGTTTACACCTGGCCTGGCCAGGCCCGTTTTGTTTTCTGTCGTGTATTTTTTATACTTCCTTAGAAGCTATAATAATGATATGCCATGATATCCTCAAGGACACAGTTAACACAGTTTTGCTAGGGGGTGTAAAGTTTAGGGTTTTGAAAACTCTAGTCATATCCGTACCACCTGGGTCTGGCCAGATCCGCAACATTTTCTTAATATTTTAACAGGTATTTGCAACATTTTCTTCCGAAGTTTTGAAAAAATTACTTCAATTTTTAAAACAAAGTAAACGTAGCTTTTCAAAATATTTTTTTTTTTCAACTGAAAAAACTAAGTAGGCTGTGAATTGCAAGAAAAATTTATTTGAACTAACAATGTGCATGGGCTGCAATGAAAATAATCACTTCATTTGAAATTGTGATTCGAAATAGTGGTTGTGAATAGTTTGTGTTTGATAATTTTTAAAAAATGGAAAGAAATAATGAAGGGATAGAAGAAGTTGACTCGGTCTATCAGTCGTAATCTTTATATTAGATAAGACTAGAGTGGCAATATGCACCGCGATCAGAAGTTGGTATTTTGTGATGCCAACGAATACACCCTATAAGTTCAGTCTCCCTACGAAGGTAAACAATTCCAAACGTCCGATGGCGTCACTATTCGACTACCAAAATAACGCACCCTCCTGTCGGAGAGCGTCGGACATTTGCAGAGAACATGCTCTGAGGTCTCGGGTTCCAATTCACAAAACCTGCACGTATCCGTAGGGGATCGTCCCATATTGTACAATTGATACCTAAGGCCACAGTGTCCCTTGAGGTAACCCGTCACGGTCCTTAGTTCGCCCCTCGTCATAGACAAGAGTTTCCGTGACCTCTCCCCAGAGGGAGATATAAACAGCCTCCCCTGTCGCTGCCCAGGCGATCTGGCCCAATAGGCCCCAAACTTCGACTCCCTAAACCTTCTGAGCCTCTCTCTGCCATACCCATTGGGTACGCCACAGAAGGGTTCAGGGCCAATGAATTGTCGACGAGCTCCGCAGTTGGCCAAACAGTCAGCCCGTTCGTTGCCCTCATGGCCAGGAACCCAGCCCAGTGTCAAGGAGTTTTTAAGTCCGAGACGATTTAGAGAGTCGATACATTCCTTAACCAGACCCGACGACACATCTTGAGTCGTCGCATTTGTTTGTTCCTCTCTTCTGCTATACACATCTTAAAACATTAGTTGATCATCTTTATATTAACTTATACGTTTTTATATAAAATCGTCTAGTTTTGTACCGGGTCTGGCTAGACCCTGGTGTTATGAATGTGACAAATCAACTTGGTGTAAACATAAGGGTTAAAGACAGTAGCGCCGCAGGGAAATTGTTTTTGTTTTTCGAATTGCCTCATTTTTAATGCATTTCCCTGCATTTTACAACAAAGTTTGTACTTGTCGCCGTGATCTAATTTCTGATAGTTTGGGTACTCATACTTAATATTTATTTAATGAACTAGTTATTAAGGAGTGAGATCAGTCAAACATTATACGCATTATACCTAGTAAGTTCTTTTGCATACTTCAAACGAAACATTTTTTATCATATGAGCTTTGAAAATATACCTAAATTGTGTGTAAAAAGTATCAATTAAAACGATTAGTTCATTCGTCAACAAATAGATAATCAACAAAAGGCAAGAGAAAAAATAATTGAAATTTACAAAGAAAAGCCAGATCGTACTCTTACAATTGCTTACAATTGCTAACAAATTAAAGGCTTTACGAAATACGGGTTCTAGCTTTGTTAAAAAATAATATGACACTTTTATTGTGAATAGAAGTCCACGAAGCGATATTAAAAGAGGTTATTTCTGATCAAAATAATGCTAAGATAATAATGGACTTTTTGAAGAAAAATCCAAGACTGTTAAATAAAAAATTAGCTGAAAAGCCAACTGTTTAGAGTATTTGGTCAGAAAAGCTAAATCAAAAAAAGTGAATGATTAAAAACATATAAAGTGCCGAAAGAGAAATTCCTGGAAGAATAAGGAGACCACAGAACGAGCCAAAAAACCTGAATCGTAATTTTGTAACAAAATATGATTGCTGTATAATGGATTACGAAACCACCGTCCTTGGTGATTTTTCCCAGCTTCCAAGGCAGGAATTTTATAAAGCGGATGCAAAACGAGATGTTGAGGAAACAATTTGGACTAAAAACGAGAACAAAGTTTACAACAAAATTTTTAGTTTTGCAAACAATTTGCACTTTTGGCAAAATGAGTACTTTTTACATAACAACAGGCACTATAAACAGCGATTTGTACATACCGCCTTTTCTATCGTTTTCTGTACGGCATAAACGGAATCCAACTCCGTATATGTACTGTGTTCTGGATGCAAATACGAACCAGAAAACGGATTATAAGAATATCGAATCGGATTCGAAACCGTTGAAAGTCTGTCAATTACGGACCGTTATGTCGAGTTAAAAACGGAAATCTCAAATTGAATGTCCGTATGAAATGAACCGATAACGAGACATAAACGGACCGTCAAATCGGAGTGAATACCGTTTTTGAATGCCGTATCTGTGGGAAAATGAACTATACAAAATGTAAAAATAAAAAATCAAATTGTCATAGATTTTGTTTTGGATTTTAAGTTTAAAAATTTTTAATAAATTTTTCATTTCGTTTATTAAAATACAAAAATATAGAACAACTTTTATTGTCTCTATAATTGGTTACCCTAAAAACTTCAGGATAAGCATACCTGAAGGACACGTATTTAAGTTCGCAACGCGGTCGACGTACAATTTTCTTAGTAAATTTTTGTGCGTGCATTAAAATAACATACATTAAAGTAGTAAATGGCACATCAACATCAAAAACTTGCCTCAAGACGCAATTTGCATCTCATTGCCATAGGCACATCAGAAGCAATTACACGTCTTGGGAATATCATTACCATTAATTATATTATATATGCATATAGGGAAAATTACAACACTTCGTCTATGCTTTTGGATATTACCGAGACTGTTAGAAAACATTTAAATGAAAATAGGGATTGCATATTGGTATCTCTGGATCTTGCAAAGGCTTTTGACCGCCTTAATCATAACATTCTTATTGATAAACTGAAACAGCAATTTGGCTTTTCAGTTATGGCTTGTAGGTTAATATACTCTTATTTGCAAGGAAGATCACAATTTGTAAGTGTGCGTGGTATTAATTCTAGTATCGCCTCTGTCTTTTCTGGTGTCCCGCAAGGATCCGTTATTGGGCCAATTTTGTTTTTGCTGTATTTAAATGATTGTGCTGATTCTTTGGACTTGCACTTGGTAAAACCGTTTATTTTTGCTGATGACATTCAGCTATTATCTGGCAATTGCAGGGATTTCCCTACTGTTTTGGAGACGGTTGTGAATTTTACACTGGATAGACTGCATGATTGGATAATAATCGATTTTTCGATAAATGCTACTAAGACAAAGTCAATTATGTTTCGAACGGGTTATCGCAGAATTGCTTACCCTCGGATAGGAATTTGTGGAACCGATATAGAATATGTTGAATCGCTTAAATGTTTGGGTGTTGTAATTGACCAACATCTAAATTTTAGTGAACAAATTGATGTTGTTTCATCTAGGGTAACTTTGGGACTCAGAAAACTTTACAATTGTTGCTTGTATTTGCCTGTAAGGGTGAAATATATTCTTGCCCACACTTTGTTGATGTCGCATGTTAATTACTGCCTTGAGGTTTATTCTGGTACTTTTGGGTATAATATAGTGCGGCTTGAGCTAATTGTGAGGTTTGTATATGGAATTAGATTTCGTGATCACGTATCTAGTGCAGTTATTAACTTTCTCGGTTGCCCCTTAACACAGTATATAGAACTTCGCAATTTATTGTTCTTTTATAAGGTCTGGTGTACCCAATTACTTACGTTCTGAATTTATATTTTCTAGGTCTGAGAGAAACCCTCAGATTGTTGAAACACTATCCAAAATATGTTAAGAGTGTAATTTTATGAATCTTGAAAATTTTTCTAAAATCCTTTAACTCACATATTTGCCGGTCAAATCCAGATGATAACAACATTTCTCCATCTGGATGAAATTCTGTACAAAATATTTCACCTTGATGTCCTTCCAATAACATTATGGGTGCTAATAGATTTGAAGTTCTTCTAACACCCTAAAATAATCAAAAATATTAGTAGATTCATTCCATTTTAAACAAAGTCCATATTTTAACAAAATATTTCCTCACCGCCTCCATAAGAGCTTTGTCCCGATTGGTATAGGCCACCAAATCATGTTTAGATTTTTTTGATTCTTGTACTAAAGCTAAACTTGTATTAGGTCTTTTTGACATGTTATTTTCTTTAAAATGTATAATTTTTTATATAAAATTGTTAAATTGTCTTTTCGTAAAGTAAATCCCGTTGCCCTATTATAGAAATAAGAAAAACAAATAGCAACGTTGCTTTGCCAGCAATAGCGTAGTGGCCGGTTAGCAGGGTGTAGTAATCACACATCCAAAAAACAGTATTTAGTGCTGCCAGATTAACATTGGCATCTCAGTAATCAGTGCTGCCAGTACATGTTGTTCAAAAATTATACATTTTTGTAGAAAAAATCGTCAAAATGTTAATTTTTCAAATAAGTAATTGTCAAAAAACCGTCAATCACAAAACTCTTTAAACTTGAATCACACGCTATCCCCAGCTGTCCACCCATATATACTATTTCCCATTGAGTGAAAACATGCCAACTCAATGAAAAAAGGTATTTTTTTGGATCGACCATCTCCGATTTCAATAAAGTTCACCACACGCAGAAAAACACTGGGGGAATATTATCGCAGTGCTTAGTAATTATACAACTACATAAGTTTCAAGTTAGTTTTACAAATTTATTGTAAAATATAAGAATTTTTTAGAAATTTTTTAGGCTTCCCAAGAAATATTTCTCCGGACTCTCTGATATGTACGGAATCATGAACAGTTAAAAATAACTACATGGTTAGTCAGTTGCATGATAAATGCAGTCATTGCCTTTTTGACTACATTTGTAGTCATTTTAACTGTAATTTTTGGTAATTTCTAACTTTTTAATTTATTTACTGAGTGTATATTTCAAACATTTAAAAAAAAAATAAAATGCAAATAAGCATTGTGTACTTTTACACCATATACGAACCTATTTTAAATACTACAAATGATTTAATTCATAAAAAATTATCAGTAACGTAATTCAATAAAGCAAGTTATTAATATATTAAGGACTTATTCAGAATTTGGTGCATTTAAGAAAAGATCTCAAAATGTTTGTCATATTTTTAACCAACATCGGCTTAGTTTTGTTTTTATGAACAATTAATTTTCAATGGCGTTTTTGCTTGTTTACTTATAATTATTTTTTTAGCACTGTATGGATTGAAAAAGTACTAGCGGTAATCACTCTTGATAGAAAAGTAAAGAAGAATCGAAGAAAACGAGAAAAGAAGAAAACTTTTGACAGATACAACAACAAAATGTATGGGATTTGTTTTTTCTCGTTTTCTTCGATTCTCCTTTTCTTGATAGGAAATTTCTTTGACTCAAACCTTGAGTAAGTTGTAGTAGAAACAAGAAAAACTTTTTTTGACAGAAGAACAACTGATTTTAAGCGTCACAGATAATTTCATATTTTTTAAATAAATTGTGAATTATAAATCTATTTGTGTTATTCTATATAAAATCTATTCTATATAAAATCTATTTGTGTTATTGCATTTTCCACTATAAATTTAATTATTTTAATTTTTTCTGATGTTTTTGGCATTTTGCTTATTTAACTTTTAATTACATTTGGTGAAAAACGTGTTCAGCCTAGAACAAATGTAAATAAAGATCAGCTGACAGTGTTGAAAACAAACTTGCTAAAAAAGACGCTCACTCTTTAATGAAAAAGAAATCGATAATGTTTCCTCCAAGAAAAAGTTTTCTATCAAGAGTGATTACCGCTACTATTTTTAAGCTAGTTGCTAGTATTTTGAAAGTCCCATTTATAATCCCAGATTTAGATATTAGCGGGAAACATAACGATGACGATTTTACATGTCAGTCTTTTCATGGTTCTTAGCGTTTTTATTCACTTATCTTCTTGTCCCTATTATTGAGTTATTATTATTTAGCGGTTTATCGCTAAATTTTGATTTTTGAGATTTTTAGCCAAATTTTTAACAAAATTCAAAAAGTTTAACTATTTGTTGTCAATTTTTTAACTTATTTCACAAATTTAGCGATTTATCGCAAAATTGTTGAATTATTTTAGAATTTAAGATTCCTTCCCTGTAAACCTATATCTACTATTTCTCAGTATTGATGATACGAAATGTCATTTTCAAAAGAGAATAATTTGACAATTCGTATTACCCATACTGAAAAATACGTGGTAGATCAAGATATATTTATATAGGTAGTCTTAGTAGCCCAGCTGTTTATCTTCCTCTTACCTGATTTTGACATTTCTTACATGGTTTTGACATTTCTTTGTACTGTACGCAACAACAAAATGCCTGTTGTTTTTGTATTGTTTGTAGTTGTTTGTTGTTCTAGTAAGACCACCTATATAAATATATCTTGTGGTAGAACTGGATAGCTTGATTGTTCTACCGATTCTTTAGTTTTTACCGCTAATATAGCGGTACTTATTGAAAAAAAGTTGGCAAAAGTGCTATCGGGTGGCAACATTCAAATTTTTCAGAGGGCGCTTCATATAAAACTTTTTTATATAGGCTCTTGTTTTAGCTAAGACATATTTGAAAGCTCAATGCTCTGAAAATTTATATTATGTTATTTAGACAGAGTTGCCACTTTTGTGTAATATCAAAAAAGGAGTTGTTTTTAAATTCCTTAGATAACTTTTTGGAAAATCGTGTATTTCAGTGTAAGCGCAATTATTGACTATGTTTTCTGTAATTTCAAATAATTGTCGGTAATATCGAAATTTCGACAGTGTAGGATTTCGTATTACCGATACGAACTATTGATGTAATCACAGCTGCAAATATTCAATTCATTCTTATTCGTCGCAGGTACTACATTTTTCAGAGTTCATTCGCTCAAATTTACTAATTGCGAATTCAATCAGTTTATGTATATCGTTTTTTTGAAATTCAGTCATTGGACATTCATTCGACCGGCAATCTGGGAATTCAATCGATCAGTCGACTTTGGTTGATTTGATTGTGTAATTTGCAAACGCCATTCAATTTAAAATATATGAAAATTAATAATCATATATTATTACAAAAGAAATCCACAGAATTAACAAATTTTTAAACAAATCGAATGAAACCAATCAAGAATATAAAATTATAGTTTGAGAATTCAATCTATCAAAAGTCAATTAGAATTAAAAATCAAATGAAATATTAAATTATTTACAAGCTCTGCATGTAATGAACTTATTTGTTAATTATAATGAAATCAATTGCAAACAAATAAATTTTGTTAGAAAAATACATTTTTAAATATATTTAAAGTCAAATACTATATACTATTTACAATCATCGAGATTATTATTATATTATGTTGGCGTTAATTAATCTGCGTTAATTTAAACTGGCAAAGCACTTGAACCGGATGAACTTACACTACTCTTAAATAAGGAACCAAATAATTTTATACCCGATGAACCACCCGGTACAGTGCTAATGACCATAAAAGCTAAAGCAATCATTTGTGACAAGGCAAATAGAACGGTTAAAGCGGTACTTTGAGCCCATAGAGCGCAATATAAAGTCGCAAATAAACAACTGAAATAAGCAGATGACACAATGGCTCTTTCTCGGGTAAATAAAGTCCTAAAGAATGCGACAAATCCGGATAGAAAGCAAAAGCTCAATATGAAAAATAAGCTACCCATGGTATAGAGCAATGAAAATTTTCGTGTCTTTAATAAGAGCACAGGAATGTAGAACATGGAAATTGTCATACATAAGGTACCCATACCAAGACAGGCCACAAAACCCACAATGCGTTGTAAACGTGACTGTAATGAAAGAAAATTTAAAATTAATTACTGAAATGGTATTTCTTTCTCATTTGTTTTACCAATTTCGGGCAACATGAATCTTTTGTCTCCTTTAGCCAACTATTGGCTTCTGGTTCCGTGTTTCTGCTGAACATATTACCAAATTCTGGCACTTTAAGTTGTGGCATTTTTACGTTGAATTTTTTCTTTTGATCACTTTGTAGCAGTAAATATTGATCCAAATCATCTTTGAGATTTGCCATTTTTATTTATTTAGTGTTTAACTTATTATTAAATATTTTATTTAAAGTTTTGCCACGAATTTGTTTATTGTTTTGTGCGTATAAATTAATTTTCTATTTTCTGTCTCTCTTTGTTCTTTTTCTTTGCACAGCTGTTTTCATTTGAGTTGCCAGAAAAGTTTTATCACATGCCCTAATTTTTGTAAGTCGATATCCCCAAAATCTCCACATAAAAATGTTATATACCCAAGTTTTATACACTTCAGTTTTTAGCCCATTTGGCGCCTCTGTACCCAATTGAGTACACCCAGAAAAAGGAAGCCAGCTATTAGACTTTAAATGTAATAATGTTTTTTTTGTGTATTAGTTAAAAAATGACAAATTAAAAAAGAAAAAGAAATTCAGCTATATTGATGACAACTGTCATAGAATGAACTCTGAACTTACAGTATCCTCAAGCATACAACTCGTCGATTGATTATTGGAGAGCCGCACCGACCAAAAACATTTTTGCGAGAAAAACGATAAAGAAAGTTTACAACAAAATTATTAAATTTCTACAGGATACACAGAAAAAATTATGGGCAAAAAAATATCTAATTAATCGATTGTTTGAATATCAATGTCAATTTAAACAATTTTTTAATTGATTCAATTAAAAAATTTATTGAATTTTCTAATATATCCATACAGTGTTGACAACATGTAAACAAAATTTTTAAAAAGTTGGCAAACTATTTTTTTTTTTTTTAATTTTATTTAGATTAAGTAATCAAACAAAGGTTTAATTACATCAATATATTATTTAATTTTTAAATAAAAAGAAAAAAAATCGCAAATGATTAAGTTTTAATAAGTTGAATAATTTACCGATTTCAAATACACGCAAAATCGTAGTTATTTCACTAGAGTATGCAACACTCTTTTTATTGAGATATTCGTGTACGCACGAAAACTTAATTTAGTTTCGTTTTTTATCTGTGGTAATAAAAGTGCACATGTGGATTTAAATAAACCTTATCGAAAAAGGACAATTAAACTATTATTTTTGTAAATATTTAAATTTTCAATAATTATAAGTGTCATTAAACTATCATTTTAAAGCTGGGTGTGATTTTTTTTAAGAAAGCAATTCAATTACAAGAAAAAGTTCAAGACAAGCAAAAAAAAAAAATTGTGTCTTTACTTTTATTTGTTTTCTTATAATACATTTTTATATTAAAAAGCTTTAATTTTATTATAAATAAAATGTCAATTTAATTTACAAACCTACATTTCTTTTTTTTATTTAATGGGGGACATATAACAAAAATAAAAAATACGAGTTTTCAATTAAAACTACCATTGTTTTCTTCTCAAGTTTCAATTAAAGTTTTAATCAATTTAACTAAACTTTTTAATTGAGGTTGCAAAGAAAAACAATAACTCTTTTAATTGATATTATTATTATTTTAATTGAAAGAGTTTTAATAAACTGTCTGTAAATTTTTTTAGTTAATACTATCATTTCAGTGGTAGGTGCAAAATGAATTAAAATATTAATTGATTCAATAAAATTTTTAATTGAAACCCGTTTTTAATTTTTTCTGTGTAGGTTCTCTTTTTGTTTGCTATATCTATAGCTGCATTTATTATAAACAATATTGTTAATTTTTACGCCTTTTTGCACTGAGTATCCAGAGTTATTAACAATTTTTTAAAAAAAGATTTTTTTATTATATGGCCTATAAGCCGTTTTTATCACAATTGTATTGTTTTTCTTTCAAGTAGGTCAAAAGTTTTTTTTTCTTTTAACCATTATAAAACTAGGTTGTCATAGTGCAAACCAATGCTTAAACTTTTTTATTGTTTTTTGTTTTATATGCGTTGCTAATTTCAAATGTGTCAAACCAAGATTGACGAATAATGTTTTTATTTTTCTATAGAAAGTTTGACTCATTGGCCAAAAAGTGGTCAATACACCATACCAATGTTAAGAAATTTGTAAAAATAGGGATACGCCTCAGATATGGGGCGGGATATCTCCTAATTGATACGAGATATATAAAAATGGATTAAAGATTTAGAAAGAGGACACATTAATCATATATAATCAATTTCTAACTCAATTTTGCCAGAAATGGTCTATAGGTCTCACCAATATTCATACGACGAACTATGTCCGTCCTTTTATTATTTCTTACTTCTTTTGTAATTTTTTTTTTTATTTTACACATGTAATTTTATAGTGTACATTCTCCTCTATAAATTAAATTATGAATAAGTCGATTCCAGTTTATAATCACAAACATTTTTTGTTTGGAATACCACTGTACTTAGTTGGGTATAGCGGCGGAATTCATATATAAATTGTGGCAACACTATCGCTGTACTACATGCAGAAATACACAAGCATACTTGCAAACGCACAGAGGGTGAAGTTGACCGGCTGTAAGTCGGCGCACAGCTGCGCCGTATAATTCTTACTTGCATTAGCCGCCGCCGAAGCATGCGGCTTTCATCGGCTAAAATTCTTAGCCGACTTTGATAGCTAATTTGAAATGTTCATTTTTTATAGATTATAGTTTTTATAGATTATAGATTTAGCTAAGTAGATTACTATAAAATCTTTTAATCTATATTTTGCGGCAAGGCAATTCTAAAATATAAATAAAAATTGTTTAATTTTACTGAGTATATTTATGATTATTTAGGGAAGTTGGAATTTGCGTTACTGTGGTTTTTTGAAAAAAAGATTATTCTTTTTAGCATTTTCCTTATGCTGCAAAACCAGCCACGTCAGCATCTTCAGAACAAGCTTTTTCTTTTGCTGGGAATTGCGTTAACGAAAAAAGAAGTGGAATCCATCCTGCAACAATAAAAAAACAGCTATTCGTGCATGATAACACGAAAGACGTGGAACTATTTTTTATCAAAATAATCAAAATTTTACAAACTTAATTACTTTTACTTTTCTTAATCTCTTTTTTTTTTAAATAAATAAATCAATTTAATTTTTTTAAATAATTCTAAAAACAGTCGGCTACAAGCCGGCTTTAAGCCGCCGCCGAGTTATTTTTGCTTAGCCGCCGCCTCCGAAAATTTTAGCTCGGCTTCGCCCTCTGCAAACGTATTTATATAAATAGGGGGTCCCAAAATAAGAAACTATTATGACTAATTCAAATAATGTTTACAATTGTTTTAGTGTAATAAGAGAACTTTAACAGATCACGTGTATAAAAGTATCGCGTGCACAATTTGAAGCTTTTGTATACTTGTTATTTACGATGAATTCCAAACGTTTTAACGTTTCTAATGCTTTCAAGGGCTTAGAAGAAGCACTAAACTCGATTTTAGAAGATGGTGATCAGGAGTATGACTTCTCAATAATACCACCCGAACCGAGTGTGGTAACAGATGAGGAAGAAGGTGCCGACTCTTTGCCGCAAGACGTGTATTTAGATGTGAGGAAAACGATAGCAGCGATGATGAACCATTAGCCGATAAGGTCAAGAGATGTCGCCTTCAAGAACCAATATGGCGTAAGTGTTTACCAACGTACTCTTCCATAGGTCGGGAGATCCCTGATATGCTAGACAGACAAGAAGTTGTAAAGAATCAGCTTCATGATCTTACCCCAGTACAAATATTTGAGAAAATCTTTGACGATGAAGTTATAAACTGGATTAGCACAAACTCAAATTTATATGCCAATCAAAACTTTCAATTAGACTCTACCGACTTTGTAAAATTCGCGAAAAAAATATGCCACCAAAAAGGCTCTTTATGGAATTTTTGTGTGTTGTTTGTACGGAGAATATTCGCGATATAGTTTTTTTTTTGCATTGCAAGCACTTAAAAATATGGAATAAATGCGTACTAGAATTGAAGGCGGATGCCATTGCAAATAACATGGATGGAATTTCAATGTACAGAATGGGGTCATATTTTATTTTTAAAATGACCCAAAATTGGAGTCATTTTTCATTTATGGTTTGTGGCACTTTTTTATTGGGATAATTTTTAAGAAGCCAAAGTCTATACCCTAAAAACTAAGCCTTCCATTGTCTCAACCAGGACATTTATGCGGGCCACAACACCTTGGGCATGCATACTTATCTGTGGCCATCAAAGGGTTAAAGACTAACAGCCAGTTTCTGGTTGATATGTTGCAAAAATCCAAAAGTTTTATACACTTTTTTTTATTCAATCTGTAACCAGCACCTAATGTTTTACCGGCATGTGCAGTGAGTTTTGTTACAGAGAGCGTGAGAACGAATTGTTTTTATAAATGAAAAATAAATCCATAACTCTCACAAACCATTAAGTAAACAATAATTATATTCAGTTACTATAATACACTTTTTTATTATTTAATTTACTTTAATTAAACATGAACTGGAAACAAATTAGAAAATAATGTGTAGAATTATGTAATTTAATAAAAATGTTATTTATTCAAGAGCATTTTATTTAAAATTTGTGTATAAATTAAAATAAAAAGAAACATTATTTAAATAATATGTTTTTAACCAAATAATTATTAACTTTTACAAGGCACAGAGAGAAAATATTTAAGAGAATAATAAAATAGGTTATCTTAGAGAATATTTTTAAAGAGATCAAATTGAATAGAGCTAAATAAACAGGGTGCATCATTTCAATGCATAGCATTGGCGCAATTTACACGGTGGTATTCGTATTCTTGTTATGTTCTTTCATTCATATTCGGATTTTGAATTGATTAGGTATTTTTTGAAAGAAAAAATGTGCCGCAATCAACAATATATTCTAATATTTTTCTTTATTATAATCGTCTATGGTTTAAACATGTATTTTAAATTTTTGCGTACAAAATAAACTGGTAGTTCTAAATTTTGTTTTTATTTTTGTATTTACGAATAAACAACTAAAGAAGACTATGGGAGCGCTGGTCTCCCATATTTTATTTATTTTATAATTAACATTTGTATTTTATTTTATATAATAATTTTGTTTAAATTTTTATAAAATATATATTTATTATTGTAATATAAAGAAATTCTCAAATTAAACTGAAAATTATTGACAGAAAACAAACAGAAGAATTTTTCAAATTTATAATATATTAAAGGCAATTGGGGAAGTCTCCACATATTTTATTTATTTTATAATTACCATATGTATTTTTAAATCCACAAACCCTCGTATATCTTTAGTGTTTGTTTTTTTTTTGCGAAAATCTATTAAAACTTTAGAGTTCCTTTATCAGTAATCATAGTCTGGTTGGCATGGGCTGGTTGGTCGGTGGGTGTTAAGGGTTTATAATTTTTGGGATTTTGGGCAGCAGCAACAGCTAATTTAGAATTGTAACGGGTATACATGAAAACGCGATTACGCCAGGCATCAAAGGTCTGTTTCCATTCTTCAACATTTTTTACTGCTCCCTGAGGCACACTATTTAACATATTGGCTAATTTATTCCATAACGGTTCTAGCATTACATCATTACGTCTTTGGGTTAACATGCAGGGATTGTCTTCAAAAATTTTTACATATAATTCTTTTTGATCCTTAGACATCGACTCATCTTGGCTGGAGAGTATTGTGGTTGTGAGGTAGCCGTTGAATGTTGTTGTATGTTTGTAAGCGATTGTGCTGGAGGTTGAACAGCATGTTAACTTTTAGTTTATAATTCACTATCGTTAAATAAAACTCTTTTGTTTTATTGTTAATAATTTAATTTAATGTTAATATAAGATTAGGGTAGCCAGATATTGAATTGGCAAAAAAAGTACATCAAAGAAAAAAAAGCAGTACAATTAACAAAAAAAAAGTACATTTGTATTTTTATTGAAAACGTCCTTAAATTCATTAAATAACATAACAAAAAATAACATATACTTCAGTAAAGAATATAAAAATGAGATCGTAAATGTTCACTTAAAACTAGTCAGGTTTTTAATTGTGTTTAAAAACTAAGTTAATTTGAACAAGTTTATATTAATATGTTTAATACTAAATATCACTTTTTTGTTGAACATTTCGGTTTGGTTCGTTTATATAATTATTAAATAATTATATTTTATTTCTTTTTTAAATAATTCAAAAATTTTACAAATGTTTATCATTCTTTAACAATTAACAATTCCATTTTTGCCATTTTCAGTTTTTAAAAAATTAAAAAACTCTACACATGTAAATTCAAAATTAGTTTTAATTGTCAGTTCACTCTCTAAATTTTGAATTAAAAGCGTGTTTCTTTCCTTTCTCCAAAAGGTAAACATTAAACTGAATATTCTCTCAGTTGCCGCATTTAAATGTGGTATAGAAAAAATTAACATACAAATTCCAAAAATATTTACGATTTGTTGTGATTAAGAGCTTCATGACAATGCTGGCGACTGTATTGATTATTATAAAGAAGAAAATTCGTCACGACTGGCGATTTTTTGCTTCTCATATAAAAACACGATAAAATACTTCTGTTAGTCGCCACAAATGTGTTCAGGTTGTAAAGACATTTTAACAGGGCGCTTCTAACTGGGTGAATCTTTCTGCACTGAAAAAAAAATGTTACTAAAGATACTTAACAGGGAAAAAAGTACAAATAAAAGTACAAAAGGCAAAAAAAAGTACTTTAGCGTACTTTTTTAGGGGTTATGCAGAAAACAGTACATTGACTAAAAAAAAGTACGCGTACTGCTGAAAAAAGTACGTCTGGCGACCCTATATAAGATGCGTATCAAAATGGAAAGAAGTTAGAATAGAATAATTAGTTTTACACGTCAAGTTATCAACTACCAACTACTCAGAAGTCATCGCATTGCCATAAGGGCAAAACTTATACACTTAACAAAAACCATATAATAAAAATTAGGGTGATAACTTTTTTTGGACAACATTCTCCCCAGGGGTTTTCTAATGGCAAATATTGTATTAATGATAAAAAAAACTATTTCAGTTCAATTTGGTAAAAAAACCTTGCGCACCGACAGCGATTTCTAAAATGCCTTTAATATATTGATTTTTAATTTTTTTTAATAACAATTTTTTTTAAATATGGTTTATACATATGTAAGTAAGCAAATTTGGAAGAAAACTATTCCATTGACTCGAAAACGGACTTTACTATTGATATCAGCATGCCTTAATTATATAGATGTGATGGTCAGACGTTGAGGCATCAAAAAAAGTTTTTTTTTTAACTTTGCTTGATTCAAAACTTTAACGCGTTTGGTGCGGAACCTTTTTTAACGATAGCGAAAAACTAAAAACGCAGTTCTTAATATTTGTCCATGCCCTACACGATTTTGTCTGGGGAGATTTGATATTTGCAAAAAATGCAAAAAGTTATTGCCCTAATAAAAATTTCGATAGCTAACAAGCAGATGTTGTTCTACTAAGAGGCAGTGGTGATGGATTAGCTATTGCTGTATTATTTTGATTGCTAATCATATTACTCGAATGTTCCGAATGATTTTCTATGACATCCAGTGGTGATCTTGCTCTTGGCATTATTGTTACCGTATTTGTGTTTCCTGCATGCATTTGTGGCATTTGTGTTGCTGTCAGTGGTGAATCGATATTTGAAGTCGATTCATTTGATTTCTGTGGTATAGGCACAATGAGTTTTTGTGAACATGATGGTTCAAAATAATGCTGCTGCTGCTCCTTAAGCACCATGTATACTGTCAGCTGGGGTTTAAAAAAGGTATCATTTGTATGGCCAGATTGTTTGCGGTGCTGGCATGCCCGCGTTTAAGCTCGGCTAGAGCTCGCCGGTTTTGGGGGGGTGGTTCTTGCAAACCTCTGGCACTACCTGACAGTTACAAAAAAAAATAAAAATCATGCCAGTCTTGAAACCGTATCCAAAGGGTATAAAAAGTACAAGACCCGAATCAAAAGAAAAAAAAAACACGTCACAACACGAAATCCCTATTGCGCACTCACAATGTTTTAAATGACTTGGCCGGTGTTATGCCAAGTAGACATCCCGCCCTCTTGAAGTCCATAAGAACTTCACCGTGACATCCGCGCCGTAAATCTACCGGATGTCCCAAACGCAATCACTCCGCAAGCTACTTACCCTTCCCTACTACCACTGCCTTTTTTGCTTAGCACTTCATTTTCATAAATGATAAAACTTTAAAAATTTTCATTTATACATTATAAAAAATTTGGGTTTTATTTAAAAAAAACAAATTTAGATTTAAAATACCAAAGAAAATAATAAATATCAATATTAAAAAGGCAAAGTATAAAAGGTAAAGTTCCTTTAAAATAATTAAATTTAATATGAAAGAAAATTAAAAAATGCGATATATATACATATATTGCGGTTTACCAAACAACATTACTTTAAAAATTCCTTTTTCTTCAAGGAAATTTCTAAATATTTATATTTTCATAAACGCTCTTCCGGGTAAGCGGGTTTTCGGTGGCTTCGCCAATAAATAAAATGCCAATGCAGGCTGGTGCAGCTAATCGCTATGTATTTGCAGGTTGTTAAGGTTGGTCCTTCTTTCAGGAATTTCTCATTAAAGAGAAATTATAAATTTCACGATAACTAATTAAATTTTTTTTCTGCTAATTACAGGGTCACCATCTACCTAATCCACCGTACGTGGGCAATATATCCCTAAAGTTACTTGGATCCCCTTTATAGTTCCGCGCACCCTTTATTTATAATTACGTAAAAAGGGACTTCGTTTTATCAACAGCTAAGTGGATTTCTTATAAAAATTTAATAATTAATTATAATTTTCTTTATTTTCCTTCCCTCCAGAAGCCGTCCAGTTCGTAATATGTCGTCCTAGTATCCCTGTCTTAAGTCCTTAACCTCAACAAACCTTGGCACCCCAAGATTGGTAGTGCTATATCCGCTACTCCCTCGATGGGTCGGTCAGAGGTGGTGTTGACTAACAGCTCGACGAAAGTGTATTTCTGTTATTTATTTTTACTGCTTGTTTAAAATTTTGTTTTTTTTTTTTAAGGCTTAGTGTATACCCATGTACATACACCAAACTTGCTTTAAATCCAATAAAATCGCCTTGAAAGTTCTTTCGCTGCTGTTGTTGTTGTCTTCCTTTGTTTTATTTTTTTTCCTTAGGAGCCACTTGACCGACCTGCAAAACCGACAGCAAAATCAAATCTAAAAAGGAAGTTTAATCCCCGGCCATTTTTCTAAGTTTTTTTTTTCCCCTCAATGACATTGTGATTGTCAAAAACATTAATTTATCTAAACTACACATCGTTGCATATAGTGCAGTTTTAATGTTTCAATGTCATCGTTTCTCTAACACCTAACCCTCTTACACCTACACATGACACATGTCATCGTTACCCTGGCCAATTTCTATAACGAAATTTGTTAAATCGTGACGTTGAGCTAAATACTGCAGCAGTAGTTCATCGGGTATATTGATACCAATCTTTTGTTGCGAAACTCAAAATTGTAAATACAACATTTGTACGACATTTTTTAAATCCCATATACTTAAATCACGATTTTCTTCTGGTACAACCAATCATTAATAATTTTTAGTGTCTCGAAATTGAAATGGTAAAATAATGCCCAACCGTAATACCATTTTTATTGCAAAATTTTTTGAAAATATTTTTATTCTATTTTTTTTTTTTTTGATTTTTAATTAAATTATATTTTTATTATTGTAATATAAAGAAATTCCGAAATCAAACTAAAAATTATTGACAGAAAACAAACAGAAGAATTTTTCAAATTTATTATAAATTAAAGGCAATTGGGGAAGTCTCCACAAGACTGCCCGATTAAACGTCAAATAGAGCCAAGTTGCAAGCAAAATTCACTGTGTAAATACACATGACTTTAGGAAATAACTTTAAAAGGGAACTGAGAAAACAAATTTGTATTCAATTGCTCCGTCTAAATTGCCTCTTAAGATGCATTTACATTTACCACCGAAATCCAGTTTAAACTAGCTTTCGATCATGTGGTTGTGTATATATAGTTTAAACCGGATTTCGAGCTATGTAAATGCAGCCTTAAGGCTCAATTAGTCTTGCCGTTCCGTGCCGTAACGAATCAGCTGTTTTGGTTTATGGAAAGAGCGTTTTTCAAAAAAGCACCTAACAAACCATGAACAAAACAGCTGATTCATCACGGAACGGGACGGCAAAACTAATGTAACCATTAGAATGATCAAGTAGACTCTACTTAGTAGAGTCAAGAGTTGTTGCACGCAAAAAATCACAGTGCACAAGTTTTAAAGGGAATTTAGGAAAAAAGGATGTAATCAATTGCGTCGTATAAATTGTCTCTTAGCTTATAAAATAAAAACAAGAATGTTCTTGTGTTGGTTGTTTAGATTTTTTTTATTAGAGCAATCAGCTATTTCTAGCTGCCACTAAAGGGATCAAAATATAATTAAATGGTTTATTCAACAAATTCTTTTTACGATAGAAAACAAAAATATTAGATAATATTCTAAAAATTATAATTTAGAATTTGGACTACCATTTCAACCCTGGTAACCATTTCGTTATAAATCATTTTTTAAAGGCTAAATCGGGTGCCATCGTGGAGTCTTGGTTATTCATCTGAGAATAAATTTTAATTTTGTTGCACACGAATAAATTCTTTAATCCCTAACGTAGCAGCATTTTTAAATTTTTGATTAGCATTAAAATGGTACTAGTAAATAGTACTAGTACTATTTAAAAAAACACCCAAACAAATCGTAGTTTTTTATTTTTAAAAAATTTAAAAATGTCTACGTTAATGACTTCATTTTCTAGTCATCTACAAAACAAAACAAAAACCGATTACAAATTGACTCACCCGCTAAGTTTACACAGTTGCTCCCAATTTTTAATATCTTGTTTTGAGAAAAATCTGTTTCTCATGAAAAATGTAAGACATGGAGTTTGTTTAACAAGCTGTAACTTTTTTATTCCTGCGATTTTTCTCCAAAATGCAAATATGAAAAAATAAAAATAACTCCCTTAACGTAGAAGCAAGAATTAGGTTTTTAACACACACACAAAATCTAGGGGAACCTTTATCAAAAAAGGGTATACTATCACCAAGTACATTAGGAGCATTTCAACTAATAACTATTTTTAGGGAAGTATGTCAATTAACTTATGATAATAATTTGGATAATAATATTATGACATTTAACTACAAAAACTTGGTAATTCTTCCACTTTTGTTTAGGGCAACTAAGCAGAAATTCGTAATAAAAATATCCACTGTATTGCATAAGAATCTCTAGATAGTTGACATGAAAATAATGTTAAATATTACCTTTACTTATTAATGTTAAAACCTTCTTCTCATTTGCACAAAGAATAAAAAATGTCTGCCAATTCCACCACTCCAATAAATTGAAACTAGAAAACAAAAAAAAAATACGGTTAAAATTTAGTTGGTCAATAAATAAATAATATAAACTTAACTTTTTCATAAAATTTAGTTTGGGTTATTTTTTTTTATCTAATCTAATCTATTCTATACGATTAAGATTTAATTTATTTATGTTTCAGTAAAATTTTATTTATTTAATACATATTTTATTTCACAGAAAAAAAAATATTTTGTATCGTATTTTTATGTTCTCAAAAACATTTATTTTAAAGAAATGACATAGTATCTATTATGTTCTTCCATATTTATTTTGTTACATTTTACCAAGTAATGCTTGATTAAAATATGTACCCAAAATGTTAGAGGTATGCAACATAAATTTGACATTTTATAGTGATTTAGCATAATAAGAACAGTTGTATAAATAGATAAAAATGTTAAGTAATATTTTATAACGTATGAAATGACTTGCTATGTGGAAAGTAGTTTAGGAAAATTGTACAAATGCAAATACAAAATTAACACAATGGCATACATAATTTATACAAAACTTCATAATAATCACAGAATTTTAATCAAAAAAATGTTATGAAGTATTCTTTTGGGAAATTTTTTGTGTGCTGGTTCGTCCGGCACGTAACATTACATTACAGACAAACTCACACTCATTGTCAGACATCAACAACAAATCAGCTGATTTGTTTTGTTTATGTTCAATTGAAAGTCTGTATGTGTGGTTAGTTTTCACTTTTTCGTTCTGTTCTGTTACGGACAAATCTGCTGAAAATAGATTTAAACGTTAAGTGACAGCGTATGTATTAGTTTGTTGTAAAATCTTTTTCTCAATATTTGAATCAGGGATGATAAAGTTGGTACTATAGTACTTTTTATGGTACTATTTGAACCTCAAATGTAGCATGATACTCCTAACACTCATTTAGTACGATTTACAAATTTTTCTATGTATGAATTTCTTGATCCCTTTAAAATTCAATAATTATTAATTCGATTTGCAGTCCCATATAAACAATGAATTAATTTGGAACCAAACGCTGTGAATTCAATCACATGAATTCACTGAGTGCGACTGATTACAGATGATTATATGAGAGTTTTAGTAATCGATTAAACCAATTATTGATTTCAATCACTAAGGGTTATAATTATTAACTAATTTTGATTTTCAAAAAAGTAACTAATAAAAATCTTATGAAAATGTGAAATTGGCTATTATCAGCGTGTTTTTAAAATCAAAAGAGTTCACGAACAAATTTGTTTGCAACCAATCTCAAGGATTGAATTCGCAAAAAAACTGTGAGAAACGTAATTCATTACATCAAGATATTAATAGCACATTCAAAAAATATTAAAAATTTGGTGAATTTAAGAAAAAATCTCAAAATTTTAATAATTTTTTATATCAGTATCGGCTAATTTTCTTAGTACGCACTGCTCATTTTTACACAGCTCTATGTACATTTTTCCGAAAAGTTTGGTATTGAAAATGAGCAAAATCGGTCCAGCGGTTCAAAAGTAATGAGTGACAATGTGAAAGTACCTCTAAATTTTCCATACAAATTGGTGTATAATGCACTGTATATTATTAGAATTCATTGTAGTGTCTGGTGTATAAAATATAACGTCATATTTTTAAACCAGGCGCTAAGAGGTGAATAATATTTAAAATTCACCGCAAATTCTTTTTTCTCCACAAAAAAAATTTTTTTTCACCTCAAAAATAGTTTTGTTACCTCAAAATATTTTTCACCACACAATTTATTTTTTTACATCCAAAAAAAAAATTTCACCTCAAGAGTAAACGATAAAAATTAGTAAAACCAAACTTATGCATGCACTTGTCGTTTGTTAATTTATATTTAAACTTTTTTATACTTTGGATCAGTGTTGCCAGAGGGTTTTTTAAAAAATACCTACACTAAGCAATAAAAATCCCCTTTCTCCCTACATTATCAAATTTTTTCCCCTACAAAAATCGCTACGAAATTTTTTACATTTTTATAAACAAAATATGCTTTGAAATTTCCATACTTTAGACGACAATTAAAATTATTTTCAAAATTAATATCCAAATGCTACTATCGAAAAATTGTTCGAAAATTTTTTAAAAATAGAAATTTGTTAAATTTTCCATAATATTTTTTAGAATAGATTTAAAATTGTCAATATTTGCCAAAACAAAAATAATACCAGCTATCGAAAAGATTTAATTATACTAGCGGTTTCTATTTAATTTTTATTTGGTGTTTTTTTTTACATAACCCATCAAAAATTGTATTGCTTTTCGTCGGTGAAATTTAACATTGGTTTTTCATACATAGATGGGAAGCTGCATAACAACTTCCAAAATATAACTTTCTAAATAACTTCCAAAGAGATTGTTAGTTAAAAAATAACAATCATCTATTAAAATGACAAATTATAAGAAACTAATTTCTTCTACGCAAATACCTCTCAAAATATAATCATTTCACAAAGAAATGTATAAATAGCTGTTTTGGAAAAGATTTGCATTATTTGGAAAAAGTACCTACATTTTGACTAATTTGAAATATATGTCCCTTTTCCCCTACGCCGTTATTTTGAAGTCAAAAAAACCTACATGTAGGGATTTTCCCCTACTTCTGGCAACACTGCTTTGGATGCCGAAAAACTACTATTTTTAATGCAGGTTGGTTCTATTTTAAAATCGCATTTATCATCCCTGATTTGAATGTTTTTTGGTTGGATTTTCTTTTATTTTTCAAAACATCTGATTCCTTTCACAAAAAAAGTAATTACAAAATATTACCTACAGAACAGAACAACACAGAACGGCAACAGAAAGTAACAACTAATGAGGCCTTAATTCAGCCTTTAAGTAGTTAATATAAATTGTTTTTAATAACTGTCTTAATAGTTCGTTTGAAAAAATTTACAAAAAGCACACCCTGTATTTCTTTTGAACTCCCTTTTCATTAACAAAGAGGCACTGAGAAATTATGAGAAATATAAAAAAAACTATCTCACTCTCTCGTATTAAAAAAAAATTTATAATAAAATGCGGTTTATTTTGCTATTTGCCAAGACGCGCTCTAGAACTCTCTTCAATGCGACAGATACAATTTTTGAATTTTCAATTTAGTCATTGAGTAAATCGCGATGAATATGCATCGTTAAGGACGGTTACATACGCGTTTTTCCTTATTAAAGAAAAAAGAAGAAAAAACAACAATAAACTGATTTTGTGTATGTATTTATCTGTATATGTACACATATACAATTGATCAACAACAACTAAGAAGAAGAATAATACAACAAAAAAAAAAGTATAATTAAAACAATTTCAAACACACCAAAATAAAAACAAATTATTACTACAAATCTAAAATAATTGAAAAGAAAGAAAAAAAAAATTAAAAAACAGCAACACAATCTAATGGAAAAGAAATTAATTTTAAATTAATGAAAAAGTGCATTGAAAAAGCAAAAATAAATTAATTTTGAATTTATTTGAAATTAAAATGGAATAAATAAGAAGCGAAAAGAATATCGAGATATCTGTGAGATTTAAAAAGAAGAAAAATTATTTAATGTGTATGTAAATTGAAAAATTTACTGCTATAAATTTAATAAATACCTACAACAACAAAATAAAAGAGTGCATCTGAAAAAAATTCAATTGAAAAAAAAATTAAATATACAACACAGAGAGAAAAAATATTTTAAAATCTCTAAAAGAAATTTAAGCAAATTGTAAAGAAAAATTTTTAAATTGAGTAAGAAAAAATTTAATTTTATTTTTTTTTTCTGAAATGTGTATACAAATTTAATAAAAAAAAAAATATTGAAATAAAAAAATATATTATATTTTTTTAAAATTTATGTTTGTTAATATTTTTTTTTTGTGTATAAAAAAATTTATAATTTTTAATTGTGATTTAATATTTTATTTTAAGTGAATCAAATTCACGTTAATAAATAATAAGAAAATAATTAAGTGGTTGGTAAATGCAGAATTTTACAAAAATTACGTAAAAATTTTAAACCGTTATACGAGTTTTCAAAACTATTGTTATTGTTTTCTGTAAGCATCCTGGTCCATTGGAGGTTTTAATAAACTGAGGATTATAAAACAGTTCAAACCAGGAAACTAAACATTTTTGAATTCAAAAAAAAAAGGAATACTGAAGAGGTAAGAAAACTTATTTTATCAAAAATTCAATTTGTATGACAGATCTGCATGGGTTTTTAATTCAAATAACAAGTTTTCTCAGTCTCAAATTTGGTCTAGACACACCCAATTAAATTAGGCGGGGATTAACAAATCAGTATTATACACTTTGGTTTGTCAGTAATGAAAAACAAATCTTTTTTTTTTACAATTTTAATTTATTTGAGATTTAATCAACGAAAAACCGCCATCTATCAACCGCTTCGATTTCGATTAAGCCTCATTTCTCAATGTCCCGTTAGCTACTATGTACCTAGGACTTTGACATATTTGTTGTTGTTTCCCATATAAATTTTTAAATTTAACTATTTGTTAATTTTTACTGGACATTCAGTAATCGGGCCTTAACAATTAATAATTCTTATTGTTTAAACCTCAAATTAAAAATTTGTTGTCTCAACCGAATTTGGATTCAACAGAATCGTTTGGTTACCTCAACTACAAATTCTTTTATCGTACCCATAATTCGGATGGTCCAACCGTATTTCGATTCTCACAAGTACATCTTAGAAAACTTTTTAGTTTTAAAAAGCATGTTAAATCCTTCTTCTATACTACCCGAATATTTCAAGATAAATTAATAAAAATTAAATAAAAAATTTGATAATTTCCGATTTTTAATTAAAAATTCTAAAATTCATTTGAAATTATTAAAAATTCAATTATATTTTTTTACCAATTTGAAATCGAAAATCAGAATTTCACTTGGAATTTTCGAAATTTTTTTTTTTTAAAAAGAGAAGCAACACTCAGGAAATTCTTCCTATTAATTAATGTGTCGCTTTCTTTGGAAAGAGGATAGTGGAGAGATGAAAGGTGGTGAAAAATGAAGGGCTTCAAACATGGCAACACTGTAATTGCGCGAGATGATAAGTCTTAGAACAGTTTTTGCAGGCCACCTGATGTAGAGTTGGCGAATTTATTGAATTTATTGATTTATTGAATTTATTGATTCATTATTTTACTTCGGTGGGGTTAAGTGCTATGGGAATACCGAAGGTGGGCGCAGCGATATATATAAGTGATAGAAAACTGATACATATTATTTTTCTAAATTGATGTTGTCGTCACCGGGAATCGAACCCGGGACCATCTGTGTAACAGTCCAACGCGCTAACCATTACACCACATTTACATTTCTAAATTTTTCATTAGTAATAAAAATTAAAAAATCGCAATTTCAAATGAAATTTTCTCAATTTTATTTGGAATTTTCTTAATTCTCAATTTCATTTAGAATTTTCTAAATTTTAAATGGAAAATCATAATTTCACTTGGTAATATATATCTCAATTTTGAATGAAAAATCACTAATTAATTTGAAAAATCTTAGCTTTACTTGAAATTTTCCCAATTTCAGTTGAAAATGTTGTAGGTTTCAATATATTTTATTTATATTTCAATGTCCCATAGAAAAATTGTCAGTGTGAAATTTGTTTTCCTATTAACTATTGATGATTCCTTTACCCATATGAGTAAAACCTTTTAAAAAATCTAATAAAAATATTCAATTTATTTTAAAGTTATGTTAGTTTTATAGGAGAAACATTTTCTTTCTTCGACTGATTTGGGCAATTTTTAATCCTAAGCAACGTAGGCCAACAAGACATATTCCTTCTAAATTTCAGTTCCCCATTTTGTTTCATTTCAACAAAAAGTTTAGATTATTTTTTTCTCGAAGATATCGATCCCTAACCGCCAAAAATACATAAGCGTCAAAATCATAATTTAAAAGAAGATCCTTTTTTTGTTTAATTTTTTCTTTGGTTTATCCGATTGCAATGAAATTTAAATACGGTGTGAAAGATTATTTGAATTGCGAATCCAACGCTGTCCAAGATTTTAAGTAACTTTGCTCTCACAATATATGTTAACAATTTGTAGTTTGTTCAATAGGAATTGGCGCAAACGTGTTTTTTTATGAAATTCCTAACGGTACTTATTCGAGTTATGGTTAGACGTTTTGAGAAATGATGCAAATGATCGAAAAACAAAGATTTTCATCAAAAACCGAAAATAGTGGCGCTTACGTCTTTTTGGCGGTTAGAGCTCGATATGTAAGTTTATTAGGAGAAACTTTCCTCCCTGGATCGATATAGACAATATTCAATCTTGAAAAGCGTAGGTCAATGAAACCTTCCTTCTAAATTTTAGTTCTCTATTTCTCCATAGTTATATATTTGTGACAATAATAAAATACACACCATTCTTCTGGCGGAATTATTCCGTAAAAACAGGAAAAAGCTTTATACCATTATCAACAAAATAATGGAAATTTGAAAAAGCAAAAAAAGTTAAACTGTAACAATATTTAAGACTGTGTGTGTTCGCCCTAAGGTCACGAATATTGTAACATAGTATTATTTAAACACGTATTCCGATATTTCAGGTAACCTTGTTTATAAACATCAAATAGGTATATGTATTATCAAAATACGCTAAAATTTATATATTTTGTAATATTCTCCAATAGTTTACCATCAAAATTTTGTTTTCTGTTCTAAAGGAATTTTGTATTATGCCTGAATCTCAAATTCGAAATTAAACATCATTTAGCAATGCTTCCAATAAATAATATATGAAGTAATAATTTTTACGACTCTGATACAAAAAAAAAAAAAATTAAATCTGTGAAATAGTTAAGATTGCTAAATAAATTTTAAAATACCATACAAATTTTAACAAGATGTAAATTTCATTATTTTTATATTAAAAAAAATACATTAAAAGTATCGATTATACAAAATATTAGTGTCCGACCGAACAGTTCGTCCAGAAAATGCATTTGGTCTGTATTGGCGGATGGAAAAATGCTTATTGGGCTGATTAGATGCTATTTTGAGTGTCAAATTTAAAGAAAAGTCTGTAGTTAGTCAATTCACTGTTTGGCCTCAGAAAGTACGGCCAAATTGAAAATAGTTCGGCGGCCGAACTTTTAACTTTATAGTTAAATTTCGGCTTTTCTCTTAAATTTTATACACAAAATCGAAATAAATCGGCTAAACAAACATGTTTCCAATACCAAAATTTGTTATCATTGCCTCTAGATATCAAAAAACCAATAACCTATAGTTTTTTGGCCGAACTGTTCGGTCGGACACTACAAAATATAAATATCCAGTATTGAAAGGAAACTGGATTTAATAGGTCCGTAATTAATGACTAGAGATTAAAAAAATTTGCAAAATACATTGTGTTTATGGCGAAATAATATTAGAAAATAGGCCAAAATAACAAAACTACAAAAAATGGTAAAAAAAATACACTTTTTTAACAGAAAAAGTAAAAAATTTGAGAAAAAATAATTTTAAGCCAATAAAATCTAAAATAGGCAATTTTACAGCTCAAAAATCGCAAATATTAAAAATATAAAAAGCAAATATGAGTAAAAATGGCTTAAAAGAAAAACCAAAATTTGTCATGTAATATTGCCGTTAAAAAGGTGTTAATAAGATGCACGTCATTCCAAATAATCTAATTTTAAAAATTCCCCTGAGTTCGCAAATTACACGAAAAATTTATAGGCTTTTTTTTCTCTTTAATTTAATGTAAAACTTATTAATCTAAAATATCTAATAGAAGATTTGATTCAAATAAATGTATTAATTAAAATTTTAGTTTCATTTGCGGGTGCAAAATCAATTAAAATATTGACAAAAAAATTATAAAAATAAGGTAAAAAAAGTAAAAATTGGTTTAGTTTCTATAAATTGCTTTTTCTCTTAATGTCAACAAGAACTTGAAAATATTATTTTCACTGTAAAATTAATTTTGGTAAACCTAATAAAGTTTTTCTTTTTTTTCAGTTAAAAAAATAACGCATAAAAAAGTGAAACAAAAATTATACCTATAACTTGTAAAACTAATAGAATTCCAAAAAAACGGGCGCGTATCGTAACGTTTCAAAAAGAAAAAAAAAAAACGCTAAAAAAGCGATAACGGTCGGTAAATGTAATTATTTAAAACGTCGCATTGAAAATATAACGGTTATAAAAATATCGAATATCGAAAGTAAATAAAATGTAAGTACCTATTTATCAAAAAAAATTTATAAAATAAAATTTCAACACAAAAAGTGATTACAAAATGGGTATTGCCCAAGATTAAAAAAATCTATAGAAAAAAACATCAAATGAATAACAGTGGAAAAAACCAAAGCTCTAGAAAAATATAGCTAATGCTTAACTAACAATACACTGAGAAAATTAAATACAAATTCAAAATTTGACTACAAAAACTTTGTCTTAAAAAAACGACGTCAAGCAGCGACAAACAACAGTGAACGAATAAAGAACCAACAAAAATGGCACAACTAAGCAAACAGAAATTCATGTGAAATAATAACACAGAAATCGAAAGAAAAAACCACTACATACACAATGACAATACTAATCCATACAAATAAATTAAATTTTTTGCTCAAGTAGTGGTAGCAGCAAACTAAAGGTGTATGGGAAATAAAAAAAAAAAAAAAAATGTTATTAGTTTATACTGTGCATCATAAAAAACCAATTTTTTTCAGTATATTCTTTTGAAAAAATAAAAATTCACAGAAGTTTTTTTAAGGAAGAAGTTTTAAATTCAAAATAACGCCATGACTTGAGCATAAAACAGAACGACGACGACAAAGATGTGTTGACATCTCCCCCGTAATACTTAATGCCGCTATGGAATGGAAAAAAAGTTGTAGGGGACATTTAGTGATTTCCCTACACCAACAGAAACAACAATATAAAATCTTACTGCATTAATTCACACACACACACACATTCGTAACATATTGTGGAAAAACTACTTTTTTACACGAAATCGACAGAGACACACTTATGTTGAGTGTCATAGAGTAAAAGAGATAGTTGGACATAGAGAGGATTTTAATACATAATCAAGACAACTTGTATGTAGTATTGTAGTTAACAAAACTACTAGTTTAACGACAAATAATATGAAAACCGAAAAAAAACACGCTAAACTACTTGCCATAGTTGTTTGTAGTTGAAGCAATATTATTTATTTATTGCTTTGTTTTTTCTTTTATTATTATTTTTGCTAGTGTAGTTTGTTTTGGAAAAAAAACCCTCTTTTTCTCTAGTGTTTTAAACACTACAAAGCTACATTAATGTTTATAACGTAAATAATCTGAAATAAAAGTTTATGAGTACGTGCATACAGCAAGTCACAAAAGTAAAGAGACAGCATACAAAATGTAAAACAAATTTAAATTATCGTAAACATTTTGACCAGCACCCCGTTTCTGTATCTACACACAAAAAAATCGTTGTCAGGTAACTAGGCGCATTTCAACTAATTAAGTTTTTTCACATAAATTATTCAATAATTAAGTAGATACAAATAAAAACTTGGTAAAATGTTACTAGTTCTCGCATAACTTTTGTGTTTAAACATTATTATTTGAAATGCTCCTAATTACTTGGCAACGATTTTTTTGTGGCGTAATGTGAGACATTTTCTAAACGAGTGACCCTGCTTTATACAGGGCCAGTTAATAGATGATAAAGTAAACTACACTTTTAGTGGCAAATTTTCAGAACTTGTAACTTTTAAACCTGTGGTCACACTTAATTGTGTAAAATAGGTAATTCGATAGAGAAATAACATGAATGGAGCATATTATTTGCTTATTTGCTGTACTATGTATTTTATTATCTGTGAATCATCCTATGAAAAGCAGCGAAAGGTTGCATTTCACGTGTTTTTTTTCGAAAACTTTTTCTAAGCGAGAAATACAGAAACGAGGTACAGTTTGAACTAAGGTATGAAGGCAAACAAAATAACTGACATTACATAATACTCGATTGGGCGGCACATTGTACAAAAAGCCACTTGTTACTTATCAATGGATAACAAAGAACCTACAGAATTCGGGAAAATTTACCCAACTTGCTCTGAATTCAAATTGACCCAGCACGAAAGATTTTGGGTGATATTTTAACCTAATAGTGCTAAATAAATCACTTTTTTGTTAGCTATATTTGAGATCGTATGACATCTGAAAGAACTGTTCTTGACATTTAAAATACAATTTTAATCTTAAACAAATCTTTATTGGCCTCACACAAATCGTCTGTTGAAATTACCGTGTACAGAAACTGAGTGAGTTACCCAGCAACATTTTTTAGAACTGATTACCTCTGAATCCATTCCGGAACAGCTTTTTTATAACATTGATTTTATAAACACAATGCCGTATTCGTTTCGTTGAAATAACCAAACGAATATCTACTTGAATCTTTGTAATGAGAATGACAATTAAAATATCTGAAATCAAACGAATGCAAATTTTATTCTTAAACCATTTTTTTTTTTGTAAATAGGTTTTTGAAAATAAAAAAAAAATTTTCGTGTTCCACAAATTTTACCCACATTTACTGTGTTCACATTTTTTCCGGAACGCAAACTCAACTATTTTTCTATATACTATTAAGTGTTTTTTTAATATAAAAAAATTATACTCAAAATCTTAAGTTTTTTATAGAAAAAGCCCTCAGAATTTTTTATAAATGTTCAGAACCTGTGAGTTTCTGTAGGAAAAAGACCTCGGACCTTTATGGAATAAGTCATCAGAATCTATGGGTTTATCTATAGATTCTGAGGGTTTCTATAGAAAAAGTCCAGAATTTATGAATATATCTGAAGGAAAAAGTCTTTAGTATGACAAAAATCTGTGGTTACTCAGCAGAAAGAAGTTCTCACAAAACAAGGGGTTCTTCATATGAAATTGTAAAGGGTCCGCCATCTAACGTTTTTTTTCAACTAGTGCTTATTTCGTGAATGGTAACACTTAGCTCATGTCTGATTTGACAGATAATTAGTTTTATCCTTCCGCTGAACGAATATGGTTGTGTATACGCTTAAACAACGCTGGGAAATATTGCGACATTACTTTGAAAATTATGGTAATGTGTGCGAAAATTCAAATCAGCCGCAGAGCTGATATCGTTTGGCCACCTCGGAGCTGCGATTTGACACCGTTGGACTATTATTTGTGGGGTGCCGTCAAAGATAAGTGTTACGTCAACAAGCCAGAGACAATTGACGCTTTAAAGGACAATATTCGTGAAGCCATTGGTGAAATACAGCTGCACACAATCGATAATTCGATAACCGGAAGGATTGTACTTTCAAATAAAAAAAGTTATTTGGCGGACCCTTTATTAAAATCTCACTTATGTTTTTAAAAAAAATGTTTGATGGACTTTTCTATAAGAAAATATATAAAAGTCTGCATTTTTTTTTTAGAAAGTCCTTAGAATCTATGTTATTTTATTTATACATTCCTTTTTAATTAATGGGGTTTTTATGGATATGTGTTTTCTATAGATATATGTGTTTTAAAATCTCAAAATGAGTTTCCCACCAACTTTTGCTTCACGGACCCCTTGAAAAACCTACTGTTTCACGCACAACGAATTTTTTTTCTTCAACTCCGAGAGACCAAAGAAATTAATTAAAAGCAAGGTTCGCATTTACTAGAGTAAAATTTCCTTTAATTTTTATTTTATTGTCGTCAAAATACTAAAAATTTTTATGAACTTTTTTTAAATATTGTGAAATTCTTTCATTTGATTTCATAAAAGGATAGTTTTTTTATACATTTGGGAAAGAATTTCTGTGTGTTCGGGTTAAAATATGTTTCAATTTAAAGAAATTTTAAGAAGGTAAAATTATATACAAATTTGAAGGATTGGCAAAAACAATTCATCCGATTGTACATCTTAAGAAAGTTCGTATTAACAGATGTTATTTGAAGTTGTTAAAGAACTTCAGTGCTTTCAAATTAGTTCTTAATAGCCGAGGTTCTTTCTTAAACGAGTTCGTCTAAAACGTGTTTAACTACACGAAACTTCTGAAAAGAATCTTCAGAAATATGTAAAGTATGAGAAAAATTTGAATATTTTGAACAATTAAAACAATTTTAAAAAAGGTTATATATTTGAGCAGTAAACCTATTTTATTAGTTTATGAATTAAAAAACATTTTACAAAAATTTTAATTTTTAGAAGTACGATTTTAGATTTGACTAGCTGTAACTGTCTCATAGATTACATAGATCTCAAACTCATCTTCTTCTTTTAACAACAAACCCATTTTTCATACTCATAAAAATATCTTTTATTCGACGTATTTCCAACACATTCTCATGAGTTACGTGCACTGACAGCTAATGGCAAAGAGTTTCAGATCTATGTAATATATGGACTATCTTTAGACCATTTTAAAGGGTGAATGCCGAAACTATTTATAAAAAACAACAATAAAATTTAATTCATGTCATTTTCAAAAAAATAAAATTTTCTGTGACTTGCAACAACCACATAAGGCATACAGTATAAATAGTACTGTCCGACCGAACAGTTCGGCCAGAAAATGCATTTGGTCTGTATTCGGTATTTTAAAACATTATGGACAAATTTGGCGGATGGAAACATGTTTATTGGACTGATTAGATGCTATTTTGAGTGCCAAATTTGAAGAAAAGTCTGTAGTTATGCAATGAATTCACTGTTCGGCCTCAGAAAGTTCGGCCAAATCGAAAATAGTTCGGCGGCCGAACTTTTAACTTTATAGCTAAACTTCGGCTTTTCTCTTAAATTTTATACACAAAATCGAATTAAATCGGCTCAACAAACATGTTTCCAATACCAAAATTTGTCATCATTGCCTCTAGATATCAAAAAACCGACAAAATATAGTTTTTTGGCCGAACTGTTCGGTCGGACACTAATAAATAGGCTTTAAAATGGTTAATAAAATAAAATATGATAACAAGCAGTATCAGGTTCTTATCAAATAGGGTGCACTATTATTAACTAATTTAGTCCAAAAAATGTTCAATTAAATTGTTTTAATAATTTGAAATATTATTAAAATTTTAGAAAATATTGTGAAATTTTTAAATTTAATATAAATCATTTATTTTGTGAGCTCTTCGCGAACCCCCTGGAATACTCCCAAGGACCCCCATTTGGATACACCGTTGTATTACAGGATATTTCTGCGAACAATATAATTGTTCTTTCTAAACTAGGAACTGGTACTGCAGTCCTCTTATTAGTCGAAAGTAGGTCCAAAACATACCCAATTTTTCCTTACTTAATACATAGTAGACGTTCCCTGACTTCTATGGTATACTGTACGTCCAACGTATCATACCATACCTTATGAGTTTTGTTGTTTAGCAACTGATTTTTTATTTTTTTTTTCTTTTGGTAAATTCATTTCAGTGTATGTAACGTAGATGTTTCGTTTTATCTGTCGGTCACGTATACGTTATCGCTTTTAGCAAATACAAACATTTTATTCTTCAAAAACTTGTAGTTTTGTCGCTTGAAAAAAGCAACCATCTTTGTTTGTCTAATGACATTACACTACTACAACTACCACTATATTAACTATCTTCTTCTCTTCTTCTCCCTTCAAATAAAAACCATATATGTATTACAAATAACTTTGGCTATATACCAGCAAACCACCATAACTTGGCAGTAATAGCTCTATTGTAGCTACTACAAGCTGCTCAGCTCAGTTTAATCGACGAAAAATAGTAGCAGCAACAACAAATGTTAGAAATATCATTGTGAAAAAATTTTAGCAATAAAGTAAAAAAAAGTTCCTAGCTTTATTACTACTTTGTTGCGTTCCGAAACCATTCAACCAAACGACCATTCTGTATTTCTTCTTTTTTTTTTTTTGTTGAAATTTTGCCTCATCATGTTCTTCTTTTATAATTCTCTTTATACATATGTATATGTATGTATGTATATTTTTTATTATATACAATTTTTATTTATACCAGAAATGGTTATGTATAGATACATATAAATGTTTTTTTTTCTGTTGGGTTTCTTGTTCAGAATGTAGAATGGATACCTTATATATCAATTTAATGAATCCCCACAATAATAACGTTCATTTATTTTAACACATTAAATGGAGAAGAAATAAATGTACCTAAACGTTCGTACACTAAAGTAAATAAATGCAAAAATGTTGAATAAAATAACAAAAAAATAATTCTAAAAAACAATTGTATATTTAATCTCTCGCTATATAAATTTTATAAACTTTAATGTTTTTTTCTGCTGAGAATATATTTTCTCGAGAATATATCAGTATAGATTGTTTGTTTTAGGAAATATGTACATAAGTTTTGCCTTAAGAAGTTAAAACCATGTTTTTTACACGACGTTTAAGCCAAAGTAGAAATGTGAGCTAGTGCCTCAATACAGTAAAACTTTGTTCTTATAAGTTCGTTAAGAGGCAATAAAATTTGTATAACCTTAACCGAGATTCGAACTGGACGTCCTCTTATGCTAACCACAACCTTTGCTAATCAGTTTATCGTCCCAAACTTATGGGACAGGGGTCTCAACAGTTCCGTAGCCAGCCCCTAAATGATTTTAAAAATTAACTTATAGAAAAAATACATACAGTTGAACCTCGATTATCCGAGTTGCACTGGACCGGACTTAGCACGGATAATCGAAAAACACGGTTAATAGAAGTTATTTATTTTTCCCGAATTATAACTCTTTGTATGTAGGTAAACGGGTCCAAAATGGACACGGGCTTGTGTGCCGGTTTTTATATTGCTGACACTGACGTGAAAAGGTCATACAGACTCCCAGATGAGTGCAGTATCTTCCAAGCTGAGATTCTAGCCATCTGGAGGGCGACGGAAGTGATACTGGGTCACATCGTGTAGGGATCTAGGGTGACAATTTATGTCGATAGTTAGGCAGCGCTTAGAGCACTGACAAATTACACGGGGGGGGGGGGGGCAAACAAGGTTCTTTTGGGACTGGACAGGGATAGTCTCAGGACCCTTACGGGTTTCCTGACCGGTCATTGTTCTGTCAGGGCTTTCAGAAGCAGATGGGACAGGGACATACTGTGTGTCGCTGGATGCAATCCAGTAGATATGCTGAGATTTGTCAGGGAAATAGGACGACTGTTTCTAGTAAGGGGACGATAGGAGCTTGTTCTTGGGAGTATCTATCCGTTTTTTCTAGATCTTTCTATCTATGTGTCAATCTATCTATCTGTCTATTCCTATTTTTTCTAACCTTTTCACTGAAGGGATTCACTGAATGGACCCTATTGGTCTCCGAGTGGAGATGTGCCCTTGGGCACATAACCCTTCTTAACCTAACCTATGTAGGTGAAAAGAACAACAAAACAAGCAAATAAATATGTGTGGTGCACTGATAATAGAGGTGAAGCACGGTTAATAGAGGGAAAAAATAATAGCACGGATAACAGAGGTAAACACGATTAATAGAGGTATAAATCAAACCACCAGCATGCCGGTTAACAGATGTACCCGGTTAATAGAGGCCCGGATAATCGAGGTTCAACTGTATTTTTAAAATAAGGTTATATTTTTTTTTATATAGAAAAATGTTTAAAGAATTTAGGGATTTAACAAATTTTATTAAAAAGTTCTTAAAATTCTTATCCGTTTTAATTTTTTTTTATTTCGTCCTTAATTTTTGCAATATTTTGAGCAGAAAAGACTTACAACCGTTTTTTAGCAAGAAAATACTTATTATGTGTGGTTATGGGAAAACGCGGGGAAAAAATAAACTCTAAAAATTTGGGGTTTCTTAGCAGGATTAAAAAAACTCCAACAAAAATGCTTTAAGCCATAGAAATATTATTACTTTCTCATGATTTTCTTCTACAACGAAATCTTAAAATTTTAAAAACTTTTATCTATAAAAATTAATTAGGTTCCTATTTTTTTTTAATTATATAAAATTTCTGATTCGCACTGAACCCCAAAATATGTACGTATTTTAATTTTTTTTGAAGTTTTCGACTGTCAAATTCCATACAGATTTTAAAAATATTAATATTTGATAATTTTATCTCATAGAAATTCATATTTTTTTTTTTAAAAGAAACTAATATTTTCAACTTTGAAAGAAAAAGAATGGTGTAATTTTTCTATAAATATCCTTACTCTTTTCCGTGCCTCTTGTTGATTTTTTAATATAAAATAATAAATTAATCAAAATAAAAATGCTCGAGCTCGAGGCCAGTTGTAGTTAATACAACTTTTAATAAAATAATAAAGTTGACTGAAAACATATAAAATAAACCACTCGATTTCCTCCACTCCTTCTGATTTCAACCAAACTTGGTATAGAAGATGTATGTACATCAAATAACTATAACCTCGTGTAAATGTAGGGCATCGAATCCTATCGGACCTTGAAATAACGCGTTTTAAATTATGAAAAGTATTCGAAAATATTAAATAAGTAGTCGTACACAATATTCCATATCTCTTTAACGGATTACGCTACGGGTGTCATTGATACCTTATTTTAAAAATTCGTAAATTGTGGTTTTACCACTTAACACAAATTACTAACTTTTGCACGGAAAATGCATTTTTTTTTCAAAAACCGCTCTTCAAAAAGCTGTTTTTCAAAAAATGGGTTTTATCTATATTTTTAAAAAATATATGTTAAACATGCCCTATGCCGTGTCTAAATGCTTATGCGGAGATCTTACGGTATCCTAATTTATGAATAATAATGTGAAAAAATTTAACTAAAAAGCCGATAACTCAGAAAAATGCAGGAGTACCACATAGGGATTTGGCAAAGGTATAGATATATATACACTCATAGAAACAAACCTGTAAAAATATCAAAAACAAAGCTACTAAAAATTAGTTACGTTGCAGAAAAAACTGTTAAATTAGCAAATTTTTTTTTCTAAATATTAGTAAGATAATAATAGCATAAATAAATCTGTTGAATTTACAAATATTAACTTATATTTGAGCTTAACTTTAGTTTATTAAAAGTAACAAATTAATCTACGAAACTCAGCAAAAAATGTACTAAATATTAGTACACACAAATATCATAAAAAAGCGAAATTTTTATTTTTTTTAATTCGAATAAAAATCTTCTGATCTGAAATCAGCAATCTACAATTTTTTAGCAAAAATTTTGGTTGATTTTAGCAAAAAATTCTGTTATTTACATTCTACTAAATTTGAGGTAAATATAGCAAAAATTTTGTTAATATTAGAGTTAATAATAACTGTTTTTAGTCTAGAAATATTTAGTAAAAGTTTTTGCTAATTTTAGCAGAGTAAACTGCTATTTTCAATTAACTAAAATTTATCTCGAATATAACTAACATTTTGTGAATTTATTTTTGCTGTTCTTATTTTATTTTTGCTGTTCTTATTTTATTAATATTTACCAAAAATATCTGATAATTTTAGCAGTTTTTTTTTGTAACGTCCTTTTTAACAAATTTTTAGTAGCATTTTGTTATTTTTACAGGTTTATTTCTATAAGTGTACCGAAATAACTGAAAACCCGTTATCATTTTACGAATAACGTTACCGAAATCACTAAAATACCGTTACCCCTAAAATACCGTTACCGAAATAAAAGAAAATAGCTTTACCCTTACAGATTACAGCATCAGAGCAGGCAGAGCAACCAGAAATATGCTGTATCATTATTTTAATGGGAGTCGTATTCAAAAATGGATGAGATACTTATCCTTTTCAGAACAATTGGCGAATACTGGCATCGATTTGTTGGAGCATATTTTTGCATATTTTCCTATTAATAGCATATTTTGATATTAAGGGCATATTTTTGAACTTTTTAGAACAAAATCGTGTTTCTAGGGAATATTTTTCATTTTTTACCTTTTTCGTTTTTTCAATAAAAAAAAATTCTAGTGTTCGCAACACCGATTTTGAAAATTCAAGCCATTTTTACAAATTTGAGTTTCCTGTTTTAAGACTGTACCGATTTAGGTACAATAAATCTTTTTTTTCCTCTTTTTGTTAGCAATTGAAAATAATTTCACGAAAGTAACTCCAACTGTACTGAAAAATAAGCTTTAAATTACGAATTTTTAATAAATCTGTGTTTTTAAGAGCATATTTTGTAAATTCAAAAAGCATATGTTTTATTGACGGCATTTTTTATAGGCATACAATCGATTTTTAAGGCACATTTCTGGGTTGCCCTGCTAATAACTTTATATAATTGGTAGAAAATTGTCTACTGTTCTAGCAGAAAAATTCTGGAGTGCTGACTTAAGTTGATTTTTTAGGCCTTAGCTAAAAATTGTTTAAGAATTTAAAACTGCCATAGTATTTTCGAATAAACGAGTGCCAAACAAACAAAAAACTATGTGAAAAATTCTGAAAAAAAAATTCGGGCCCCAAAACAAATTCCTGGCTACGGCCTCTCAGTATACACCTTTCGCAAAACAAGTGATTATCTGATGAATCGCATAGATAAGGCTTCGTTGAAGTTTAACTGGACCAGAACTAGTTCTAGAACTTAAGCTTCAACCTCAATTTTAAATTTGGTTCATTTTGCTTAATTTTTCTTTGAATTTAAGAACGGCAAACTTATTAGAATTTCAAAATTTTTGCAAAATTTGTAAATATATTCGATGTGTTTTTTGTTATTAATTCTTTTATGTTTTTTTATCTGTAATTTATTTTTCTTGTTTGAAGTGTTTTTATTTTGGTTAAGTTTCGATTACAAATTAACCAAATTAATAGAGCCAAATTACGAAAGTTGACTTTAGCTAAATTGTGTTTTCATACATCAGTCTCTTAATACAACTTCGCTAAATATAGTTGGACCTTTATTGTGGTAGAACTAGTTACAATTTGGAGTAAACTAGCCAATATGTTTTATAACGCTGAGTATACTTTTCTAAAGTTCTGAGGCGCACTGAATCCCAAACTGACCTGAAACAATTTCTCCATCACATCAAGTTTTCAATATATCAACATAAAGTTTTAGAAACCCTAATTTTTGTCCACAGTCGGTATTTATAACATCGCGACAACCGAATTGAAAAGTGCAACCGAATTGAAAAGTGCATTTTAATTTTAACAACTTATAAATTCTGTTAGTGCAACGATATTTACATTAGGTGTCTAAATATTTTGGGTGCTGCAACTAAAATTCAGAACTTTGTTGTGAAAACTAATGTTAAGTTGTGCCAACCAACTGAAATTTGTAACAATCGATTGTGAGTCGTAGTAACTGAATTTCAGTTGGCAAATAGCTAATCGTGTGTGCCGCCTATTGCCAAATTAAAAATTTAGGCTTAACCTTTCTTATATCTTATTTCTGGTATAGTATTTTTCATGGTTGGCAAACATAACCTTTTCATTATAACGTTTCTTGCCTATCACGACCACATCTATAACAATATGAAAATTTTAAAACTACGACACCAATACTGCGATGTGCCATGTTTACTATCCTGGTGTTTATTAAAAATTTTACCCATTAAACTTTGTTAAATCTACAAAATACCGTTATAAATCTAGGTTTGGTATTTTTGCGTTAATTTAACTTTAGTTAAAGATAGGAAAATTAAACCGGTTGTACAAGAAGAAACATGTTTTTATGGAATATCTTTTTCATTTCGGTCTTGATGCAACTGTGGCAGCCAACGGTCTTTATTATAAAAAGGTATTGAAAGCCAACCCTGGTATTTTTTCTATTCATGCAATCGCTAGATTTTGCCTATGACTTTCAGATGACATTACAAGTTTTGTGAGCAAGTCTTTATTTGCGATAACGTCACAAATATAGCGAAACCCCGTTTTTATTTTATATTAAGATATCTTAAAAGATTCGAGGATACATTCTGAGGTCAAAATCTGATTCAGTGCACCTCAAACATTTCAAAAGGTATACAATGGTCTCAGGGTCTGTAATTCAATTCAATTTCTACACAGAGGTTCATCTCTTTATGTAACATCCATTTGTGTTTTCTAAACCTTAAACATTTTCGCAAATAAATCAAGTTTGTTTTAACGACCAAAGTTGTGTTTAACGAATAAAAAATACTTATTCTATTGCAAAACTGCTAAGAAGCTGTGAATTTCTATCGAAAAGACATGTCGTTTGTACTTGGAATTGTAATAGGAGTGGGAAACGTACAGATTTAAAATATCCCAAAAAGCACAGACTCAAGATAAGTTGAACCCAAATCTAAAAATTGACACCAAACTTTTCTAAAAAATTCGATGACATTTTTAAGGTTAGTGACTTGTAGCAGATCTAGTTTTAGTAAAATTTTTAGAACTCACTTTAGAACCGATAACATTTCTCATAGCAGTAATTATGTTGTATCCACCTATATAGGTTAATTTCTGACTTATATTCTAAGGCCCAATTACTGAATGTCCAGTTAAAATTTAACAAACAGTTAAATTGAAAATTTATGTGGGAAACAACAACAAATGTGTCAGTTAAAGTCCCAGTTAGTAACTAACGGGACATTGTAAAAATTAGGCTCAAGCGTTTAGTTTCGAAATATTACTTAACGCACAAAATTAGGCTGTTGAGCTTAGGGTCTATTTATTTTTAAAATTTTTATCGGTCTACTGAATATTTTAATATTAAAAAAACACTTCTCTGTGATACTTGTTACTATGAGTTTGTGCTGATCTAAGTAAATACCAACAATACCTTGATTCACCTTGATCGACTTGCAGGGAGAGTCTCCCGATAGGTTCTCTCTCTGATGCTTATTAAATTCGAATATATAATAGAGGAGGAAAGGGATACGTATTTTTTTAAACGGCCCATTCAGGTCCATGGATTAAAAAGTGTTACTATATTTTACTTTAACCCTGCGTTTCATTAATTTCAGACATTATATACACAACTGTAATATTTTTGGATCCACTTTTTAACCCCTATACTTGAGATTTGGCCGCTATTAAATTAGTGTCATATTTTGTTCTCCTCTATTATATATCAGAATTTCATTAAGATGGGAGAGAACCCATTGGGAGACTCCTTGCTAGAGTCAATACTAATTCGACGTTGGAATGACCGTCCGTCCATGTTTTAATGCAAACCAGTGTTTTAATATAAACGTATATATGGCCTTAAACCGAACCCATATTTGGACCATGTCCTATCCTAGACATCTGAATTAAATTTAATAAAACTAAGCCTTCGAATTTTCAGTTTTTATTATATTTGGCCAAACTTTTCAACATATTTTTCTGAATGTGGTTTGTATCGAAAGAGGATAGTTGTAGCGTTTAGTTCATGACAAGCACTTGAACAAATATGTTCTCAGAACTGTAAAAATTACCCCAAAGTACAAAATATGTTTAAAATTTGTGGTACATATTTAAAACATATCGCACTTGATCAACAAGAAGGTATTAACTCAAAATTTTAAAATTTTCAGTATAGTCAAAAAACTGTTTATGGCCACATTTTAACAGAATTTAAAAATTCAAACATATTATAATAAGCCAATTCCATTTGAAAATATATATAAATTGTTTTTGTTTTAAATTTTACCACTCATTGCAAAAAAAATCAATTTTTTTTTTTTTTTTTTCGTTAGACCAACACTCAGGGGATGCCCCCTATAATGCAATACATTGTGTTGATATCAGGAAATTAGGTTATGGGGAGGAGGAAAGAGGGAGTAGTGTTTGTGAATATTTGATTTGAATTTCGCTACATTGTAAGTGACAGGGAAGACCTCCGCGGGGAGTTTATTCCACATACGGCTAGTACGGCTGATGAACGAATTTTCCCTGTAATGCGTTGTGCGGTTCACTGGACAATCGACTACAAACGGATGAGCTCTGCTAGATAAGCGAGTGTTTCGAATGAAAAAAATAATGGAATAAAACAAATTTTATCAACAAAACAGTATCAACTCAAAATACAACCAAATATAAATAAAACAGTTTGATTATTTTTAACATAAATAAAGGCTCAAATCAAAATAATATCTTTTTTTATGAAAATATACGATTAATTTCTATTTGAACTTTTGTATTAACTCGAAATAATACATTTTTGTTCAAATAAAGGTGATCACTACATTATCATGAAAATGGTCTCAAAAGTGGTATTCGAGTTGAAAGAGTAATCGGAATACGTTGAAATTTTTACAATAGATAGATATTGATGTTGTTAGTTGATTTCTTGAAAAAAAGTGATATTTTAAAAATTTTGAGTTAATACCCTCTTGGTGATCAAGTGCGATATGAACTTTAGGTAGAACATGGTCCATTGCTTTAAGTTTTCAGACACATCGAAATATTTGGAATTGATTCTTTCCATAAAATGCTGATGGGTCATGTGTATCTTATTGGACAGAGTATGTTTTTTTCCATTTTTTGATCGCACTGAAATTTTTGTAATTTGTGCTATATTTAATTTATAAAAAGTGATATTTATAGATTTTTTTTATCTCCTGTCTTATTGATTTTTTCATAGGAGCTGACAAAAAAAAAATATAAAAAATACAAATAATCAAAAAAATTTAAAATTCTTCAGCAGTTTTTTAAGTTTGGTAGTCTAAGGGTTAAATACTTTTTAACGGCTTTACTCAGTTCGGCTAGGATTGGTCATATGTTTGTAGATCTTATGCTGCCATTTTGTACTACAAAACGCTCAATCCCAATTGTGAGTGGAAAAATATTATTTAATTAGAATAGCTAAAAATTCAAAGATATTTTTCAATTCATTTTGCATTTATTAAACATAAGAACTAAATTTTTCTTATAAATTTTGTTAAAATTAAAAAAAAAAAAAATATAGCAAAAACTTTATTAAATTAATTTTGTAAAAAGTCAATACTTTAATGAATGCATTTTTTTTGTGAGATTTAATTCTTTCGGTTTGAGATCATGACAAATTTTTCTCTAAATTAACAGAAAAGTTATAATTTTTATATGATAATTTACTTTGACTATGGAAAAAAAAATTTTTAATTTTCTTTAAAAACCAGACATTAACTCAAAATTTTTCTTTTTCCAACAAAAATTTAACTCAAAATTAAACAACATAATAAAATGTGCAAAAAAAATATGTAATTAACACAAAATTCATTACAGAAAAAAAATCATTATACCCAGAATAACAAATTAAAAATATTCTGTCTGTAGTGCTTTATCACTAAGCAACGACCAAAGCTTAACAACAGCACTCGTACGACTAAAAACTAATTTGCAAATGGAATGCAAAGAAACCTTTTTTTCAATATAAATTTTATTATATTATAAAATGAAAAAATCAGACCAGACTCCCTCTGTTCTAAAAGCAGCAAAAATACAGAAAAATAAATAAAACAACTGAAAATCCGCACCTAGTTATTAAAAAATACAAATGCACACAACACAAACTACAAGATACAAAATCGAAATGTAGCTTGTGAAATATACGACCAACACAACAACAGCAAGAGCAGAATAAAAACACAAACACAGAAATGCGAAAAAACACCTTTGTACACAAAATCCCATGTAGAAAACCAAAAAACACAAACAGCAGAAATTCATAAACATTTTATTAAAAGAAAGAGATAGGTAGCTTTTGTATAAAGGTTAGAAAGAGCATATTGAACAGCGTTGCTAGAGTATGCGCACTGCGAAAACTACAAGCTACAATTTTTGTTTTTTGTGTTATCGCTTTATATTGTAGACTTTCATTAAAGTAAAACTACAATTTATATTTCTCACAATGGTAGTAATGTTTGCAAGAGTGTGTGTGTGTATTGTATGTGACGTTGTTGTTGTTGTTGTAGTAGTGTTGTTTTGTTATTTTTTTTTTTTTATATAACGTTAACGTCACTTTAGCTCGCTGTTTTTAACTGCCTGCCTAAACGTGCTAACTGCCTTTCAAATCGATAATTTTTTTTTTTGTTTAGTTGTGTATAATTTTCGAAATAGCTCCCCACTACTAAAACAACCAACCCTTCATTTTTAAGTTGATTTCAATGAAATTCTTTTTTAGAGCTATTTTCATTTAATAATAATAATAATATGAAGAAATGTGTATATGAAATACATTTAGATAAAGAAAAAAATTATTTGGGAATACAAAATTTAAATTGATTTTGGTGGGTAGATTTAGTATTCTGAATTTATTAGTTTGATTAGTTTTAATGTATTTTATAGTTTAACTTGTTTTAAATAGATTTTTTTTTTATATTTAGATATTTATAGGAAAAATATTCTGAAATATCAAAATTAAAAAAAAGTTTCGAAAAGAATCCGAGTGATATATTCTCCATGTAGCCAGTAAAACAACACGGACATTACTTTGCTGTCGTTCGTGAACTAACTAGTTCAACTAAACTACTCACCCAATAGGACGATGTGAAACAGTTCACTATATTTCGCTCTTTTAGTTCAATTGTTCGTTTCGTTCTTTTTTACTCATGAGGAAATTTTTCCCTTTTTAATAGTTTTTACAACATATAGGTATATACTTTTTTAATGTATTATATGAAATCCAAATTAAATGGAGTACATAAAACTAATTAATTAATAATATTAACCAATCACGTTTGTCTTTATAGTTTTTAATTTTGATTAAAATAATTTTTTTATTTAACATTTTAATATGGTACAGTCGAACTACTCTATAGTGAACTTCTATACAATGAAGCTTTCCCTATAATGAATTAATTTTAAAAACACAGCTTTTTCGTTTCAATTTTAGTGTTTTTTGATCTCCTTATAATGAATTTCCCTACAGTGAATTTTTCTTTACAATGAACAAATTTTGCTGATGTAAATTTGAGTCACATGCGTTTTTGTCTCCATATCATGAATTATCTAAAAAAAATTCTGTTACGCTACACTGTGTACTGAGAAGAAAGAAAAATATAATGAGGAAATCCCCAAAATATAAAAATTAGATCAAACAAAAAAAAAAGTTCCATCAATAACAATTTTGACAGCAGTTAAACGTGTTCAGTGAACGAAAATGACGCAGCGAAGTAGCATTTCTCTTGAAAAAAAGTTATTAATTATTAATAAAGCTGAAGAAGGCGTACTTCGATAACATTCAAAAATGAGAAATCCTTTGGTGGAAAACAGGGCAAAGACAGAATAACTGTCCTAGTAGCAAGCAATATGACTGCTTGTTACAGGAGTAAAAGATTTAACTTGTTGTGGATAACTGCACTGTGCATCCTAAGCAGGTAAAAGATAAATTGCAAAATATTGAGCTTGCCTATTTTCCTCCCAACATGACTTCGTTACTTCAACCAATGGACCAATGCATTATCTACAACATAAAACAACTTTACAGAAAACGAATTTTGACAGACATATTGACACAAATGGAGAAGAACAAACCTGTTATGTTCATAGATTTGCTTCAAGCCATTCGAAACCTAAGCGCAGTTTAGAATGTCTACGTAAAACCAGAAACAATTGCGAACTGTTTCTGAAAGGCATGTTTCCGAAAGGCAAGATGGCATGCAGACTCAAGCTAACCATTGGGATGAAGAAGACTTTCTTTCATTATTTGATTTTGCTGCTCAATATGACGTTACCTACATTGGAACGAGTTTCTTCATCAATGTATTTAAATGTCTAAATGTATTAGAAGGTTTTATTGAAAAAAACTGCAAAACTGTAATCCAAACTAAAATACCTGATTATTTTAAATAAAAATTGAAAAAAATATAATTTCCGTATAATGAAGTTTCTATATAATGATTTTCTGGTCCCATGCAGATTCATTAAAGGGAAGTTCGACTGTATTACCATTATTATATGAACTATTGAACGAAATTGTTCAAGAGCGATAAGATCTACCTAGTTTATTGAAATCAAATACACCAAGAAGAGCGCTCACTGAAACGAACTAGAATGCCAAAGTCTACTTAAAATGTCATCCGAATTTAAGCGCCGTTTCAAGTCATTTGTAAAAATCAAAAACTATTTATCTTTCTTATGTACGTTGACACTAGAATTTTAAACAATTTAAAATTCATGGAATTTTAAGACTAAAGCGGTTGAGGCAAATTAATATCAAAACGAACTTCTTAAATATGAAACTATTGTTGATTTATGTATTAGAAATTTGCAAAAAACAAAAAAATATATATCCGAATAGTTTGTCAATTCCCAACTAACAAGAGTCTACCGCCCGGATGGTCAGATATTCTCGTTCTTTCGGGTGACATCTAACTTTTCCCAAAGCTGGTTGCCTTTATTTTTGATTGTTTTAAATAGAAGATAACTCTAGGTTCAAAACATAGGCAATATGAGTAAAGTTTGTGTTGTTTTCTTGAGTACTATAACGCTCTGTAAAAATAAATTGGAATTTCTAAATCGGGATGCAACAGCCAAATACCATTGTCCTGCAACTGAAATTCAGTCGCATTAACCGAGTTTAGTTAAGACAACCAACACTCATCACAGATTTTGGTTGGATAAACAGAATTTTGGTTGGAAATTGCAAACAATTTTCTCTGTTTGTGCCTGGAACATGTTATGAAAGTATTGAGATATTTTAAGAAAATTAAAGCTATAATAGACGTCAGATTGAATGAGATCTTCGAATTAAGTTTATGCTTTGAATATTTAACTTATTGATAATCCAGTGGCAGAGGATTGCAGGATGAAGTATTACTTATATCCATTTTAAATGACATGTTACAAGATTAGGAAATGCATCAACTATAATTCCGTCAAGCTTAGTCTTTTTATGTGCCCGCAATACATGGAATTTTGTTCTGGGATATTAAGGAATATAATCTAAAATAAAAAAGGAAAATATACCTCAAAGGCTAGATCGCTTTGGAAAAATGTTGCCATCATAACTTTTCCAAAATACTTTTAATTATCAAATATTATCCAAATGCCATTACCTAACCGAACTCTTCGGTCGGACTTTTTGATTTTATAGTTTTTCTACTTTGCTTTAAATATTTTTTCATAATTTTAATCTTAGATTTTTTTTATACTGAAACTTAAGTTAATCACAATCTAAGGTTTAAAATAAATTAGTTAAATTCTAAAAAAAAACTCACAGACTAATGCGGACTAAATTTTAACAGAAATGCCAGGTCGTGTAAGACTCTTTGTAATAAATATGATTAAATAAATAAATGTTATTTATGTTTTGATTTGATCCTAGGAACTTCAAAAAAATTTCCGGGTTTCCCAGGAAAATTTGAGATTTTGCATTCCACACTAAAAGAGGCAAAAATCCTTATCCTATGGCAACGTTACATCAAAGGGAAAGCGCACATTGACATAAAGCGACTTTTCCTACGTCTGTTTATATAAATTTCCGGCAGTGTGTTCATTTGTAACCTACAATAGTAGGCAGATTGCCTGCCATTCCATGTGTTTCTTAGCGAAATTCGAAATCCTTTTGTACTTGAATTGTAAAGTACATTTCCCCTTTTATATGCAACATAAAAGCCTTGGCCAGGAATCTCGCCATAATCAGCCTTACAATATATGTAGCCTATGGTTTAGTGATTTCTTGACTACATTTGTTGCTTTTTATGCCTTTCATTCCGGTTTTGAGCTTTTTAATTTTTAGTGCTCTGACTTTTCTTTTACCTGTATTCGTCCCACAAGCGACTTCGCCATTTTTAGTATTCTTGAGAAAGATTTAGATTTTGTTTTCAAAGTGCTAGAACTTTTTATGAGTTTTCTTGTTATTTCTGAAACCACAGGTCCTTCTAATGGGTGTTTGATTGATAGACAAGTTTATCTTGAATTTCAAAGTACATATATGTAATGTCTATATGCAATTTGTTTATTTGCATTATAAATGTCCATTATTTTTTAACAGATTTTTTTCTCTATTTGACGCATTTTTTTAAGGAAATCGAATAATATTTTAAGGAATGGTAACTTGTTTAAAATGTCAAAAAGCATATCGAGGCACCACTTATTTTTAAAATACTGGGAACGAATTGCCCGATGAATTAGATGGGAGACATAACGGGTCGAGTCTCACACATCATGACAAGATGGACGTCTTTTGCAAGTTTCGTTTCTTGGTGAAATATTCTTCTTAATTTTTTTGCGGACAATCCGCTTATTTATAAAAATTCTCAATTATTACTGAGCTTGGATTACTTACAAATGAATACATGCTAGAGCGATGCAGACGAGAAGGAGCTGGAAAAATTAAAAAAAGACTTGAATAGACATTTTTTTCGAAGATCTTGCAGTCCCCAGGGAATGCATCTCTGTCCAAAACTTTTTAGGGAATTTCTATGGATTTAAGTGTTTATTTGTATGAGGCCTTTTAAACGAAGAAATTAATTGCAGGCAATTTTTGAATTCTCTTTTAAAATTGATTCTAAAAATCATGAACATTTAAACGAGGAGTTTTTGCATGCAATTTTTTTGACGTTTATTTTTCCAATCTTCTTTAATTGTTCATTCGTTGAAATTTAATTTATTCGTAATAATTAAAAATAATATAATTTAATAATATATATAATATAAAATAATATAATTTAAAATAATATATAAATAGTTCTTTATTCCACACTATTTATTTATTATTTTACGAAATATTTTCGATACACAACACTTGAGAAGCCGAATACGAATAAAGCAAATTAACAAGAATACGAACGATAGCAAAAAGAAATGTCAAAAATATCTTGAAAACGAAAATCGTGCATTTTTTGCTACCCCGCTTGCTTCTCTACCCCGTTTGCCTACAAACAATAATTGCAGGCAACGTTGCAGGCAACAAATTGCTCCGTTTAAATGGCCTCTATGTCAATATAAAGAGGTACTAAAGAAAACACATTAGCTCAAATATTAGTTTGGGAACCTTCTTTATAGAAGCATCAATTTAAAAACCCGATTCAAATATAGTTTAGAGCTGGTTTTGGATAACCCGTTTAAAAGATTTTGTGAATTCAAATCCTATTTGTTTTTAAAAAATACAGTATTCCTTATACGAAATCTGCTATTATGAAGAATCTTATTAATTTTTATTTCTTCTTCGTCTTTCTTTAAGTACGTCCAATAGCGCAATATGTATAACAGAAATCTTATAAATAATACAAAAAACAAAAAATATATAAAAAAAGAAACTTTACAACAATACCCTCTTAACATAACAACATCGTCGTCGTCTTCTTTGTAGTCGTCATCGTCATCATCATCATCACCATCGTGGTCGTCGTAGTCGTCAACATTATGACTGCACAAAACTACATACATACATATTTGTATGTATGGGCCAACTTTAATAACAACTTGCCATTTTTCTTCTCTTTCTTACCCATCTGCATACAAAAAAAATTCAATATAAACTCTCTTTGTCTAACACACACAATGGCATGAAGAATGAAAAAAAAAATCCAACAATTATAATAAAAGCAGCAAATAAAGCAACGTTGTCGAATTTCTCTAAAAACACAAACAAAACGAAAAAAACAAAAATACAACAACAAATAAAAACATTTGCCTCAATCAGCCTCAACTAAAAGGCAATGAGTAAAAAAAGCGATGTTGCCAAATTTCATATTACGTTTATAAGAAGAATTTTATATATATAATTTTTTTTTCATTTTTTTGTTGCTGCTGCTGCTGAGGCTACTAACTACTGTTGTGTAGTTGTTGCTATTTGTTTGGCTGACTAAATGATGTTTTTTATATGTACGTATGAATGCTGTTGTTGTTGTTGTTGTTGTTGCTGCTGCTAGTGTAGTTGGAAAAAACACGTCGTTTCTGTTTTGTCCGTCTACTCTTTATATTTATTTTGTTGCCGTTGTTGTAGTTTTTGTATTCTGTATTTTTTAACCATAAATGTGTAGTTTGAACTCAAATGGTTTTAATACTGTTTGTTGCTGCTGCTGATGGTATGATTTTGTTATTGTTGTTTGCTGTTGCCGTTGTTGGCTCTGTGATATTTTTGGTTAACACCACCAGATTACCACCAACAGAAATAACAACAGCAGCAGCATGGTTCGTTTAAGGTTTTTATGTGCCATAGTTTCGACAACGACAATGACAAAAAATAACAATATTTAACAAAAATATTCTAAGTTGATGACAATAATGGCCATAAAAATTTACAGACCAAATAGAGTATTGATAATCGTTTTCTTCTGTATTATTTTTTTCCTTTAGAAAAATTCTGAATTTTTAACCATAATATCTAAATGGAATAAACAAATAGAATAAATTTTCCATAAAATTTCTAACGGTTAGAATATTTACTTTAAAATGGTATTGTTTATTTGATTATTTTGCCTTTGAATTAGTTTTGTTATAAACTAACTGAGAATTACAGAGATTTATATTTAAAAAACTAGAACTTTGGCTGAAATATAAAGAAATTTATATATTTTTGAATTATTATAAATTAATTCAGGATGCAATCAAAATTCAATAAAATCAAAATTCATTTCCTCTCTACTTGTATCATGAATGTTTAATTTAATCTTTATATCGTTAGATAAAACGGAAAAGGCGCTATCTTACACAAAATTCAAAATTTCTCTTTTCATTGATTCAGATGTATTGCATCAATGTCCACACAAAATTATGGACTGTTCCTATCAAAAATAAAGATTATATTAATGAAATACAAAAGCCCTACAGAAGCGTTTATACGTTAAACGCAAAAAGCCCTAACTATCGTTTGTAAACACAACATTGGTTACACAACAGATACATTTTGTAGTTAAGCTGTTTACCCTTTTTAGTATTTATTGTTTTTTTATATTTTACAATTGAACTTTTTCTATAGATTGTAAACATTTTAGCAATAATTTCACGGAAATAAAAAAGTGACAAACTTGTAAACAATATATCTGTGGTCAGAAGTCATAACATCCTAAGTCTGTTTTTAAAATTTTTCAGGAGAACAGTTTAAAGTTTCAAATCCTCACTGAAAATCATTAGTCGGTTTTTTTCGTTTAACTTTCTTACAGATTCTAGGGAATCGTATTCTTTCACTTCTTAAAAAAAACAGTTGTTAATTTATGTAGTCAAAAGATATAACGGAAAAAGATACTTAGCTCTTATGAGTTGTTGAACGAAAAAAACAAGCAAAGTTGAGTTAGGCTATTATTCCACATGAAATAAAAATTTAACTCAATTTATGTTTATCAAAAATCTATGTTGTAATTCGGAATAACTCAACTCAAGTTAAGAACAAAAATATTTTCTTTATTTTGTGGAACTACGACTTAAGTGGATTTAGGCAATAATGAAAAATAACGTTTATATTTATTGTAACCTTTAATTGCGTTAGGCGGCTATGCAAAACTAAAACAGTAGAAGAAAAAAACACAACTTGACAAATTATTAGTTGGACTGTTATTCCAAAACAATCATTTTGAAAAAAAACAAGCTATTAGTTTTTTGAGGATTATTTGCCGTCCTAGAAAAGATATAAACATTGGCAGCAACTATATTAAGAAACTCTAAACACGATGGTACTAAAAACTTAATTTTGTCCTAACTCGAGTTAGGCCGTTATGGTTTGTGACAACTGATATATTAAAAAATATATAAAACAACTTTTAAATGAAAGTGAGTCGATGTAGTTTTGTGTGCTAGCGTACGTGTGAGTCAAAATTCGCTCACTTAATAATATTTATTAATACTTTTTCCATAGTACACTCAGAAAAAAATTTTAGTAAAGTAATATATTAAAATTTAATTAAAAAATAATTCAATAACAGCTATCAAGTTTTAATTAAATGTGCCACTTTTCGTTGTTGGCGTAATTTCAGCAAAATAATTGAATCGGCAGTTTTGAGTTTAGTTTATATTATTGTGTGTCTGGTTTATAAATATTTGAAATGTTGTGTGCAGCAAATTCATTTTCAATTAAACATTTGATAGATATTATTAAACTTTTAATTAAAAGCAAGTTTAAAATCAAACAAAAGTTTAATTGACATTCATTTTTCTCTGCACACGGGTAGTGTTGACATAAAGTTCCTAAACGTTGTAATTCATAATTCTTTTTTCATTGAAAATTTGTTCCCAATTTTTCTAAATCATTTTTAATTACACGGGGTTGTAATTTTAAACCCACTGAGAATTACGAGCAATGTATAGTTTTTAAATAAATTCCTAATATCTTGAAATCATTATTTAATGAATTTATACTTTATAAATTATAATTTTTTAATTTTTTTTTTTCATTTCAGATAACCCCAAATGTGTAAATAATAATTAATAAATTTAAATTTTAACCATAATTATTACAAAAAAAAAAAATATTTCAAAAAATCTATGAAATTATTTAATGGTATAAAATTAAAGAGAAAACAAAATATCGCATATTGACGAATTTTGTTTTCACAAAAAAATAAAATTTTGAATGGGTTTGGAGTGCTCCCATTTAAAAAATAATTCGCCTCCATGAAGTTTCGTAAACAAAAATGGTACGAGAGACCAACAACGTCTGTTTTGGACAAATAGCCCAAGAAACACAAGTTGTTGTACGTGAGGATAATAAAAGAGATCATTTAAAACGGTAAGTTTCGAATTGTATATTTTGTATTACCAATATTATGGTTTTTAAATATTGCTTTGAAATTTTTCTGTCATTAAATTGGATTACTCATCTCAAATAATGAAGACAAGTTGGACAGCAGATATATAATTATATTTTGCTATTTAATTTAAGTTAATAGAAACCTGTCAATTATGGAAATGAAAGAACATTTTTAAATGAAAAGCAATTATTTTTTGTTCGTATTAGGCAAAATATAGAATTCAATAATGTATGGTATGTTCCTTACACAGAAAAAATTATTGTCAATACAATTTGCATTAAACTTTTGTTTGATTTCAAACTCACATTCAATTAAAAGTTTAATAAGATCTATTATATGTTTAATTGAAAATAAATTTGATGCCCACAAAATGTCCAGTTTTTAGAACTCATAAAAAAATCACCAAAACTTAAAAAATTCGCCAAAAAAATAGAAAAAAAAAAATTTAAAAAGAAATTTGCCAAGTTTCGAATAAAATCTCTGAAATTAAAAAAGCTAAATCTAAAAGAATTGTCAAAATTTAAAATAATCGCCAAAACTTGAAAAAAAGCAGAAATTAAAAAAAAATCGCAGAAATGAAAATTGCCTTTGAATGTTTTTTTTTTTTGTAATTTTTTAAATTTTAGCGATATTTTCAATATTGCTCTTTTTAATTTGGTAGATTTTTTTAAATTTTAGAGATTTTTTCAAATATTAGCGAAATTTTTTTCAATTGGTCTTTATTATGGGCTATAAGAACTTAAATTTTGTGTCTACCAAATTTATTTTCAATTAAACATTTAATATATATTATTAAACTTTTGATTGAAAGCAAGTACGAAAACTAACAAAAGGTTAATTAAAAAGGTTTCAATTGACAATAATTTATTCTGTGTACATTAAATGGCGTCCAACGTAGAATTATTTAATTTAAGTGTTGCAATTTTAAAGTCATGGTAAATTTTTTTAAAATTATTGTGGCTCCCAACGTAGGGCCATTAAATATATAAAAATCAACAGATATTTTTTATTAAAACAAAGATAATATGAATCTTGGTGCTCTTTTAATTCATAACATAATTAAATTGGCACTTAACATTTTGGTGTGGACATATTCTCAAATTCTAAGAATTATGTTTTTTTTGGCGCCCAACACTCATAATCACACTCATAATAATCCATGCCTAAATATACGAAATATTGTCAAAACAACAAAAACGTTCTAAAAATTAACAAATTTTCGTTTATTTTGCGAAAGTTTTGTTTTTTTTTTAGACATTTTTTATCAGTCCATAAATGCAATAAATAAATAACATCTGATTTTAAGGATTTTTTATTTTTGAAAGTTTATGAATAATGTACGAAGAAAACATTTGTTAGGAGAACTCTGAATATTGTACGTAGGGTACACGAATTATCATTGTGTTGGTACTAACAACCGGTCTTACTTAAACCAATAATTTCTCTTGCAAAACATAAAAAAAAACTAACATTAACTGGTAATTTAAAATCCTTTATTTCAGATAAATTTTTTTTTATTATTATTAAATTATAAGTCTTCAACAATGTTTCACCTCAGCTAACAAAAAATAACCAAGACTTTAGTTGAGACCAGTTTAAACGACAAAATACTGATTTAACAATAAACTAGTTTATAGGCTTTAACGATGATCATCATCTTCGACATTAAAAGTCCAGAGTTTTTTTTTTATCTTCATGATTGTTTCTAATACAATTTCTTGTTCGTGGAAAATTTCTATAATAATTTAAAATGTATTAAGCTACTGCTGTCGTTAACTTATGGCCTTAAAACAAAAATAATCAATTGTTTAGTATAAAAACCCCCTCAATATCACACTTTTTTGTCTTCAAATGTATCTACAATATTTAAATTTTTTTATTTGAAAACAAAATCCGGAAAAACAACAAACCTTTATGGATCTTTAGTTTATGTTGTTGTTTTTTTTCTACCTTTATTGGTTTTTGGTCAACAATTTAAAAAAAAAGTTGTATGAAATAAATAAATATTGTCTTTTTAGTCGTGTTTGTGTATTGTAGTTTCTATTTGTTTTAACTGTAATATATACACTGAAAGAAAATTTGATTGCAATGCTTTAAATACATGAAATTTTATGTTAGTAAAACTTTGGCGCCCAACGTAAGGTCCATTATGTTTTAAAATGGAAATTTTTAAACATAATACAAATATAATTTTACGTTAAATTTTGTAGTCAAAAATTGGTATTAAATATAAGTTATTTTTTGAAATAACTGCCATAATTTTCATTAAATATCTATATTTTTGTCAAATGAAAAATTCATTATTTAAAATTTATTTTGAGTGTACGATTATAGATATAATATTTGTTTTTTTTTGTATTCAAACCTCTTTTTTTTTCTATTCGTGTCTATAATTTTTAAAAAAACAAGTGTTGTCATTTTGGTTGCTTAAAAATTGTCTATTGTTTTGTATGTGAATATCTCACTTTACCTTTTGTTTTCAAATCGATTTTTGTTATTGTTAATTTTGAATCCTATAAGTTTTTTTTTCATATTTTTTCATATTTTTTGTTTTTTTCTATATTTTATTGTCATACATGAAATGTGGCAACTGTGTGTTGTTTTTTAAATTTTTTTATTTAATATTCGTGATTTTGTTTGAAATTTTATTGTATTATAGTTTATTTTTTTGAAGCGCGTTGAATTTTGTGGCTGATTTCTTAACTCCATTGAAGTATGAAATTGTCTTTTTTTTGGTTTATTTTATTTTACTCTTTATCGTGTTATTTTATATTGTGGGGGTAAAGTTATTTCAATAATAAATTATAATAATAAATCGAAGATTAGCAGAATCTTAAAAAAAATTTCTACAAGAATAAATTCTTTGAATATGATAAACTTTTTTTTATATAAAAGTCCTGAGAGAATTGACAACCCTGTTAAAAATCGACATATATGGAACATACATGAACACACATGCCTCATACATGTCCACATGCATCCATACATGATTCATATGTGTTGATAAACCATTCTTATATGCTCATATGAGGAATAATATATGTTCATCTGTGTGCATTAACGAAAATTGAGGTAATATTTACATTTATAAGCATATTTGTGTATACATTTCCATACATGGTCATATGTGTTTATTAACGAAAATTGAGGTAATAATTATATATATGATCACATATGAACTTTTCTGAACATATATATATCCTATATGGTAGTATATGTACATGTATGACCTCGAATCACTTCATATATGTGCATGAATGAGTGCATACCTGTTCATAATATGTTGATTTTTAATCGGGAAGTTAAAAAAATTAAAAGGAATTAAATAAAATAAAAAAGAAAAGAAATATTATTGACTTAGGGCGAGTAACTTTTCTGAAAACAACCAGAAACCGCAGAAATTTAATATAAATTTGGTTAAGTAAATAAAAACTTTGATTATTTTGAGATAAGTTAGCAGGAGTTATTATATTACTTTCTAGTTATAGTAAATTTCATACAAAAATTAAATGGCGCCCAACGAAAGAGAATTTACTTAAGGTGTACCAAGTTCGCTACATAAAGCAAATGCCGCCCAAATTTGGGCTTTTAATTTAGGTTAATAAAACAATGATCAAAGTTTGGGACTTTCAGTAATAACATAGGAATAAAATATATTCAACCACTAAAACTATCACCATAATTTATTTTAAATTTTTTAATTTTATTTATTATTATTATAAATAATCATATAATTACATATTATATCCTATTACCCTAACCGAGCTCTAGCTACTATGGCTTTCGGGTCGTTGTATCGCAAACAGATCAAAGCCTCTGTTGGGAATTGAGCCCACGACCCCCGCACTGATAAGCTGGCACGCTACGAACAAGCGCACACGTGTGTATTTATTTAAACTTAAACATTGTATATAAAACACAAGTTTTTTTTTCAAACAATTTTACAATATAAAAATTATTATTATTATTATAGGTGAACCCGTTAAAAATATTAGTGTTGTTTAGAAACATAATTATAATATGAGTAATTTCGGTAAAAATGTAATTAATTTTAAATTTAAGCAAAAAAAAAGCAAAAAGGCCGAAAAAATCCGAATTTACTAAATAAAGTGATTTAGAGATTTACAAAATCCCGAAAATCCCGGGATTCGGTATTTCCCGTTTGGTATTCCTATAATCGACTAAATATCTTCAATAACACTACGCAACGGCAAAAAAAAATGGCTTCTAATAGATCTATGTACGCTGAAATGATTTTTTTTCAATTGGCAAACGATTTTTTTTTTTTCATTTTTGTAATATCACGGTATTAATACTTACACCATTCACCCAATTTGTTCGTATATTTTGCTTAATTTTTCGAAATCTTACCGCAAAAGCATACATTTTTTTTAAGAATAAAAATCTACAGACATTTTTTTTTATCAAATTTTTGACAGATTTGGTTTCAGCTTTTCAAAGCAGGTAGGCAATTCTATGTTCTGCGAAAAGTTGAAAATTGTTGAGTAGTGTAATCATTTTATGTAAAAAAGAATAGTTTGTTACAAAAAATTAAATGACTTCCACCGAAGGACAATTTCTTTCAAGGTGCACACAATTCTAAAACAAATCTGCAATATAGAATTCGTTACATAATTTAAAAGACTCCCAACGTATTACCTTTTAATTAAGGTGTGACAACAGTTAACAAAAGAAATTAAAATAATGCTAAAAAGTTTGTTAGAAAACTGCTTGCAAATCATATTTGATATATATCGACAATACGCATTTTCTGTGGAAGGGAGAAATTTTTACAAACATAATATGGCGCCCAATGAATAACCATTTAGTTAGTTGCATCAAATTCTCAAACAAATCTGCGTTATAATATTCGTTATATAAAGTAAATGGCGCCCAATGTTGGACCTTTAAATTAAGGTGTGAAAAAAAAAAAATCGTTTTATAACAAAAAACTAAAATTCTCGGTATTTTTCTGTTTGCAGTTAAATTAAAGAAATACTTGATAGACAATAATTGTATTAGGTTTTTAAATTTTTCTATTTTTTTTGCAAAGTGTTGCCAAGAACTAGCAGACTAAATGAAACGTAACGTATTCATTATAAATGAATTAATCATAGAACAATATGTAACAGCGACATTGAAATATCAATTAAAAGTCAAATCAATTTGTATTAACAATAATATTTAACACTGCAAGTTAGTTTTGGGATACAAAATTTCTTTTTTTGGTTTCAGAGGAGATGGAATTTTTTAAGGTTGTTGAGGTTGTTTGATTATTAAAGACATTGACTTATTGTGTGGCGAATATTTCCTGCTGAGAAATACTCAAATTGCAAAGATTTTATATCAATGAAAAGCCTATAAAATATGAGTATTATTTTCATATGAAAAGACCCACAAATTTGAGAATTTTTTTGCATAAAAATAACCAGAACTTTGAAATATCATAAGTTTTTATTGAAATTTTTTTTTGAAATAAAATTAAAAGAACACAAATGTATGTATTGATTATATATTTTTTTTTAATTCCCGAAAGTTACATCTCAAATACAAAATTGGATCTCATTTGATGCAGATCGACATTTATTATTATACAAGTTTATCTCAAAATTGGTGTATCCAGTAATATCCGATTATATCCTTCAAATGACATCGAAATTGGTCTCAAAATTGGGGCATCCAAAACTATCTAATTTAAGATCCTGATGGATCCAAAAATATCCCATGGGGTTAATTATATCTACTTGGATATAATTAGATCCAAAAAGATAAGTAATTTTTGGTTTTTGGTGGTCATCTAAATATTTTTCATTTGATACGAAATTTGTATATTGTTTCTTTGAAGAACTTTAATTCTTAAACGTGAAATTGGGCAGCTAAAAATGTACTAATTCTTCTAAAACTTTTTTAATTACGGAACATAGTACAAATACTATTTAATCAATTTAGCTAACCGATTAAGAATAAATAAATTGAAATGTAATTTTTTGACCGAACTCTTCTGTAGCACTCTATTGACGTTAAATTTATTCTAGTTTTTACATTTTTTGTGAACTTTTTTTTTATTATTTTAGTCTTAAAATTTTTTATAATGAATTTTTTTAATTAAACTCCAAGATTTAGAGAAATTGCTATTCAAATTAAATTTCTTTCAGACATAAGAAACACTTAAAATTTTAGAACAATCTCAGAAATATAATGAAAACTAATTTTTATAAAAATATATCAGGTCGCAAAGAACATTTTGCATACACAAAATATAATTTAATATGAAAAATGTTTTTATTTATTGAGCGTGATCCCGGTATCCCAGGAATTTCTAAGAAAAGGTGTGGAACTGCATTCCCTAGTCTGAATGTATAACTTGTTGCCTTCAAAATTCAGGTTTAAAACTTTTCAATATCTTATTTCTTCTTGGAGAAATCGTTCGTTGAAAGTCATTAACATGGTTTTTTCGCTAGATATAAAAAACCTTACTAAAACTCTATTTTAAAATTCTATTGAATTCGCCGTAAAATAAAGGCGAACACATTATATTAATATACTCGTAATCTAAGGGACGATGTCCAGAGAACGGAGCCGATCTTTTTAAGGCACTAAAGCCGCCGCCGAGTTGTGCGGCTAATTTCGGCTTAGCCGACTAAATTAGCTAATAGCGAATTTACATTATAAAAAAGTTTTAATTTATAAAAATGTATATTTTCATTATATTTTATCTCATAAATAGTTGATTAAATTTCTACAAAAAACCCTCATTTTCTGCAAATAGGAGGAAAGCACAGGGCTGTATTTTCAATTTCTGCACAAGTAGATTTCGATTAGATTTCGCTGAAATCTCAACTAAATTGGGATTTCATTTTGTATGGGAAATCTGTTTGAAATACCAAATTTTTTATTAGATTTCGGTCGAAATCTATTTAAATCCCATTTTAAGTGGATTTGGACCCTAATGTAAATTCGCTTTTAGCTGACTAATTTAGCTAAATTTTATTTAAAAAAACCTTTTTTTTTTCTTTTTTAAAACAGTTACTTTCAATCTGTTTTCTGTTACTAGAAAAAGTAAATACTACAAAGTTGAAAAGAAATATAAGAAACTATTTTTTTTTATTATACAAATAAAACAAATTAATTGAATTACAAAAAAGAGTATTTTTCTTAGCTGCTCCAGCCGAAATTGGTTCGGCTTTAGTCGACTTTCAGCCGCCGCCGATTGTTTTCTTGTTTAGCCACCGCCAGCCCATATTTAATATCGGCTTAGTTCTCTGACGATGTCTCTGATAATAAAAAATGTCTGTGATATTCAAAAAAAAAACAAAAATAGAAGCGAAAACTTCATAGCAATAAATTTCAACGGACGACTTCTCGAAAAAAGAATAAAATATTAGAAAGGTTAAAATTAATTTTAAAGGCAATATCTCAATTTTGAATGCAGAACTTTTAGAAAATTTTAAACCTTAGATTTAGATATCCCAAAAATCTTATGTGATGTAGAAATTCTGAGATAAGATTCTAATTTAGTGCACCTCAGCAGACCTTTAGAAAAATATACTTTGATATCAGGATTAAAATATGTATTGGTCTGTGATAATTTTTCCAACCAACAAATTTTATAATAAAATTTACATACAATCATTAAAAATGTATATTTTATGATTATTGATTGTTTTTAATAATTATAACATTTTTTTTTTTTTATTAATTAATAATCATATAGTTACAAATTATATACTATTACCCTAACCGAGCACTAGCTACTATGGCCTTCGGCGCGTTGTTGCGAAAACAGACCAGTGCCTCTGGTGGGAATCGAACCCACGACCCCCGAACAGATAAGCCAGCACGCTACCAACTAGCCTACCGGGGCGCACAATTATAACATTTAATATATACACAATTATAACATTTAATATAATTAAATGTATTTTTTGTTGAATAATGTTTTTGCATATTTTGATATAAAATGCATATATTTTTTAACTTTATACCAAAACTTTTAGTGTCCAAGTTTTTAGAGATCTAAAAAGCTGGAACCGAACTACTATTTTTGAAAGTGGTATGAATCTATTTTCAAAAAATGGACTCCTCATACCACTTTCAAAACAAATAGTTTAATTATTAACTTTAAGGATCTAAAAAAGTATTTATTTCAACCAAAAATTTTTTTTTTTGCAATTTTAAATTGACAACAACTTAAGTCGATTTAAGTTATTTATATGTTAAAAGCGAATATAATTTTTAAAAAACATCTTTAGTCGAATTAAGATGTTTTGTCGGAGGACCACAGGTATATTGATTTAAAATGCATAATATTATGTATAATTTTTCTTTTTAGAATATTCATATTAAAATTAATATGCATGCATGCGTTTTTTATATGTTCTTAAATTTGTTTAAAACTTTATTAAGAAAATGTATATATATATATATATATATATATATATATATATATATTTTTTTTTTTTTTTTTTTTTTAGTTAGTCTCTTTACAGGAAGAAGAAAACATTTTTATTGAAAAATTTTTACGGACACAAGGGATACACCAGACTGCCACAGTTTCGTTCCCCTCCTGGGACTCGTCAGTGGTTAATTTATGTGTCAATTGAACAAAGTATTTTATATTGTTAATTTGCTCTTTATGAAAAACTTTTTTACTTTTTTGGTGTCGTACTGGGATTCAAACCCACTGCCTTAGCATCAAGCTATGCATCGTAATCTCACCTCTTAACGAGTTGAGCCACGGTCGACACTTTTTTAATTAATAAGAAACTGCAGAAGCATTTTATAACTCGGTCTTTAAAGTGAATATTTTAATAATTATAAAAACTTTAAAATTAATAGATAATTTGTTTCCACATTTTTAATTCCACTATTTCCTTCGAGGAAATTCTCCTAATAAAGACAATATTTACCTACATTTTGTCTGAAATTTTGACATTTTAAGACTATACTCTTATTTATGACATTTAATTTCAACGATTGTCTGGCAGCGAAAAACCTGTATAAATTGTTTTCAATATATTATGCCAAAACAAATTTTAAATTCGTAGAAATATAGAGAACGTTAGAAAATGCAATTAAATTGTATAATAACACAAATGTTTTTTTTTTTTTTTTTTTTTTTTTAATTTTCTTTTACGAAACACCGCTAAATATAATTAGACAAAAAAAGCATACCTTCACGTCTTTTTTAACTACAAACACTTTAAAATATTTTGATAAATAAAAAAAAAAAAAAATACTAAAATAAAATTTATTTCAAAATCAAAACAAATGTTGTGATGATGATGACCTTCGATTATCAGAACTAGAACAAAAATTTTATATGACTGTATGTCGTGAAAAATATATAAAAAAAAAAACAAAATCTTGTTTATATAAAATTTTTAAAGTCAAATTAAATGTATAAACATTTATTTTTATAAAATATTAGAAAAACAACATATTTTTTAATAATGGTTTTAAAAAAACGTGATACTATATTTTTCACACAAAAAAAAAAAAAAAAAAAACAGTTCTATAAGTTACAAAATCTTTTCAATGTTAAATTTTTTTATTTTAAAAGCAAACAAAAAAATATATGTTTTCATGGTTAACAAAACAATAAAACAAATTAATACCAAAGACATTTTAAGGCCTATAGATCACTTTTTGTTAATAGATTTTATTTTATTTTATTTTGGTTTGTTTGTTTAATTTTTTTTTCTGAATATCATCGAATTTGTTTGTCATTATTATTTTTTCTTCATCTACGCACTTAAAAAATAAATGTATAATTTCAGGTTCTTTTTTTTTTTTGGGCATAATCATTTTTTTTATACATTTTACAACTTTTAAATTTTTATCATATATTTAACTTTTATTTCAACACAATAACAAATAAAAAAATAAATTATATATAGACAGAAAACATTACTGTTTATTTCTATATTTCATTGTCAATGTCATTTTCTATATATATTTTTAAACAAATATTGTTTTCTTTTTTTTTTGTTCATTTTGAAATAATTCCGCAAGTTTTTTGAACAATCAAACACCATTCAAAATTTAAAGACATAATGTTATCGTCTGTGTTTTTTTTTTAAATTTTTTATAATTTTTTTTATCATTGATGCGGGTTATATACCTGTAAATTTTGAATTTAACCCCTTATAGCCTCATGTAACATTACTGTAACAAACCCCAAAATTCCGAAAAAATACATACTGAATTTATTTAGCTCGCTCAAATTTGTGCTTCCCTACTGTGACATACCACTCAGTGATGCAAAACGTGGCACTTTTGACTGCTTGATGGCCCTGTGGTACTTTCTTATCTATGTTGGCCCTTTCAGCTCAAAATTGAACTAACTACTTTAAACCGTTTAGTTCAGACTTTTATGAAATTTGCCTGAATTTTTTATTCGATGAAAGCATGAAAAACATGACCATGAGAATGAAAAACGGGGAGTTGTTTAATTTTTTATTAAAATCACATTTCGTACCATGAGGTCAGGTTTTAAAATTTTTGAATGCAGGACGATAACATTTTTAAATCTTTTTGTTTGTCTTGGATTTTTAAAAAAGCATTAAAATGACGAACTCTAATTAACAAATTAATATTATTTTTATTTTAGTAAAAATCTAATAATCGAATTTTTTAAAAAATATGGCCCTACAGGGATGATAAATGGGATTTTCAAATACTACCAACCAGCATAAAAATAGTACTTTTTCGACCCTCATAGTACTAAATACAAGTTTTTATTATAAATTAACGTTTTTAAAATTTATTTGTATATAAAAATAAAATTTAGTTGATTTTAGTTACAGAATTTATAAAAATTATCAGACTATCTCTTAAATTCACATTTTTTTGCAAGAAAATCTATTTCATTACTCATTCGATTTTAGAATCACAATGCAAATTTGGCAATGGCCTTTTTTCAATTGTACTTTTTTAAGATATTTATTTTTCACTTTTCGAACACTTTTTTTTACTCGAACTCAAATAAAATCATCTTTAATCAATTCCATTTACAACGATTGCATAAAAAAAAAATACATTTGATAAATGTTAATTTATGAATGGGTAATTGAATTAAATGTTGAATCTTGAAGTTTCTCTGAAGTTTCTAAAAATAGAACTGTTGTGTTGTTGGAGTTGTACTTCTGAGATTATGTATGCAAGAACAAAAAAACCCTGTATTGAATAAAACTAGTTTTAATCACAACAGAACTCGACCTGACGATAGATCAGTGCGCTAAAGCGCTCTGTCTAACGTGTGGTGCGAGTGCATGTGGCATTAGAAATCAGTTTATCTATACCACGGTCAGTGATTGCACTCATATAGAGGTAATCGAACAAATAAAAACATTACAAATATTACATTATTCAAAAAACAGGGTCTCTGACGAAGGTTCAATACCAGAAACTGCGCAGTCTGATTCAGGAAAAATGAAAAATTTACAATGTAGTTATGATTTTTAGAAAATACACTCATTCTTCTCTACCACGTCTTTCACAAATTAAAATTAAATAAAATTGCATATTAATTATAATATTAATTGCAATTGTGTGAAAAAGACGTTAAAATTTAAACTCAATCTTTAATTTTTTATTTATATGTAAATAGTACTAAAAGAGTCAAAGGAGTACCATGGTACTTTTCCGGATCAAATAGTACCAATCAATGGCCCTATCAATGGTATTTTGGCCCTTTTAAATTGCCAATTTGGCCCAAAACAAAAAAACTCAAAATGCATCACTGATACCACTGATCAAATTAGTACCAAAAAAAACATCATAGATGGCGTAATCTTTTTGACTTCCGTCAGTTTGTCCCTATTCGTATTTGCATAATAAGAATAGGGACAAGTTTGAAAATTTAAAATTTTATAAAAAAATACAAAAAGTGCAAAAAATTGGGTTGTTTTTATGAAAACCTGTAGGTAAGTGAATAATATTGTTAACTTATTGTATGCAATGCATATTTTTACATTTTCACATGAAAAAATGATATTTTTATGTTATGTAACAGTAATGTCACTATCCCTAAAATGGCAAATAAATAATAAATAAAGGATATTTTTTAATTTCTAAGTAATACGTTTTTTTCTATTTACCTTAACCTTTCCCGTACCAAAGAAATTTTTAATTTTTAAGTTCATGGGCTACAAAGGGTTAACAAATATTTTAAAATTAAAGTTTAATGATCTTTATTGTAAATTGTTAAACAAAAGAACATAAAAAATAAATCAATCAATAAATTAATTAATTATTTCGAAATCGTCAGTAATAAAAAGGGCGTTTTTATAATCATAAAAAAAAATTAAAAAATTCCATGTTTAAATAAAATTGGTGGTCATAATAAATAGTGTTGTGTCATCTATCGAACAAATTTAATTTAACGATTCAGTCATATTGAATTAGCTCACATTTAGTCGTTAAATTAAAGAAAAATTGTTAAGGCACTTATTAATTAGAGTCTTTATAGTCGACCTTTTTCAAATTTATGTATGATTTTAGAAATGTTTAAATAAATGTTTAATGGGCTTTTAATAAGGCCATTGAAAATGCAAATAGAAATACTATTTATTTCATAATGTCATCCTACGTTTCGTTGGGATTTTCCAACTTCATCAGGGATTGAAATTATCATAAAATATATAATCTTACGGCAATTTTTACAAACACATCCATGGCTATAGGATAATACGACATCAAAATACGAAATTGTTTAAAAATAATTGCAAAAAGTTAAATAAAGGGTCCGCCAAATAACTTTTTTTATTTGATAGTACAATCCTTCCGGTTAATAATGGAAAATAATTTCATTCAAATGGCTGCCTCGGCTGGCCATGCAGTAGCCTACACGATCGGTCCAATTTTTAAGCACATTATCATTGCGTGCAGCTGTATTTCACCAATGGCTAGGGTTTGGGATTTCCCGGACTTTTTAATTTCCCGGGAAACGGGAATGAAAAAATGTGTTTCCCGGGAATCCCGGGAATCCCGGGAAATTTTTTTTTTATAATTTTAATTTTTTTATAAAATTAAATTTCATAAATTTGAGATCACTTAGTATTAAAGATATATACAGTGATGTAAAAACATTAGGATTTCAAAAAACGAGCTTTTAAAATTATCAATGCATTTAACAAATCATTTGACATTATGTTTCGAAACTTTATTACAAGATTTCCAGCAACTAAGAAAACACGTTCGCTTTCCACTGATGTTGGCTTTATTGTTAGTAGAGCATTATACAGTTTATCCAAATTTAAAAAGAGCCAACTCTTTTTTGAAAATACATATTTTTATTTTTTCCTGCTGATATTTTGGGTATAGCTTTCGCATTGTTTATTGCGTTATTTAATTTATTTTTAAAAGTTTTATCAGCTTGTACTTCGGAAACGTAGTCATAACTACTACATGATACTTCATTATCACATTGCCCAAACAGGCGTTTATACATTTGTTCGGCGAATATTTTTAAACTATTTTAAATATATTTGAACAGTTTTTAATATATTCACAGTCTTTTAAATAATTAATTTATGATAACATATTATTGTCACGACGATCATTAATTTTGATTTTAATTGTGTCAGCCATCTTTCGGGAAAGTGAAGAATTGGTAGATAAAAGCAGCACGTATAGCATATTCATTATGACATATGCAATTAAAATATTAGAGTCACGTCGACTTAGGGCCTCTACAGCATCCTTAATTGGATTTAAAACTTCAACCAAAACTTCTAAAAGAGGAATGTGGTCTTCAATCCATAAGTCTGTGGAACTAAAATCTATTAAAGTTTTTTTGATGGAATTTTTTGTTTTCAAAAAAGATTCAAATATTTCAACCTGCTATTCCATCTAGTTCTGACGTCGAGAATTAATTGAACTTCTTTATGATATGGTGGCCACAATATAAAATAAAATCTGCCGTTTTTATGAAACAATTTTGTTTTATTTTAAGAGTTTTTAACAAAAAAAGTTTTAGTTTTGGTATTCAAAATATTTTTTATGACTAAAAATAAAAAAATATTTTGTATACACACAACTTTAAAAAAAAATATTTTTTTTTTAAATTCCCGTTTTCCCGGGAAAAATATTTTTTTTCCCGGGAATTCCCGCCAAGCTTTTCCCGGGAAATCCCGGGAATTACCGCCCGGGAATTACCGCCCGGGAATTCCCGAACCCCAAACCCTACCAATGGCCCAATTATGCCTCTGGACCAAAATCCGCACCAAACAGTGACTCGTTTTCGGTATACCGGCTTTTCAATGTCTTCCAAAATCCGGCTTCCAAAATCCGTACGCAATTTTCGCACACATTCTGCAACATTACCATGATTTTCAAAGTAATGTCGCAATATTTCCCAGCGTTGTTCAAGCGTATACACAACCATATTCGTTCAGCGGAAGGATAAAACTAATTATCTGTCAAATCAGACATGAGCTAAGTGTTACCATTCACGAATAAGCACTAGTTGAAAAAAAAACGTTAGATGGCGGACCTTTTATAAATATCACAGTTGTATAAATTCTTAACGCTAAATACCAAAGTTAAACTCCTTTATTTCATTTATTAGAACTAATCCCCTAATTCTGTTATATGAGCGACCAATTCCACTTATTAAAGTCAGATCCTGCTTAACATTTTTTCCTGGTTTTTTAATCGAAATCCCGCTTTTTATATTAAAAACTTCTTAAATTTCTTCTTTTTATATTAAAAACTTCTTAAACTTCATAATGAAATGTTCTAAAATGATTTAATATTTTAAGTAAAGTTATCAAAACCAGCAAATTGAAGCATGAAATGTTATATAGGGGCATTCGTAGTGCCCAAACCGAATTAAAAAAAATCACTTATAATCAGGGTTGGCATTCAATACTTTTTCATAATAACTGTAGTTGACTTCCACAGTTACATCAAGTCCGAAATTAAAATTCTAAAAACAGGTTTCTATTAAGAACATTTGCCTTCTCATATAATGGGTTTAATTTCGCTATTTTACCGCTTTGACTTTGAAATACATTGAACTAAAGTTAAAATAACTCTAAAATACCGAGACGATTAATAACGTTTTTTTTTGTAGATATAACAATATATAATGTGTATAATTTTTAAATAAACCCTGTGATATGGGTATTGATCTGAGCGTGGTAGGCAACTACCGTTATAATGAAAAGGGTAGTGTTTGCAAATCATGCTAAAAACTACGTAAAAATGTCAAAATAACAAAGTTTACGTAAAATAAACGCAAATTTGTTAATTTTACTAAAGTTTTTGCTGTTTTGACAATAAGTTTGTATTTTTATGCACGAGTAATTATGAATGCAGTGTGCAAAAATTGGATATTTTACCAAATACGCTCATATAAACTCAGAAATTTATTCTAAAAAAATATTTTCTAAAGAAAGAAAGGCTTTTTTTTTCATTAAAATTACAAATATTTTAAAGCAATAATAACTCTAATCTATTTTCGAAGTAATGTATGAGTTTTATTGTATGGAAAAGCGTATTTACAAATTTTTATTAATTTGTCAGTTACAAGCAATTATAGCAGACAAATAGCAAATTATATAAAATCCGTATTTTTATACAGAAAATATTTTCACAAAAATCGCGTTTTTTCGTCTGTCAATTTTTTGTAATTTTCTTGAGAGTTTCGGTATTGAAAATGATAAAAATCGGTCAATCGGTTTAAAATTTATAAGTGAAATGCGAGGAGAGATTCCCACTCATACATTTTTAACTTAACATTCATGGCAAAATAAGCATTAATACAAAATTATTTTGCACATACCTTTTCACGCGGAGAAAAAATGTAGTTGAACATGAAATGATCATATTATGATCCTAACAATTTTATACACGATTCTGACGGAGATAGTATGATCACTGAGAACGACTTTGTCAACATCATATGATTATGAAGATCATCTTATGATTGTTAGGTATTTTAAACATAACGTGATGCTCTTAAACTACATTAACATGATGCTCTTTTGTTCTTCGTGTTTTGGCTAAATATTTTTGCGAAAATTATGTTTTAAGGTCAATCATTATTCCTTGAATTATTTAACTCGAAAATGTAATAGTTGTATAACAAACTGCGTTTTCAGTCGATTTTATAAAGAGCAACTTATTTTTTTTTCAAAGGCTCCATGGAACATAATTGGCGGCGTAAATATCGAATATTAAATTTTAAAGTTTTAAAGAAAGAAATATTATTTTTACTTACTGAACATGATTTAATATTTACAGAATAATTATAGATATTGAAATTAAAAATTATTTACTTCAGGGGTTAACCATCTTTAGATTTTTTTCTATATGCTGTGAAAATGTATCGATTCGAACGGATGGACCGATTTTCATCCGAACGGATGGACCGGGCTTCAATCGTTATTTTTAACTGTTTTTATATTTTGAAAAATTTAACTGACACATTTGTTGTTGTTTCCCATATAAATTTTCAATCTAACTGTTTAACAATTTTAACTGGACATTCAATAATCGGGACTTAAAGTTTAAAGTTAAGTTTGCTACTAAGAAAACGCAATAAACCTTCTAACATTGTATGAGTAAAACCTGAGAGCTATATGCACTGAAAGTTATAGAAAATTAGATCTGCGGTTTTAGAGATATTTGGCTTTTTAATATATTTCGTAGTTTTCTTTAAATAATAAAAAATATGGCAAAATTAAAAACAAAATTGTTGAAAAATACAAAATTAGTAAATAAAATTTCAATGGTTTCTCTAGATTTCGTTGTTATTCGGATATAAGATAATAGAGGAGACAGGAGTAAAAAAATTATGTGCACATACCGGCCCAATCGCATATTTAGGGGGTAAAAATGGGTTTCAAAGGTATTAAAAAACTTTTTTGTTTTAAAACTTTTTGTTAAGTCTGGAAAAGTCTGTTTAACAAGCTATCACTTTTTTATTTCTTCGAATTTTTTTTACAGCGTATAGAAAAAGGTTTAAAATATCAAAATCTAAATTATTTTTTTTTTTACAAAATTGTACTGGCCGAAAATCCGAAACTATTTCTGTTATTTACAGGCCTTTCATAACTGTGAGGTATTTTAAAACTTATAGAAATTAAAATAATTATTCAAGTATCCTCTCGAAAATTCTATATTTTGTAGATTAGTGTATTTTTTATAATATTTACTAAATGTCTGTATACTTATTTTATCTAAGTGCTGAAATAAGTGCATTTTTCTATTATTTTCTCTATTATCTAACCATTCGCGTGACAAATCTTATTTTTAACAGACATGTCATAAATTTATATATATTTTTTAATTATATTTATCTGGAATATAATACAAAATAAGGTGAAAATTATATAAAAAAAACAAACAATACAGTAACAAAAATAAAGGGTCCGCCAAATAACTTTTTTTCTTTTTGAACTCCTGAACCAATTGGACTTTGTATGGCGTCATACCAAGGTCTTTATGCAAAATTCGTCTCAATGATGTCTCCGAAATGTTCAATTGTTGAGAACGACGGTGAATTGAAGTTGATGTCGCTTCACGCACACTTTCTGAAACAGCAGCAAAATTCTCGGGTGTACGCACTGTTTTTGGCTTTTCACGCTTTGGTTTATCGATGAGGATGCCAGTTTCTTTCACTTTTTTCACAAGATAACGAACATACGGACCATATTCGTTCAGCGGAAGGATAAAACTAATTATCTGTCAAATCAGACATGAGCTAAGTGTTACCATTCACGAAATAAGCACTAGTTGAAAAAAAAAGTTAGATGGCGGACCCTTTACTATATTGAAATGAATAAAATAATAGGCCTATTTTTTTCTATACATGTTACAAAATTCTATTCAAAGTCTGACATTGGGCATGTTTAATGTTAACTCTTTGAATTATTTCAACTTCGATAAGTTGTCAGTTTGTATTCAATTATATTAATAAAACCTCTGCCAATCGTTTTTTTTCACAACCATTCTAAGTGTGAGGAACAAAACAAGGCTAATGTAAAAAGATTACCGAAACTTTTTTGAAATCTGAAAATTTTTCTACTAAAATTTATATTGGCGTCCCCTACGACACAAATTTCTGGATACTCCTGTGATCATCGTAACAACTAAACATTAATGTGGTCAAAAAAAAAAAAAAAAAAATAAAAAAGTTGGAGTAAAAAAAATTATCAACCTAAAATATCTAATTAAAGATTTGATTTAAATTTGTTTCTAAACAAATATTTAATTGAATCAATTAATATTTTAATTGACTTTTAAACATATAAAAACATATTTTATTTTAAACGTAATTCTCAAATTATTTTTTCATACACTGTAGCTTAAATAGAAAATTTTCAGTATAAAGTACCAAATGCACTTGAAGTTTACAAACAAGCACACACACAAACATACAAACAGACGCAGTATTAACAAAAACCAGACTTGGTCGACATCAATTACATTTCAAAATCATTCACTTGTGAAATTTTTCTATATCATTTTAAATTTCAGACCTACGCTCACACTTGTGGGCTTAAACGCTTCCTTGGAAAATTTTCAATTTTGTCAATACCAGACATGGGACATAATATCAATATCTGTGTATTTAATTACAGGCCAATTACTTTTTTATGTTCAATTACATGTAATTGAGTAATTGCCCTGTAATTAAATACCCAGATGTTTTTACTAATGCCCATGTTTGGTATTAAAATTTTTACAAATTTCCAAAGAAGCGATTAAGCTCAGAAGTGTGAGCGTAGGTCTGATATTATTACCGATATTGAAAAATTTCACAAGTGATCGATTGTGAAATGTTATTGACGTTGCCCAAGTCTGACAAAAACACAAATACCAACGTATCGTTCACACACATTTTTTTTGTGAGTATCATAGTTTTTTTTTTTGTAGAAGTTATTTATAACTTTTTTTCCTTTTTAATTTTCAATAAAAGTTTTAATTAATATTATTATTGCCGTGATAGGTGCAAAATCAATTAAAATATTAATTGATTTAATAAATTTTTTAATTGAAACCCGTTTTTAGTTTTTTCTGTGTTAAGAAAATAAATAAAAAAAAAATCTCAAAAAAGTTTTGTTTAGAGGTAGGTCGCAGATCGAAATTGAAGTATTAACGTTGGACTTTTTCTATTATTTTATTTGAATCAAAAAATAAACAATAATGACGAAAAAAAAATAATAATTACAGTGGAGTAAGGTTATAGCGAACTCGTTGGGACCGGGCAATTTAGTTTATTGTAAGCGAAGTTCTCTAAAAGCGTGGTAAACATTTTTCAAAAATTAAAAATAAATTAAATTTTTACTTAAATTCTTTTAATTTTAAAATATTTGTTGGTAGTATCGAAAGAATTCTTCCATTGAAGTTTCAAGTAAAAAGTATAGTTTTTAAGTTAAAGCACATTTTTTATTTTAAAATCTCAATTTTATTGTGTGTCTTCGTTATAAGTTCTCTATAATGCTTATAGAGAACTTCGCTTATAACTAACTAACTAAATTGTCCGGTCCCTACGAGTTCGTTATAACGGTACTCCACTGTATTATCTAATAAATAATATAAATTATTCGTTGTTAGTGATATTTTAGTAATTTAATCACTTTATATACGATATTATTAACCGAGATTCACGGTTGACCTTGAATAATTGCAGGTAGGGGTGAGCGCACTGGAGTCTCTGCCCTCTATCTTGAAAACAGTTGAGCGCATGAAAAAATTGTTACAAATTGCATGATCTACAATTTTTATAATAGATCATTGGAGCTATAGAAACAGAGATAATCGTCAAAAACTGATTTTGTGACCTTTGACCTTGAATAACTCACGACGCAAACACGAGATTTTATGAGACTTTTGAGACAGTATTTAGAACACCAAAATAAAGCCATCTACGAGTTTCCAGCCTCTTACCTGGAATTCGGAGGTGAAACCCTAATTTGACTGGACTAATAACCTATTGTGTTGAATGAAATATGCTAGTAAATGCTTTGGGACCAGAGAAAGCGTTCGTTGTAAAAAAAGTTCGTCAGAACCGGTGTTTGTTATAAGCAAACTCCACTGTATTATGATAGCGTCACATCAAATCTAATTTAATTTTGAGCGTACATTACTAATATAAAATTCAAATTTAAATCGGAGTCGCGGAATTCACGGAAATGGAAAATTTTATACAAAAAAGTGTTCACCTTTGATCAAGGGGTTTTCATATAATTAGCGCTGTGAAAATTATGTTTTTGCATGGATATATTTCTGTGAAATGTCCTTTTTAACTATGATTGTTGGTACCAAATAAATTTTAATAAAATAAATGTTATCGAAAAACCAAAAAAAGCCAACATTTAAGTTTAACTTCAAGGATATCTGTTTTCTTTTCTAAAATAAGAAACGAAACAGTATATGATGAAAGTCCTTGGTATGTTGATTGCAAAACTTTAACAAGTTAGATTTTTCAATGACATCATTTTCAGCTAATTAGAAAAATATAAAAAAAAAACAAAAACGATTTCTTTGAAAAACGCTAATAATTTATTTTTTTTTTTTAATTTTTGATTACAGATTACTAATCTTCATTAAAATTAAGCACAGATTTGAGAAATTTTTTCATATAAGACGTAAACAATTTGGATTTTTACTTACTTCTTTTGAAAAAATTTTCCAATTTTAACAAAAATTTGTATTTTTACATTTTTTGATTTCATGTTCCTTTTCTGCACATAAATTTTGACTAGATTGGAAAATTTTGTAAAGCTACATTGAGTAGATTAGGAAAGAATAAAATTTAAAGTCAACTCTAAATTTGTGAGAATTTCTACTAGAGACAAATTACTAATTGTTAACGTATTTAGCAGAAACGTGGCACATGGAGTTTTTGGACATTAAGGAATAACGGCAACCTTGTTTAGATCGCAAAATCGAACCTTAACATTTTTTTGGACCACTCTACTAAGCATGTTTATTTAAGAAAATATAATTAAATCTTTAAAATTCTAATATCTTTAGTTAAGATTTCAAAATCTTTTTCGGACCACACATTTTTTTTTTTTTATTATTCTTTGAACCTTAAGAATATTTTTAAAATATTAAAATTTCATAGAAATGACAATGCAAAGATGAAACAATACATAAATAATATTTTTATTTGTTATGTTTTTGGTTAAAGTACAAAGATGTAGACATTAAGACATGCCAAGATATTTCGGGATAATATTATAAAATATGGTTTATGATGTAGAACAGGGGTGGGAAGATTTTTTTCGTTGTGTGCCAAAAACAGACATATTTTTTTTTTGTAAAAAAGTTTGGCGTGTCACCTTAACTGTATTTGTCCTTTTCTAGTGCAATCTTTTAATATTAAGGAAATAATAATTTCTTTTTTTTATATTTTGTTTTTGGCTTTGTACTTTTTGAGCGCTTAAATTTAATTAATATTTTAATATTTTTTTACTTTGTTTTCTAAGTGTCTTTTCTAAGCCTTTATAATTTTATGTTTTTCCGTCTTTTTAATTTGAACTTTATTGGTAAAAAAAAACTTAGACTTCTTTAAACTTTTTCCTTTCGAAAGGCGATTTAGATTAGATTAGATCAGAAGGCACTATGCACCGCGACCAATGTAGGTCTTTTGTGCTGCCTAGAGTTACCTACAGATTCAAGCTACCTATAAAGTTAATTATCCTATTAGGCAAAATGTTCGCGATGTCGGAAGGCGAAATGAAGCGATCACCTAGAAACCTAAGTCTTCTATCACAAAGCCTGGGACATTCGCAGAGAACATGCTCCGAGGTCTCAGACACCATCACACAAAACCTACACATATCCGTGTCCGATTGACCCTTCCTGTGCAGATGGTATCTGAGATTATAGTGTCCAGTTGAATACGACGCCAGTGTCCTCAAACCCCCCTTTCAAGCGACAAGAGTCGCCTCGACCCCCTACTGGAAAAAGAGATCAATCTCTTAGCCTGGCGCTGACCAGCAGAGTTTTCCCAGTAACCATAGAATTCAGACTCTCAACTTACAACCTTACAACTTTTATTAAACTTTTTTCCATTTTCGGATTAAAGCGCATATTTTGATAGCGAAAAAACCTCATATAAATTTTTAATAGAATTTTTCTAATAAAATTACGATATCTTACGACCGCGTGCTTCTACTGACACGCATGTCATAGTTTTGCCAGACCTGACGTAGAAGATGATTTTGTTCTTATGCTGGTTGGTGGTGGTAGTATAGTGTTGGGTTAAAGTCAAAACAGAAAAGGAATATAATTTTTATAAGTGTAGTTGTGTTCACCGAAACGTGGCAACGTGGCAGAAAGTAATTTAAAACAGAGCAAACATCAAGTAAAACATAAAAAATGGATTGGAAAAATAACACACGGAGTGTCATATACTTACTAGACAGGAATTTAAAAAAGGAATACATTTTTAAAAAGCATTACATAAGATATTGTTATATTACCTTTAAAGATTAACAAATTCAAGGAGTATCTAAATGTTGAAGATGCTATCGTCTTCGGACTGAACATACGATATGAAATCGGAAAAACAGTTTTGCTTCGGTATCCAAAGTGTAAAAAAAGACTTTTTATGGATGAAAATTAAATTTAAAAATTAAATTTCAAAAAAAAATTAGTAATTGGGAACATTTTTAAATTTGAAAATAAAAATTCAATAAAATGTAGTTATTTGGAGAAAAATAAAATAAAAATTTAGAAAATAAGGAAAGAATTATTAACTCATTACATTATGAAATATACACTGATAGAAGTATCTGCATGATCAGCGCTGCCAACTTTGACGATTTGTCTCGATTTTGGAAGTGAAATATGATAAAATGACGATTGAAGATTTCACAAAATATATTGTATGGAAAATGAAGATTTATAAAAATTTGCAATTTTTATAGAATTTTTAAATTTTTTAATTTATTTCTCTAAAATTTACTCACAAAATTTGATCAAGTTTCTTTTATTTAAAACATCTAAGGAAAACGTGATTTTTTATTTTAATTTTATTTAAAAAATAACGAAATTCGAATGTATTTTTTTTATATATTTTACAAGGGCAAATCCAAAATCTTTATTTTTTAATAATTTAGCTTCAAAATCACTGATAAAAGAGTGATTTTCTAGATTCTTGGTACATAAATATTTTTCTTTATTTCCCTCTTTATTGTATGCCCGAATTTTATGAAACGAAATATCGGAAAAAACTAAATGAATTTTGCAGATTTTAAAATAGGTCAGTGATTGTAAAATTTCATTCCCCGAAATGAGTATTGGGAGTTGTGTTTTTAGCACTCAGAGTTATTTGTAAACGAACTAATAAAAAAGAACATTAAAATTGTGAAATAATTACAAATAAAGTGATTAAAACTAAGTTGTGAGTAAAATTTCTATTTTTTTTATTGAAATATAAGGAGTTTTCGGAATGACGATTTTTTTGACGATTTCTCGTTCTCAAAATGACGATTTTTAAGATTTTTTCAACAAAATTTGACGATTTTTGAATAAATTGGGTTGGCAGCACTGTCCATGATATCATTAGATCCATGAAATGTCACTCTAATTCGTAAATTAAAACTTTTCATTAAATTGATGTAGTTTTTCATAACATTTTGTGAAAAATTTCCTTTTATTTGAAAAACGAAAAAGTTTCACTAAAAAGACTTTCATAAAAATTATGAAACTTTTTTATAAATTTTAAGAAATTTAACACTCACATTTTAAAGAAAACTTCAGTAGTTTAGTAAAAAATTTCATTAAAACTCGTTTAAAGAAAATTCTTTCTTTGAAGGATAATAAAAATTTGAAAATATTTGAAGTATTTTTAATAATTTGCTTTGAATTTTCATAATTTAAAATTTCTTTTGTATAATTTTTCTAATATTTCAGATATTTTTTTTTTGCTTTTTTGCCAACCCGATGTCGTGTATACGTCGGGATAAAAATGTTCTATGTGTGTTCTACATGTGTCGTGGCATATGTTCTGTCCGATAACTTTTGAGCCTCCTTAATTTAAACTCCCCTTTGAGGTTTTTTTTCAAATTTCGAGTCACACAGAAAAAACTAATATTTAAATACTTGTAAAAACAATGAAAAGTTTAATTAAATTCGGTCCTATTAAAGAAATTGTAGTATCAGTTAAATAATATGTAACTTTTCTATTGATTTAGTTTTAATTAAAATTTTAATCATAACAATTAAAAATGTAATTGAATATTGTTTTTAAATTTGAACCAATTTCAAAAATACTATTGAAACTGTAATTAAAATTAAAAAAAAAATGGCCAAACATTGGGGAAAAAATCGACAATATTGAAAAAAAATCACCAAAAATAAAATTTTATTATATAAAAAAATTTAAAAAAATCGCTAATATTGAAACAAAATCATTGGTCAAAACTCGTCTCATACTCCAATACTGGTCCTAACTTTTGGCTTGATTGATTAGCTTCTTAGATCGCGTTGTATTTTAATTTAATTTTTTTTTTTTGCTAAAACTACTAAAAATTAGTTAAAAATTACTTTGCAGAAAAAACTGCTAAAATTTGAAAATTTTTTTGGTTAATATTGTAAGAAAAGCAAAAATAAATCAGTTGAATCTACAAATATTTAGTTATCTTTGCGCAAAGTTTTAATTAATTAAAAGTAAGATTTTAATCTGCTAAAATCAGAAAAAAAATTTGCTAATAATCATAAAAAATTTGACATTTTAGAAGTTTTTTTTTTTTAATGCGAATAAAAATCTGACCTTCTAACAACAGCAATCTACAATTTGTAAGCATACATTTCCGTTGATTTTAGCAATATATACTGTTATTTGTATTCTACTAAATTTAATTTAAATATAGCAAAAAATTTGTTGATAGTACTGCTTTTGTTTCCTGGTTTTAGTCTACAAAAATATTTAGAAAAAGTTGTTGCTAATTTTAGCAGAGTAAATTGCCATTTTAAATTAACTAAAATTCAACTCGAATGTAACTAAAATTTTGTAAAGTTAACCGTTTTATATTACCTGTTTTCATTTGATTAATATTTAGATAATAAAAATCTGCTAAGTTTAGCAACATAATTTTTAACTAATATTTAATAGCTTTTTCTGCTATTTTTACAGGAAATGAGCATCCATCGCCTGTATCTTACGAATTTTTTTCAATTTCAATTTTGAGATTTTTTAATTTTTGGCAATTACTTTTTTTTTTTTTTTTTAAAAGAGAAGCAACTCTCAGGAAATTCTTCCTATTAATTAATGTGTTGATTTCTTTGGAAAGGAGATAGTGGATAGATGAAAGGTGGTGAAAGATGAAGGGCTTCAAACATGGCAACACTTTAATTGCGCGAGATGATAAGTCTTAGAACAGTTGTTGGTCGCCACCTGATGTAGAGTTGGCGAATTTATTGAAGCTTTTTGTTTCATAGCCCTGATTCATTATTTTACTTCGGTGGGGTTAAGTGCTTTGGGAACACCGAAGGTGGGCGCTGCTATACATATAAGTGATAGAAAACTCATACATATTATTTTTCTAAATTGATGTTGTCGTCACCGGGAATCGAACCCGGGACCATCTGTGTAACAGTACAACGCGCTAATCTTTACACCATACAGGTTTTGAAGTTTATGTTCAATTTTGTCCATTTCTTTCAATTGCATAGATTTTTTAATTTTTCGAAATAGTGTTCAATTTTAGCTATTTATTTCAATTTTTTTTTTTTTTTTTTTTTTTTATGCCAACGTATTTTAATTTCATAATTTTTAAAATTATTACGATACATTTTGGCGTTTTATTTTTTAATTTTTTGCATTTTTTTCAATTTATTGCCCTTATATGTTATAAAATCTGGAAACTAGGTATTAATAAACTTTTAATTGAAAGTGAGTTTGTAATCAAACAAAAGTTTAATTGAATTGGCAATCATTTTTTTCTGTGCTTTCAATGAAACTTTTAAAAAGTTCATGTATTTTTGTAATATAACCTCAAATTTATACAAAATTGTTCATAAATTTATGTTTCAAATTTGAGTTAATGAATGAATTCTTTTAAATTTATTTTGCCAGTACATCCAGATTAAAAATGTCTGCAGTATTGGTGTATTTTGATGTTAAAGATTGTTTTTTTTTTTTGCTGTTAGTAATTTGCACATTTTTTATTTGCAAACACTCAAACTAACAATCGATAAAAGATTTTCATATCTGTAAGATACGAATTAGAGTCCATTTGCTGTGTATTTCTTAGATAAACTATATGCAATCATAGATAGAGCGCTAGAAAAAGGCAATTATTGAACACATACGATGACTAGTACAGCGAATAAGAGTTCAGAAATATCAAATACAAAGTGCGTATTTCAGTTTTTTTTTCTTCTATGTACTTGTACTTGGTTAATACTACACCACATTTTGTAGTTTTTAACTAACAATCGTATCTGATGGATGGGGGATATTTAGCTGTCGACAAATATGCGTCTTAAAGATTTGTGGTTTTAGACTGATATATTGGGAAAAAAAAAAAATATACACATGACGAATATGAGATATTTTTAGAAATTAATACAATTTTTAATCTTATATACTATATTTTAATTAATATTCAAAATTTGTGTAATAGAATTTATATATTATAATAAGAGACTTAAACAAATCCTATTTTTAAAAATTATAAATGTACGTATGAGTAATATTTAATTATCATATAAGAAATATTAATTATACGTACCTAAAAACTATTCCCACATATAAAATTTGGGTTTATATTGTTATTATTAACAAAAAGTAATATTTTTTCTAGAAAAATATTTTATAGTAATTTCAACAAAATATTTTAAACACTTTTCGTATTGAAAAAATTTTGGTTTTTACACTGTTTTATTTTCTTCTTCTTCTTCTCATTTTTACTTACCATTTACTATACTTACGTCTTGGTTTCTTTTCTTAAGATTATTTCTTAAGAATCTTCTATTATATTTGGAGAAGCTTTACAAAAGAATACAATCTTCTTTATTCTTTTATGGGCTTCATTTGGTTTCCTTTACTTATTGTTCTTTTAATTATTTGTAGGTTTTCATTTGACGTAAATACGTTTGTTTTACATATTTTCAATACAAATTTTTACCCGTTTTTTTTTTGTTCATTTTTTCTTATTATGGCATATAAGGAATGTTGTTGTAGTGGTGGTGGGGGTATTGTCCATAAAATTTTAGAAATATATTACGTTTTGGTGGTATTGAACGCGCTTGCTATAGTTTTTCAATGAGTCATGATATTTCGTATTCACTCAATAAAATACACTACACATATTTACTACCACTACAATCAAATACCAAATATTGTTTAATACTACTAACACATACAAATGCGTTTGTGTGTTTTTCTAATACACTGTCTAACATTAGTAATGGTTTCTATATATTTTTGTTTTTTTAAAATATTTTTTTTTTTTTTTTAAATATTTTGTCTTCTGTTTTATTTTTTTCTTATTATATTTTGTACTTAGTTGACTGAGGCTATAATTAAAAATAAAATTCATAATCTAACCTTTTAATTAATAAATTTTAAATAAAAACAAATAATAAATAAAAAAAATATAAAAAATTTAAACACAAACATTAACTAATGAACGAAGGATCAATGTTTAAGCTTTAGCTTAGTATTTGGGTGCGTATGATTAACATTTTTCAATTAAAATCAATATACGCACCAAAAAAACTGTTAACAATAACATGCACTGATTAAATACAATTTTTTCAAAAATCATCACTTTTTTATTTAAATCGGGTTTTTATACACTCAAACAAAAAAGTTTTATAAAAGTTATAGAAAAATCTGTAATTTTACGCCAGTAGACCGTTAATTTTGTGTATAATTACACTGTAAAGAACGTGAAATTTACACACCAAAACCCTGGGACACGTAAACTTTATTTTGAGTCGTAGAATCCAGTGGTATACTCTGTTTTGAAAGATTAGGTCAAAATAAGGAGAGATTTTTTGATTATATTTTGATTACAAATTTCAAAATCGCTTTCGAAAGGTATTTGTCGAATTTCAACTCTAACAATGTATGTCGTATGTCGCTGGATTCTACGTATCCCGGAGTTTTAGTGTGTCATTTCAAAAGTTACAATTCTTATTAAAGTGTTATTAGTAAAGTAAAAACATTAGGAACAATTTTTAAACGTTATTAAAATCGTAGTAGATCCTTAATGGAAATTTGATTTGCTAAAATCAGAAATTTTTTTTATTAATTAAACATTTATCTTTACACAGAAACGAAATTGTGTTAAATAATATATACGGTTCTACAGTGAAAATATACCTAAAAGGCGACCTATCCAGATACATTGACAGATTTTTTTAATATTGAATTGAAAAAATCGCTAATACCCAGGAAAACTTGCTATTACCATAGAATGGGAAATGGAAGAAGAAAACAAGAATCAGAAGTACTTATAGTTGAGGCCAAGAACACCTGATTTAACCATGGGGGTGTCATAGGAGGCAAGGCCTTGCCTTGTGCTTAGATATAGGGACAAAAATAAGACGTTACAAAATATGTAGTGAAATCACCAGTTACACATAAGTACTTATTTCATTTCTTATTTGTAGCATCAAAAGTAATGCTTAAAGCCATTATATGACGTATTACTTGTAAGGATGTTAATAAGTAGTTATTTATAGGTGCAAAAATAAGTACGTATTAACATGTACCTAAATAAAAAGGTATTAATAGGCAATAAAATAACTAGTTATTAATAAGGACAATTATAACTAGTTATTAATAGGTTTATGTATAACTATATATTTGTTTGCTTAAATAAATTGCATTTAAATTATTAATTATGATATATTATGAATCTTTATAAATATACCTTACAAAAAAGTAGTTACTTATTACCTTACAAGTACCTTATTTCTTTGGCCCTTCCTAATAAGCAGGTATATAACACAATATTAGTAAGACATAATTGTTTAGCTTCCAAAATAAGTAGTGATGTATGTTCATATCAGTAAGGTATTATTTCAGACCTTCAAAATAACAACAAATGTAATGGATAGTCATTACTACGAAAGGTCTGAAATAAGTGATAATAAGTAACTTATTATTTTTGCTATTCCAAATAAGCAGATATTTAACACAATATTAGTAAGGCGTTGTTTTTTATCTTACAAATAAGCAGTTACATATATTCATATTAGTAAGGTATTATTTCGGACCTTCAAAATAACAAAAACTGGAATGGATAGTCATTACTTTGGAAGGTCTGAAATAAGTCCTACCCATTACCAAAGTTTTGCTGGGTACTTTAAAATTTATGAAAATAATCCGAAAAACATGAAATTTGGCAGCTTACATTTTTATTCTCTTCAACTCCTCCGAAGAATTAAGATCTGCGGGTCCGGATCGGGGATACCTGCTGTGTAAGTTACAATTTTGTAGTCTGCGAAAGGAAAAAAGTACCATAACTTTGTGAATTTTGAGACGATTTTAACAAATAAAGGCTCAATTTACTCAGGAACACACTAACTTAAAGAATATTGTTGTTTTAATAGAAGATTCAAAAAAGTTAAAAAAAAAAAAATTGAAAATTTTTAATTGTTATCAAAAAAATCTCTACCTATTTATATTAATAATATAAAGAAAGTATATATTTTTAGAAAGATAAGGTAATTTTCTTTTAAATACAATTTTCACATTCAAAATCGGTTAAAATATTACTGAGTTACAAATCCTTATGTACGCCAGTTGCAAATAATACTCTTTGCCCGTTATCTCGCAAACTGTAGGGTATATTACAACTTCTCAAACCGGTTTTTAAATACACAAAACTGTATATTTGACGAGTAATTTTTGTGTAGCACAGTGTCATTAACAACATTGCATAATTTTGTAACTCTTTTAAAAATACCATATTTTTTTCAGTTATAAATTATACTACTCAATTATTTAACAAAATAAATTACCGTGGCAAAAAATAAATGTTTATTGATGATATTTATTGTTTAAATATCATATTAATTATATTTTCCAATATTTTTTCCTTAACAACAACAAAACAGATGCTGTGTTCATGATTTTTTTACCAAGCCTTTTTTCAGACAAAAATTTAAAAATATGTACCCTCAAAAAAAAAAGTATTTGAAAAACAAGTGTCTTGTGAATATTTTTTTCTGATATTATAAACAATGGGTGGTTGTTAATAAGCCTTTATTGATTTGCAACAAACAAAAAAAAAAAAAAAAACACAATTTTAAATAAACTTAATCAAATAAACGTGACTTTGATTATATGTCGTTATATATACGATACTAAATAAAAATATATTCATTGAATTGAATAAATATATTGAATACATGTATCATAGTATAGTACTTGGGTAATACACTGTGGTTTATTTTAAAATACCAGTTGAAATATGTATGAATGTGTGACTTGGGTGTAATAATTTGGTGATTTTTTTTTTGGATTAAGGAAGTAATTTTGTAAATTTTATTTACAAAAATTCGGTGTGTAATTTGAGAAACAATATAACAAAAAAGTCGTGGCTAGTTAAAAAAAAATTTCTTTTTTAAATAATGTACTAAAACCCAGCAAAAAAATAAAGGAAGTTAATTCCTGATTTCCCGTTTCTAAAGAAGTTGGTTTTCAAAACTTCCAAAAGTATGATTTTGAACAAAATTTAATCTTTACAAGTCTAGTCTATCCAACTTGGCACAATCTCAAAGGGAGGGGAAAATATATATGCATTTTTTGTTTTGCATATGAGAAATTCGAATGACCCAACGTTAAAATACTCTAGAAAAGATAGTTTTGATGTCCATATTGCCTCCGATTTGAAGACAACGTTCCCATCAATTAGGGGAAAAATGCACAGAGAAAAATTTTTTATTTGCCAACTGAAATTCTGCTAATACCACTAAAATTCTGTTATTTCGAATTTCAGTCGGTTGGTATAACTCAACATTAGTTTTCACAATAAAGTTCGGTAAATTCAACTAAATTTTAGTTGCAACACTCAAAATATTAAGGAATCCAATGTAAATACCGTTGCATTAACTGAATTTATAAGTTGGTACCATTAAAATACACTTTTCAATTCGGTTGGCACTTTATTTTTCTGTGTGTGATTTTGGAAAAGTTAAATAATCTAATAGCATTAACCCGATTTTTTAAAATTTTTCATAAACTGCTTTAATAAAAATATGTCTTAATTAATTCTGGTGCTAAGCACGAATATTTAAAAAAAATTGAAATCGGACTAACGGTTTTCGAGATATTGCGACTTGATTTTTATCAAGAATATAGTTTTCTTTCTTTCATTCCAATTTTTTTATTTTTGCACTAGAAAACCAGACAAAACTACTTATAATTTTAGCATAATTATGTCAATATTGGTTAAAAGATAACTTGTAAATTTACCTAAAAATATCTCGGAAAAACAGATAATTTACATAGTGAAATTGTTATGCTTTTAAATTTTATAGTTACACATGATTATTGAAGGAATGTTATCTTTAACTTTTGATTTTCATTATTTAATGCTTTGATTGTTGTAGCACTAGGTCCAATAGTTTTATGGTGCGAAATTGAAGAAAATCGGACCACACAAAAAATTAAAATTAATGTTAGAAAATATATATCTCTAAATTTAGACATAATTATGATCGAATGAAAGCATGTTTTGTGTAGTATTTGAGTGCAAAAACAAAAATTTCTAGATTTCTGCGATTTTTAGAGAAACAAAATTATCAAAACAAAATTTACAAATCATTTCTGTTCTTTAAGAGCTTACTGCTATCCTACGAAGCAGTAAGGATGCTGTAAATGGGCTTTACTGCTTCCTTTTTTCGGATGGGAATTTCTTTAATTCACATATTTTACAGTCCGTCGTTTCAATGAGGTGAAAAATAAGGAAAAACCAATTTATTTTTACTTTATATATTTGTGTAGAACGTAAGAAGTTCTATATTTAGTAAAAAATAAGAAAACAATTAAACTGCATGATCCTTAAATATAAGCACTTAAAGGGGGTAACGTGATGTGACAAAAATAGAAGTTGTTTTTTACAAAAACGCATAACTTTGCGAATTGATTTGGAATATTTTAAGTTTGTTTTACAGTTTGCTGAATTAATAGTACTTTTTTGATTTTCTTAAACAACCCATAGCGTGAAAGGTGACGTTGCGTAGCGTGATGTGACATAAATTTCCTATTAGGTAAATGTTAGCAATTATTAAAAAAAATATTTTTTATTATTTTTATTTTTATTATTTTAAATTATTATTATTCAATGAAAGCAAATTAAAAATTTACCGTTGATCTTTATTTACTACGTTTGCACTGTTGTAACTAATATTTTGTGATAGGAGTGTACATTAGGGTTATCATTCTTTTTCTGCAAAATTTGTACCTAACACCGAGTGAGGGCCAATATTGTATTAATAATAAAAATCCCCTTTTCGAATCATTTTGACACAAAAAGCTCTCGCATAAAATGCATTTTCAGCAGGTTTTCAAAATTGCATAAGAGGATCAATAATTAATCTTTTTTTTTTTAATATCCGCAAAATACGTCAAACTCAAAAACGTTTGTACCCTTTAATTTTAATATTCATCGTAATAGTCGACTAAAATTTTAGCGAAATATTAATTTTTAGTTGAATTTAAAAAAAAAATTTGTATCAAACTTTAAAAAAGGTGTATGCGGGAATTTTTTGCAAACCACGAAAAAATAAAATTGCATTTCTGTTTACTTTTTTACGTCTAAGGTAGGTAAAGTTTGATTATTTCAAAAAAAAAATCAAAAGTTATAACCCCTCTAAAGAAGTAAATATTTAAGAGAAAATGTTACTGAAAAATGTTACCGTTTAATAATCACGGCAAATAAGAAATGCCTTAGACTTTTTAATTTAACAAAATTTAATATTTTTCTTTAGTTAAAAGTAAAAGTTAGAACTAATTTTTTGTCCACTTTTAATTTTTCGGTCACGGTTGATCTTTCCATGTAAATGCCCATATTCTATAATAAATCGTTTAGGGAACAATTTCTTGAAACATTTGCCGAGAGAAAATCACTACACTGAAAAAATGAACCACATATGCAGTAAAAAATAAACAAACATTCATTTGTTTTTTTTTTTTTTAATAAAAAAAACCTACTGTATAAAATTAATGTAAAATCATAATACAGTAATTTGATATGGTTTGTTTTTTTTAAAATAAACTGCAATTGTAGTCAAAACTGAAATTTCTTCTACAAATGACTGTTGTTTCACTTAAAAATTGCAACTGAAACAACTACAAATATTTACTTTTCCTGAGTGCAGCTAAATATTTTAATATATTTTTCCAATTTATTTTTTGTAGCTGCACATTATATTTTAAATCTACAATTTGTACAACAAAAATCAATTAAAAATTGAGTGCCAGTACAATAACTTAGCAGCCTCATAAATTGTTTAATTTCCTATTTGAAATAACTAAAAATGAGATTTAATATTAATTTAAATTAAATACACCCGCATTTTTAAAAATATTTCACATATAGACTTAATAATGGAAAAAAATTATATATTTCATTTAAATGAAATTACCCAGAACTATATTTCCTATGTGCGCTTTCCATTTTTATAGAGATAATTGAATTTTATAGTTTTATTTTCACAAAAAAAAATCAGACTTTAGTCGTAATCATATTTCTAGAGGTTAAAAAGGTAATTTTTCATTTTATAAATTGCTTTGTTTTGATTTTTAATTGCTAAAACGAGCAATTACTGTTAATTTTTAATATAATTTATAATATTTTATTTTTATTTTCTAAATTAATTGTTTATGGATGAATAACGTTAATACTATTCAAACATATAACACTTTTTTTTTTATTCACTGTTGTTACCATGTTTGGTTATAAATTTAAAAATTTTATGCACTTGTCTGGTTCTAAAAATGAATTTAAAATTTCAAATGCATGCGAATGTATAAGATTTCTAATTCTAAATAAGAATCATGTTTAAATGTCTAAGAATTGACATGTTCGAGACAATAATAAAATATATATTGAATAATTTACAATTCTAATGAGTAATTAAAACTAAATGAACAGTTGTTTTTTATTTATTTTAAATAATTTTAAACATTTAATTACTTACGGTTATTTGAAATTGTATAAAGTTTTTTTTAATCGTAATTTAGTTAAGAATGAAAGTTATGTTTCAAAGTTATCTTGTTTGAAAGGTAATTGCATAGAAGATTTATTGTCATGTGAACTATTTTTATACTCTCTATGCAACCATGCAAGATGCTACATATTAGTTTGTCATTCTGTTTGTAACTTATGGTAACAAATTCGGCATGAATCGCAAGTAGATATAGAATCATGTATCTGCTGAAATGCGAATTACTACGCTAGTATACAAGCGAGGTAGCTAGTGTCTGTTCACATTATATGTTGATATTATTAGCAGTCTGCTATTGAAAATCAGCTAAATCGGTTGAAGGGTTTAAAAGTTATAAGTGAAAATGCAAAGTGACCTTGAAATTGCTCATACATGTTTCTATTTTAAATCTACAGTTGAATAATGAAGTCATTGTATGGAAAATGACAATTTATCTTTGAAAAAAAAACGCTGAAAATATATTGAAAACAATTGCAAACATTTTTTTTTTATTCCCGCAATTGTTTTACGGAAATTTTTTTGTTTGAAACTTTTTTTATCGAAAATATATTTTTTTGCAAAATGCTTTCCCACTGTTTTTGTTCTTTTTTTTCCTTTCTTTTTTTTTAAATGTTTTTAACTTAATGTTTAAAATTCGGCACAGCCGACTATAATGCCTTTACTTGTTTATATTCACATTAATATTTGAATCTGAGTTAGATTCTTATTAAATTAATATATTAGGCATCAGTATTTTAATTCTGAAATAAAACCAGTTATTGTGCCCATGTTTCTTCTGTAGAATAGTATTTATGAGCGTATGATTAATTTTACATATTTAATAATTTCGTAAAAATCATACGCAAAAATAATTTTAAAAAAATTTAAAGCCTTAAAAAATTGTTTTTTTAAAAATAATTTTTCAAGCATATTAAAATTGGTCCATTTGCTAGCACCATGTAGCAAGAATTTCTTAACATTTTAAAATTATAAGATATACTGGTCACAACTCGATTTTTTTTGCAACCTTTGAAACCTGTATAAAAAATTAGGAATAAATAATATAATTTGATCTATTTACACAGAGAGAATTTTGTTAGACAAAAATAAAGAAATTTTTCAGTAAATCAAAAAATAATCGAAAATTTTCCTTAAACTAACTTTTTATGAAACCTAACAAAACCTCTTCATTGATTGTATAACACTTGTAACGAATAAACTAATATTTTTCATAGAATTTTATGAATATTAGATCCCGGGAATTGTGGAAAGTTTTCGTTTTCCCGGAAATCAACAAATGCAGGATTTTGCAGTAACCATTTTTTTTTTTATATTTTTTTTAAAGAAAAGCAACACTTAGGAAATCCTTGTGTCGCTTTCTTTGAAGAGGGGTTAGAGGAGAGATAAAAGGTGCGGAAAGATGAATGGCTTTAAACAGTTGTTGCTCGCCATCTGATTGAGAGTTGGTGAACTTGTTGCTGCGTTTTCGTTCATAGCCCTTATTCATTATTTTACTTTGATGGGGTTAAGTGCTATGGGAACACCGAAGGATAGAAAACTCATACATAATATTTTTCTAAATTAATGTTGCCGTCACCGAGGATCGAACCCGGGACCATCTGTGCAACAGTCCAACGCACTTAACATTACACCACATTTAATTTTTTTAAGTTGGAAAGTCATTGGATGAATATTGCGATGATAAATAACGCTTTAAAAACCTTAAAAACTTTAAATCTTAAACGCTTTAAATTTTCGTAAAATATTTTACTTAAATGTTAAATATAGTAATCACGGCAACAACTCCCAGGTGAAAAAAGTCCCAAAAAAAAAAAATGAAATAAGTCCAAAAAATTTTTCATACAAATTTGGGAGTAATTACAGTTATTTTGCAGTTATTTAATTTTTTTAGAAGTTATTACATTTTTGTTATTAGGTGTTATTTCATAATGCAGTAATTCCGAAATAAAATAAGTCCTAACAGAACTTAGCGTGGGACTTATTTTATTTTATTTTCTTGTTCGGTGTTATTTCATTTGCTGTGGGAGTTATTTCATTTTCAGTAGGGGTTATTTTATTTTCAAAAATTCATTATGTTTTTAATATTATTAATATTCTAAACTGTTCCTATCACGGGATCTTTCAAAATATTTTGATGATCTTCTTAAATTGACCTTAATCTGTTCTTTAACAAATTTTGAAGTTGTAACGTTATATTCTCCAAAGTCATATTGACAAAAAAAAAACGACATAGCGCCCAAAAAATTATCAGCCCAATTCTCAATAACAATTCCGTGAGAATTCTTTCCCTATTCCTTGTTCCCCTATTCTTAATAATATCTGCCCGGGGATTTTTTCACTTTTCCCTTATTCTAAACGAATTTCGAAAATGGGAAACTCCTTCCCCGGAAAAAAGGAGGTATTATGAATGTCAATAATAGGGAGAATTGTGATACCATTTGTATGAATTATTCAATTATTCAATTAATATTAGTTAATTCTCTCTCCCTTATTATTCTTTTCCCCGCCTGTTTAGAATAGGAGGATTTTTTTCTCGAGAAAATAAAATCCGCAGAGGAAAAAATCTGAGGGAATATTCATAATCGGGCTGTATATGTAAATTGTTGTTGTAAAAATTTTCTTGTTTTTGGGCAATACGACATTGATTTGGACGAAATAACATTTTTTGTTGGGCGCTATGACGGTTTTTTGTTTGGCCAAAATAAATTTGGGCGCTATGACGGTAATAAAAGAAGTTATTGCCCAAAATCATATTTTTTTTTTTAAATGTTATAAGACCTAAATGTCAAGGCTGATTCATGAAATCAAACAAAAGAGTTTTAAGGAAACTTAAAAAAATTGCTTCAATTTTATTTTTTTGTGTCGCACGCAGAAAAACCTTTATTTTGCGTAGCCGCCTGCCGCGTTCTACGAGTAACATTTATTTGACCTGTCATAACTTTTTATGTCCCAAAATACCAAAATATGATTTTGGGCAATAACTTCTTTTTTTTACCGTCATAGCGCCCAAAAAAAAAAAAAAATGTTTTTTCAAAATAAAATGCCATAGCGCAGAAAAAAAGTTTTGGATTTTCTGTCATTCATTTGGTCGTTATAACATATCCAAAATTTTGGGGAATATGTCATTTTGGTTTTTGGGCAATACGACTTTGGGGAATATAACGGTACGCCCTTACTTCATTTGTGTTGCAAGGACTATTTGTGGGAGTTATTTCATTTTTATTCTTTGGAAATTATTTAATGATAAAATAACAACCAAAACCTAGGATTTGTTTCATTTTTGTTTTGGAAATTATTTCATTTTTTTTAGAATTTATTTCACTTCTTTGAGACGGGACTTATTTCATTTTTTTAGAATTTATTTCACTGGGAGCTTTTGCACTGGGACTTTTTGCATCTGGGACTTTTTGCATCTGGGACTTATTGCATAGAGCCAGTATTCACTATAATACCCTTAAAACTCAATTAAAACTTCATATATTTTTAATATTTTCTAAAAATAAATTTAATATTTTTAAAAAATACACTTGTTCTATGCATTTTTTGTTTTGCCACTATCGACACTGAAATCGATCTTTTTAGCCTCCATAAAGTTTATTAAACTCTAACTACATTCACAACATTGTTGCACGATCAATACAACTAAAAATAATAATAATTTTAAATTGAATAAATGCATATGAATTTTTATTTATTTTATATTTTAATATTTTTTTTTTCAAAAGAGGCGTTTTAGTCATGTACTGCTAAGAAAAAGCTTACAAATAAAATAATTTAAAAAGTAGAATACATTTGTTAAGCTAAAATTTTAAATAAATTGCCCTAAAAACAAAAATTACTTAAATGACGTTGGCCTATACAATTTTTTTTTTAACTGGTTTTTATAAAATTATTTTTCTTTTTTCCTCTTCATCTGTTACAATAAAAACTCTTGAAACAAATTATAATTCAAAATGTTTTTCTTATTTAGCTTAGGTCACTTAAATAACCTTGTTGTATTAGAAAAAATAGAAAAAAATAGAAAAAATAGAAAAAAAAATAATAAAATAATAATGAAAATTTAGTTTAACATCTGGCAAATTGAAAATAATAATTTTTTGTTATTAAAATCAAAGGGGATTTAAAACTTACAAAACAAAAGTATAGATAAACTTATTATTATTGTTAAATGTAAAAATATTTATTGTGATATTTTATCATCTTAATATGCTTGATTAAAGTTCAATACCATCTGGGTATTGTAGCTTTTAAATCTATATATATAAAATTTATTTTCTGTTTGTTTGTTTGTTCGCTATACAAATTTTGATTTTTCAATTGATTTCTCTGAAATTTGGTACACCTGATCCTCATACTCCAGGCAAGTTCACCATATACTTCTTTTACCGCCACGCCCACTTTTACGCCAACTTTTTTCAAAATATATAAATTTGGTGTTTAATAATAACATAATTATTTTTAAATTATTTTTTAACGGATTAAGCACAAACTTGGAACACATGTTACCTATAAAAAGGTCTGCCTGAATGTTTTGCAAAACATTCTCTGGTGTATACACTGATAGAAATTTGTGCATAGTATTAATGAATTCCTTCATTAATCCAATGAATTTTTTCATAAAAAAGTCCCCAAAGAAACGTTTCATTGAGTCAATGAAAGGTGTTTTATTAAATCAATTTTAATGAATGGTTTCATTGACCAAATGAAAATTTCATAAAGTATATGAAATTTTTTTCATTAATCCTAGCCTAATCGTTATGAAAGTTTCATGTGTTTAATGAATAAAATTCATAGTTTGTATGAAATATTTTCGTTGATATTTAATAATTTGCACTTTTTATGATTATTTTAGCATACAAATTACAAATTTTGAAAATAAATTTTTTTATCCATAAAAAAGAAATATTTTAATTATTGTAATTTTTATAAATTATGTATATTAAGAACTTAAATGATTGAAAAAAATCGTTTAAATCAATTTTAATTTATTTCTGTTTTTATTGTTTTATTTTTACAAAATTGTGCAATCTTTCTTTACATTTTTCATAATTTGTGTTAAAAGATGACATATTTTCTTATATGTCGGTACAAAATATGTAATTTTTTTTATCGATCTGGCTTAGAATTCTGTAGAATTTTATGTAACATCGTCAAAATGATAACAATTTAGGTCTCGTTTTAAACAAAACTATATCGTTTTTCTTGGAGAATCTGTTCCCTGGAATTTAGTGACCAACTATTCAAATTCGTCAAAAACTGTTAGCTCTAGGCAAATTTAATAAAAAAAAAATTTATTTATATCAAAGTTTTGGTTAATTCTGTTAAAAAGAAATTTTTCAGTTTTTTTATTTCAAAATGATAGTACAAAAAAAAAATTTTTTTTCTTTTACAAGTCAAAATTTTTATTGAAAAAAATTGGAAAATTTTTCATTGATTTAATGATTTTTTTTTATGAAATTATGAAAAAATCATAAAAAAATGTTAATGAAAAAAATACCAATATTAATGAGTTTTCATCCAGTTAATGAAATTTTTCATTAAACCAATGAATCGATTTTAATGAAATCGTTTCATTAATACTCAAATTCAAATTTTAAATTTTATTTTTAAAAATTATTTTAACATTTCATCTTAACTAACCCTGTGAAGCCAGGTGGCTTATCTGCAGGAAAAAGAAAATTCTATCAGTGGAAGCTTTGACGATTTTTAATAGTAAAAGTAACAAAAAAATTTTGATATTTTGCTTAAAAATTCTAACTTTTTTCATAGGTAACTATAACTTTTTAGAAGTTTTCAAAATGCAGCAGATTTTTTTATTATCGGAGCAAAAAAAATTTTATTGTTGTAAAAAAATGTTGCGAGTGTTTCACAAGACATTCATGCAGGTCTTTGGTATCTGTAGTTTTCACTGGCCACGCCTACTTTTACAACCACTTTTTTTTTAAACTTTTGGATGCACTATTTCACATTAGATAAAATATTTGTTTCTTACTGGTACTTGAGATCCCTATACCCCAGTCAAGATCGCCACATACTTTTCATCGACCACGCCTACTTTAACGCCCATTTTTTTTGTGAATTTTTTATTGGAAGGCCACAAACAACTTTTTATTTTTTAACGGATTTTGCTTAAATTTGCTGACATGATTAGCAGGGATATATTTTTTTAACCCATTTTTACGACCACTGTTTCAAAAAATATTTATGTTCGCTTTAGGATGTAGCTATACACATTTAATTACAACTTTTTACTTTCAGATTACGTTAAACTTTTGCACTCTCCGATCTTAATGAAATTGGAGATGTGATAAAGAAAAAATAAATATCAGACACGTACTTTTTTCGCCGCCGAATCTCATGCTTAGGGTTTAAAAAGTGGGGTTAAAAATTCCCCCATTTTTCGTTTTTTTTTTTTTTTGCTTATTTCGAATTGTGTCAGAGAAATTTTAGTCAAATGGGGTACCAAATGAAAGAGCTTTTGAGGACGCATTAACGAAACATATCAGATAACTTTCAAGTATTTTTGTTATTCAAAAAACTGTCGTTTTGTTAAAGAATTATAGTTTGAGTAAGCTAAAAAAATATGTATGAATTATAGTTTGAGTAAGCTAAAAAAATATGTATATTAATAATGCCTATCACATTTATTCGAGAGGGTGGCTGACCTATTTCCGTCATTCGAAATTGTTAGGCTTTTATGCGACTTTTTCCAAAGAGATTTTTTTTACCTATATTTTAAATATTTGAAATAAATGGCAACCCTAACCCACTACATACCCAGCAAAAAATAATCTGGATTTGGTAAGCAGTAACTACATTTGTATTCTTCCAAAAAAGCGCTTCACCGCCTTGCATACAATAATGCAATTAGGGAAGGCATTCAGTTCTGTACTTCCCAAAATGCCTTCTTTGAAGCAGTGAGTATTCCTTAATGTTTTCACCTGCTTAAAAGAGACAAACCAAGTGGGAAATTGCGAACAAAACGCATGAATTCTGGAGCAATATTGGTAGTAAATATTTTGTTTTCTCGAGTACATCAAAACTGCTTTAAAAAGAGGAGACGTTTCCATACAAAGATGTGTTAACTTTGGCCCCACCTTTAAACCTTTAAACGTGAGATTGGGCCGCTAAAAAAATACGGGTCCTTTTATATTTTTTTCATCACATATCCAAATTTCATTAAAATCGGAGAGAACCCATCGAGAGACTCCTCTTGGAGACTCCTAAAACAAAAATTAGTTTCTAATATGTATGTGTTACTTAAAAAGAATTTTAGTCCCGCGCAACACCGAGTATATACAGCTAGTATCTTTGTAATTTTTTTTTTAACCGCAGTGTTATTTCTGTTATTTCTTAGTATTTTTAATTTTAACTGATGATAAGCCATAAGTTTACATTATTATTTTAATATCTTCTATTGTTTTTTATTGGCAAATGTAATAATGTCCCTTGAAGTAGCTTATTTGCGTAGCATTATGTTATTTTTCTCATTTAATTGTCATAATTAAAGAGACAATCTATAATTTTATTTTAATATTAAACAAATTTTATGATAAAAAGTATTATAACAAATGCTTTTATTCAAAGTTAACGCCCCATTGTGGTCAGGAAGAATAAAAGATTAAATATGGTTTTTAATAAAAAATGTACGATTTTTTATTTTAAGGAATTCTTCTTCCTTATTGTACCCTCATAGAAATAAACTTGTAAAAATACCAAAAAAAGCCACTAAAAATCTGTTAAAAATTACGTTGCAAAAACAAAACTGCTAAAATTAACAAACAAAAATTTTTGCTCAAGATTAGAGCAGCAAAAATAAAATTAATCTGCTGTTTATAGGCCAAGGAAACAAATAGCCAGATCTCTGATATTGCTCTGAGGAAAATAAATAGCGAGACAAATGCGAAAGATATTGGCTATACAGAAAAAATTATCAACCTAAAATATCTAATTAAAGATTTGATTTAAATTTAATTTGTTTCTAAACAAATATTTAATTGAATCAATTAATATTTTAATTGACTTTTAAATATATAAATACATATTTTATTTTAGACAGTTCTTATATTATTTTTTCATTCACTGTATGCATAAATAGAAAATTTTCAGTATAAAATACAAAAAGCGCACATACCAACGTATAGATCACACACTTTTTGTGAGTATCATATTTTTTTTTTTTTGTAGAAGTTATTTATAACTTATTTTCCTTCTTAATTTTAATAAAAGGTTTAATTGATAGTATCATTGCCGTGATAGGTGCAAAATCAATTAAAATATTAATTGATTCAATAAATTTTTTAATTGAAACCCGTTTTTAGTTTTTTCTGTGTATTGCTTTAAGCTCTATACTTCTCTTTGGTACTTAACCTGTTCGCTTAATTTTTGAGAGAGAAAAATATATAAAAGAGAGAGAAGGATTTTTTAATGGAGATTTTGGTTGTGTTTACAAACGTTTGAAGGTTTGAAGGTGCAAAAATTGTGTTTAAAGGTTTTGAAATTGGGTTTGAGGAGTTGCCAGAAAATTTTTTTCGAAATATTCTAAATCACCCAACAAATATGCTAAAATCTGCTATATCGTAAGAAAAGAAAAACTATGCTAAAAATCTGCTTAACAAAAAAAATCAAAATGTCTTGTAATATTTATTATGCTAAAAATTCTGCAAAATTACTACACACAAAAAAGTTTGACAGTAGAATCTACTTAAAATGACAGTTAAAAAAACTGTGAAAAGCCGACAAAGGCAATTAACGTTAAAATAACTAAAAATGTAGTTGTTTTAAAATGTTGAAAGCAACTAACAAATATACACCCCTATCGTGAATAAAAAGCGAAATGTTTGTTCCCATGTAATTTTCATTCCACCTCAAGTGAAAATTGGTATCGTGAATTTCAGCTGACATTGTATTATACTATTCACGAGTGAATGATTAGACAAAGGGAACAAATTTCAAGGGAACTTTCATTCACGATTGGAGAAACTCCTAAAAAATCAAATTTTATATAATTTTATCTACTTTTATCTAATTCATTTAAATATTGTACACGCAAGTGGTTGAATTTTGCATTTTTCAAAATTTGCACTTATTTTTGAATATTTTCTATTGATTTTTAAATATTTGAATGAATTATTTGCAATTTCAAAGGATATTAGTTAAACTATTGTAATTACTCAAGTGCAAAGTATAAAAAACATTCAAATATTTCAATTTAGAAAAATTCAGCCTTACTATCTTAATTTTCAAAATATTTATTTTGTTTAAATCGACTTTTTTTTAAAACAAAATTTTTGCTTCATGCGTACCTTGGACGAAATTTAAAAATGAAGAAAAGCCCTATTCTCGAGATACATACAAGGAGATCCTCCTAAATCGAAAACTGCTAAACAAATTTGAATGAAAATTGGTAAATTTTAAAATTAAATGGTTAATATCGGGGTTTTATATACTGAAGCATTTAAATATTATATTCATAGCAATCTAAACTGGAACTGTTTTTATAATCCAAATTATTGCCTAATTGTATCAATAGTCAATGTTAAAAAAAACGTTAATGCATTTTTTAAAATACACTTACAAAAACAAACCTATAATATCATTGACCTTGTTAAAATATTTTCAATTATTTATTGTTTTATATGTATTACTAATGAATAGACAACATATGTAAAGTTTTGTTAACTCCAACTGAAAACATAAATTAATGATAGATTTTTTTTTTTTCGTTTGATTAACCACAATATTATTTAATTACAGAAGCCATTTAGTGAGGAGATACAAAAACAGCTGTTTTTTTATTGAAATTAATCAAATACACCATCTGTGTGTATTAAATCAACAGTTCATGAACTCCTTCAAGAAGTTCTTGAGAATACATACAATTCAATATTAACAGTATTGAAAGAATAAACTTGATACTCTCGCATATGGTTGAGATGAACTAACATATTGTTGTAACTATAGAAAAATATAATAGAAACCTCAATTGATAGTTAAACTTAAAAAAAAATCATAAAATAAATAATAAAAAAGCCTACTCAAAACAAAAACTGCATAGTATGAAAACTAGTTTTTGCGCATGCGCGCCTTATATAGACGCGGCAGTAAAAAATGTTGCCTGCTGCTGCTATTGAATACATAACTTAAGTTTTTCTTAGAAAAATGGTAAAAAGATACAAAATAATATACAAAAAAATCATAATAAACACTATACAATAAATCTTGATTATTGTTAAATAGAAAAACGAGTACAGTGGGTGTTTTCATGTAAAAAGACAATGAACGGTGTTTGGAGGGGCTTAAAAAGTGGGGAAATATTTTTTTTTGTCTCCTTATGCATTAACGTATTAAACATTTGTTTGGTAAACCACCTCATATCATAGACATAAACAAATACTGTTTTAACCCTTTGACGAACCTAGGCAAAAATGCTTGCCCAAGTATTTTTGAAACCTACACTGACAATGGAGGTATCCCGACCCGGACTTGCAGATCTGAATAAACCTTAGATATGTTGTAGAGAATAAAGTTTGCAGGGATTGTTTTAGGTGTCCAATCTCATATTTAGGCGCAACTAAGTGGGGCAAAAAATTACCCCATTTTACGTTTTTTTCGGTTAATTTTGTTCTATTTGAATTAACTATAGAAAATTTGGTGTCAAATGAAAGCTTTTTTGAAGACACATTCCCTGTTGTACAAATTATGTCTAAAGAGTTTCTTGTTATTCCAAAAAAAAAATGTGTTTTGAGTAACATTAAATCTGGCTTTTTATTAACCCTCTAACCGGCTAGCCCGCCTCCATGTGGGGTATTTTAAATTTGACATAAGTGCGCCAAATGAGTGTTATGATAAGAACTTAAGCTATTTCGATAGAAAACCGAATTTTCAAAATTTTTTGTATATTCATTTTTATGTGCATAGCACGGTTTCGGTTTCGAGAAAGCGTTAAAGTTAAAACTTCAAAAAATAACTATTTTGAAATGAACACAATTTTCAAAAATCTTGAAAACATATTTATGTTGACGGAAAACCGTTGGTAATAAACAAAAAGTAAGATTGAAGGTTAAACTTTCAAGGCCAGCTCTAATTTTGGTACAAGGACATACATGATCCCAAAAGGATAACTGTAAAGGACATCGTCTTAACTTGGAAATTTATGGACTGATTTTATGAAATTTGCCAGAACGATTATATTAGGTATTATAATGCCTAATTATTCGTAAAGCCTTTAAGTTAAGGCCAATTTCGCGTTTTTTGTAAAACAAAAATCGTCATATCTTCTTAACTAAAAGCATTAAAAGGGTTATTTTTGGACTGTAGGTATATCTTGGTAAGGGAATATTTAATGAATAAAGTTATTTATTTTTATGGATTAGTTTTTAGTTTTTGAGATTCTCTTAACTATTTTCACCTATATCGCATAAAATAGGCAACGAAAAAAAATGTTGTTAGAAGAACTCGTTCGACAGGAACAAGTGGTATAAATTTCATTTTAAAAAAGCTTAGACCATTTGAGTGTTAACTCTTCTGTCTTGTTTGGGTCAAAATGACCCAATTTTGAAAAACATAGTTAAAAACTATACTTAAAACAACTGTTTTCCAGTAAGATTCGGTTTTATATATATTTTATATTCTTTTGCCTTATAAAATGCATTCATTACTGGAAGCAGCGACTAGAGTGCCTGTAGCCGCACCAGTCAATTATATGGAGTTTGCATTTTAAAAATTTAAATATTTAAGCTTGTGGTTGCTAAATCCAGCGTTGTAGCTGTTGCAGGTGATAGAGGTGGTAGCAGTGATACTACAAATAATATTCGCACATACATCTTTTCAAAAAATATCCCAAAAAATTACAATAATTGAATTATTCAAAAGTTTTATTGATTTTTTTATTCTTGAAATTTGTTTATTATTTTGAAAATGTGTACTTTTTTTATGATTTTCCTCCAATTTTACGCAATTTTTTGTAAAATAAAATTATTGTATAATAAATAAAAATCTTCGAGCTCAAGGTCGAAGATTTTTATTTATTAAATATTGAAAGGTCGAATAAATACAACTTCAAAATAAAATTATTGTTTTATAAAAAATTTAACAAATTTTTGCGGATTTAAAAATGCATGTTTTGCGTAAAGTTTCTGTCAAAACAAGCTTTTTTAATTCTAGAATGTAGTAAATTTACAAAAAAGTTTAAAATTTTTATTTGATTTTTAAGCATTTTTAGTGTAAAATTACACATTATGTGTGCACAAACTTACTCTTCATCATGTGTTTTTTTTTTGCGTTTACACACCTAGAGTAAATTTACCAAATTTATTGTAGGAGTACAGTTTTCTACTATAAGTTGGGTAAATTTCAACAGAAATTAATTAGAGTGTGTAGACAAATCTAATTTTGAGCGAGTTACTTTTTATTTCCAAATACCACTTATATCTGTTATCGATTATAAGTTTTATTCTATAAGAGGTTTAAATAAACTAAGAGTACATTTTTTTTCTTAACTTTACTCAAAACAATCGTTGTGTGTAGCTATTTTGCGGCCAATTTTTCGGATGATTTTGCACTTGTAATGACAATACTTAATTTTATTCAGTGGGAACCAAAATGCTGAAAAAATAATCCAAATCCCATTGGTCTTTCAAAAGTTATTAAGATTTATTTAAGAAAAACCCACCAAACAAATTTGTGAAAAGTTTTTAAAATCCTAATAATAAGATATACGCTATAGGCCGGGTCGATTTGTATGGATGCAAAAAAAATCGCTTAACGTTCAAGGAAAATCGTATTGTAGGGATCAAAATAAGAAACTTTGCCGAAGGAACCATACCTCTAAAACGAATTCTGATGTCCCGACTTTTGACCCGTAGGGTGAAATTTTGAAAAATTCCACTTTGACCCATTTAGAGTGCCCCAATTGAATCCAACCCAATCGAATATAATTTATACATTCATCTGCTAGAGCGTCTTCCGGAGAAGAAATAGAGACCCTAATCTTGAAAAGACTCCTACCACTTTCTGAAATAGCTCTATCCCGAGATTAGTACATTTTGCTATAAAAACACTGCTAAAACGGACCTCTTTCAACTTAAATTTCAACCCCTTAACGGTCACCTAGAATGATGATTTATGCATTAATCTGCTAGCGCGTCTCCCGGAGAAGAAGTAGCTCCAATAATCTTGGAGAGATTCCTCCTACTTTCTGAAATATCAAAGTAGGCTTTTTCAAAATTTGACCCTTTGGGTCAAAAGTCGGGACATCAGAATTCGTTTTAGAGGTATGGTTCCTTCGGCAAAGTTTCTTATTTTGATCCCTAGAATACGATTTTCCTTGAACGTTGAGCGATTTTTAAATCGACCCGCCCTAATACGCTATCATTTTAATGATACTATTTTTTAATATCATCTCTTAAAAGTGTTTTCAATTTGTAATTATAAAAAAAAATTATTTACAAAAAAGTTATAGTATGACTTTTAATGATTTCAAAATTGGGCCACTTTGACCCATCAAACAGGCCAGAAGTGTTAAGTAATAGTACTCGTATTAGGCTTAAAATAATGCATAGTGATGCCTATTTAATTTAAAAAAATACGGGTCTCTTTTTTCTCCTTTACAATATATCCAGAAAACAGATTTAGTCGTTGTTAACGTGTTTGTTGACAATCGTGTTAACATCCGCGAAATCACTTGTGCGAGAATTTTCTGAATTTTTGCATTGAAACGGCATTTTAATTCGTCCTTTGAAACTTTTCAATAAACCAATAAAAGCTTACATAAGATTTTATGAAAAATATCGTTTTATTTATTAAAAATTTCATTCAATCAATGAGAAATTTCATTAAAAAACTAGTCTCATAAAAAATATGAAGCTTTTCGTTAATTTTGAGATCATTTTCGTTAACTTTATGAAAAAAAGTTTCATTAGTTTACTAAAAACTTTCATTATTTTTCGTGAATACAAAGAGTATACAAATATTTTTGTTATCTTTTTCTTGTAGATAGAGTTAAATGTCAAGTATAGAATTTCAAAATTTCTATTTTCTACAGAATTCTTTACGATTTTACTTGACAACAGTTTCAATGCATAGATGAAAGGCAAATAAATGTTTCTTCACTTTTTTAACTCATTTATGCCCGTAATTTCAAGCAATAGATACGGTGCTTAGATACCTACCGAATACACGAACAAAATCGGGTAGGTATCTATTGCTTAAAATTACGGGCATTAATTGTCTATAGATACGTTTTTTTTTAAATATATGAATAATCTAATGAAGCCTTTAAGCTAAATATGGGTGCTTCAATATATTCTCATACAATCGCTTATTACCTTAAACTTCGCAATTTCGCTAAATATATTTAAGCATTTCGGAGTCCTCAAAGATTGTCAAAAAGTAATCTTTATTCCACACCAAAAATATCAATATTTGACAAGCGAAATGAAGTGCAAGAAGATGACATTTGGAGTAAATTTTTTTTCACATTATTTGATGGATCACAAATCTGAAAAATGTAATTTAAACCAAATCGCTACGACAAAAAATGCGTAGTTGTCAAAGGGTTAAAAAAACCTCTTACAACTTGCCTTACAAATACTTGTATAAATTATACTTGGTACTTCACAACTTGGTAGTGGTTTTTCTTAAGAAAAAAATAAATATACATTTTTTACTTGAGTTGTCTGTCATTCGCACGAAACATTTTTTTTTTCAAAGTATCTGCCTGTTTGCTGCATATTTATACGATGCTTTATCTATAATATTAAATCTAAGAAATACTTATACATAATTTTATATACAATTTTGTATTTGTAATGAAATAAACTCCAATGCTATCTATGTATAAGCAGCTACTGTAAATGCTGTTTAAAACACTTGTAAAAAAAATGTTAGTTGGAATCAAAAAGAATTTTTAGAAATAAAAAAACAACATGTGAAAATCTCACTGTACAATAAATCGTACATTGGCTTTAAATTTTTCTAATATTGACAAATTTTGAAATTTTTTTACTAACCCTTAGCTGTGAGTGTAAATCTATGAGGCTGTCTACAAATACCTACTACCATAAGCAAATATAAGATTATGGTGGGCTTAAATGTACCATTATTTTTTATTATTATTTTTCTAAATTCATGAGGGGGTTTTTCTTGTAGTGTATGTATGGTACTACGAAATATGCAAGTATACCATTCATGCATATTTGGTGTCAGTATCAGAAAAAAATAATGAAAAAAATACGTTTAAATATTATTTCTAGGGCAAGGAATTTCATGCAAATGCATGCTTGAAGTCAGTAGCCCAAAATCGATTTTGACCAAATACTTTTTCAAATCAAAGAATTTGCAAAAAAATTGGCATCGATTTGATGTTGCATATTTTTGCATATTTTGTTATACATATCTTAGCATATTTTGTTATATATGCATATTTAATGGATAATTTGGAATTTTTGTTGCATATTTTCAATTTAATTGCATAATTTTGCATTTTTTGCAAAAATTAAACGTATGTTTTAATTGAAAATAAGCAAAAAAACATTTATAACCCTAAACATAGCATCTACTTTTCATTTGATAGACATTTATATTACAGTTCTTTTTTGAAAACTCAAAAATTTTTTGATTTTTTATGCATATTTCTGTAATTTTAATTAATATTAATTAGTTTTTTTTTGCGCATATTTTGATAAAAATGCACATTTTAACTATTTTTCTTTGGATACTTTAATGCATATTTAAAGCTCATATTTTCCTCATTTAGTTACATAAAATTCCTTGCCCTAATCATTACACTTGAAGTATTATTTGGGTTTTGTTTAAGCATACATATGAAATTCTAAACTTATTTTTTATCACTGCAGCTGGAAAAATATTTATTTTGTATTAATTTCGGGCAAAACTAATTGTAATGTAGAAACAAATTTATACGAAAAACCTACGCCAACTCTAATTTTATTGAAACTATATTCAATTAAGATCTGATAACAAGAAATTATGCTTATTGAAACGAAGATCAAGTTAGATTTTTTTAAGATTATAGCGAAATAGTTTACGAAATAACACAGTAAAAAATACAAAATCTAAGAAAAAGGTTGCATAACAATTTATACTGCACAGACAAGGGAGGTATCCCGACACGAACCCGCAGATCTTAAAAACTTTATATATATTGTAGAGAATAACAATTTAAGTGACACGTATTTTTTTAAGCTGCCCAATATCATGTTTGGGGGGTAACTAAACGGGGTAAAAAATTAGACCATTTTTTCATTTTTTGGATTTGATTTGCTCTATTTTAAAGTAACATTAAATGTGACTCTTTATTTAGGAATTTGAGTTGTATTAAGCTTAAAAAAATAATGCATCGTAATGCCTATTAAATTTAATTGAGGTGGTGTCTGTGCTATTCCCGATATTCGTTATCGTTCGGTTTTTATGCGACTTTTTCAGAACAGCTTTTTCCCTTATATTTAAAATAATTCAAAAATGTGCTCACTCTGTGTACAAGATGTAGGCAGTATGGGTATCGAAATGTTTATTTTCATAACTACTTTAGCCCTGTGCACAGGCAAATCTAATTTTTTGTAAAGTTCAGACATGTTTTCATACAAAAAAAGCTGATTTAATCTACAGCATATAATTCATTCAAATCATCGGGTTCGTCTAGGGATACCTGCCTTGTAAGCCTTTTACATAATTTTCTGGCTGAGAAGGTTTTCTAAGGTTAACACTCCGATTATGTTGAAACTTGGATATGTTGTAGAAAAAAATCTAAAATTGATCTGTTTCGGCTTTTAGGCTTCCTTAAATGCTAATAATACACTGAGAGAATTATTTGCATGATATCAATGAATTTTTGCATTGAACCAATGAAGTTGCACTGAAAGTTATCCATTAAAACTTTTCATTAAATTAATACAAGTTTTCATTCACTCAATTAAAAATTTCATTCAAAACCAGTTTTATAAAAAGTGTGAAGCTTTTCATTAATTTTAAGAAATTTTTTGTTCACTTCATGAAAAAAGTTTCGTTATTGAAAATTTTTAAATTTTTTTTTTGAATTTTTTGCTTTTCATTCTCACATGATATGAAATCAAGAATTCAATAAAAAAAAAGTAAGTATGTGGTTTTAAAGCACCTTATCTTCACTTTTAAATAAAATATTCACGTTAAAAATGTCAATTTTAAGTTTTTTTAAAATACAGTTTTTTTACTTAACTGCTTCAAAACCCCATACTTACTTTTAGACCAGACATGGGGAAGAAACTTTAACTCCAGTATATCATAAATTAATGAATTTGAGGAAATATGGCTAATTTTCTTAGTTGCTCTTATTCCCTTTCATAAACAAAACAATTTTCAAACAAATTGTGATGCACATTTATGAAATGCCAGTTTAAAATTCTTAACTAAAGTGGATTTGCTTTAACAAAAAAATTTGAAATTGTCTTTTTTTCCGAACCATTATTTCTATTTGATTAAAAAAAAGTTATTTAAGAGTGGAAATAAAGTGATTTGACCAATTGTTGGACTACACTTTTCAGAAAATATTAATTGCAATTTAGAAATTTCATTTAAATTTCAGAAAATGTCAACTGAAATTCAGAAATTTTATTTGCAATAAAATAGCAAGTGAATTTCAGAATTTCCATTTTAAATTCAGAAAACCTCAATTGAAATTTTGATTTTCAATTTGAAATTAAGAAAATATCAATTGAAATTTTTAATATCCATTTTAAATTCAGAAAATGCTTATTCAGATTTTCCGTTTGAAGTTCAGAAAACATCAATTCAAATTCAGAAACACACATCAATTATAATTCAGAAAAGAACTATTGCTATTCAGAAAATATCATTTGATTTCAAATTATATTTTCTGAATTTCAATAGATATTTTCTTATTTTCAAATTAAAATCAAAATTTAAATTGAGGTTTTATGAATTTAAAATGTAAATTCTGAAATTCACTTGCGTTTTATGAATTTCAAATGAAATTTCTGAATTTAAGTTGACATTTTCTGAATTATAGTTGTAAATTCTGCATGATATCAATGAATTTTTGCATTAGATATATGAAATGTTTCCAGTGACACTCGTCCATTAAAACTTTTCATTAAATTAATGGAGATTTTCATAAAATCGTATGAAAAAATTCATGTTATTTATTGAAAATTTTATACGCCTAATAAAAAAGTTTCATTAAAAACAGTTTCATAAAAATAATGAAGCTTTGCTTGCTATGCGGTTTAAGAAATTCTTCATTCACTTAACGAAGAAAACTTTAGTAGTTTAGTGAACAATTTCATTAAAACTCGTCCAAAAGTCATGGGACTCTTAAATTAGACCTACAATTTTTGCCAAAATATTTTTTTTTAAAGTTTTATAAAAAACAATTTTGTCTACATTTAGCATTTTTACATGAAATAGTTGACAACGCATTGTACAGTTCTCGTATGTAAAATATGTCGATGTGTTAATGTAAAAATGACCTAACTCGATTATATTTTAAAATGTATTTAAATGCATTTGTGTTGTTGTCAGTAATGATTAAAAATTGCATTTAAAGAAATTTTATAATCCATTCTTTTATTGAACAATTGAGTTAGGGCCTTTTTACATTCAGCCATAAATATTGTAGTTAAACTATATTTTAGTTCAATAAAACTTATAAAAATCACGTAGAATGTCAAAAATTTCCTTGATAGATGGGCTTTTTTTACTATTTTCTCGAAATTTCATATGAAATTCAAGGGTTTTAGTAGTAGTACTTTACACATACATACTTTACTGAATTGTTCTATCTGGCGCATGTCAGACAATATTGAAAAAATGCTGGGTATTTTGTTTTCTATAAAATACACAAGAAAAAAAACCGCCTTGTAATATGACAGTCATTTGTTTTAACTTTTTAAGTTTAAAACTCTGTTTTATGTTTTCTATAAACTTCTTTAATGTGAAAAACATTTCATTCACTCATTCATTCATCCTTTCCATGTTGTAATGTAAAAATATGCTGCTGTTTTAACAGCTGCCTGTCAAGACTTTTATTTCATGTTGTATCCATCCACATGTACTATAATTTTCCTATACTACTTATTTTAACTCTTGTGTCCTGTTCAAAATTATACTCCAACTGTTATGTTTGTTGGGTCAAACTGACCCAATTTTAAAATCATTAAAAATCATGCTATAACTTGTTTGTAATTAACTATTTTTTTCTTTCAAAATAACAAATTTTGGAAACTTTTAAGTGATCATAGTAAAAAATAGTTGCATTAAAAGTAAAATATATGGGATATTCTCAAAAATATTTAATTATTATTTTACACGATAATAAACCATTATATAGAGACTTCAAATCCGTTTGCTTGAATCACTTTCTGCAAGGGGAGCAATAGATATGGTGGTTTAAATTTTAAAATTTTAAAAAATACCAAAATTTAAGTTTTTGATTGAATTAAAAAAAATTTCGCAGATGTATACTAGAGTGTCCCAAAAAATGTTTGTTGCTTGCTCAAGCTCAATTTTAATACTTATGGGGTAAAGTATTTTGGAGATTTTTTAGAAGACTTTTAGAGGTCGCGAAAATTCATTTTCCCCAAAAATCTATGTTTCATTAGGTTTTTTGAATTATATTTATAACTTGCTCAAAAACAAAAAAAATTTATTAGCTTCTGAATCAATATTTTTAAATATAAATGTCCAAACTTTATTTTTATGTGCAAAAACCATATGTTTATTTAATGCTTTTGTACAAATATTAAATTTATTCATAATTTTGAAAAAGCGCTTTATAACTTTTAAATTTTCTACAAAAACTGAAGAAACTAAAGACGCAGTTTAAAAGTTTGATAAATTCTAAATAATTTTGTTCTTACTGTTCCAGACTTTTGCCCATTAAAAGCTTTGTTGAAAGCCCAAATAAAAAAATTAAAAGAATGGAAAAAGTTTCAAACGATTTTTCGACTTTGCGTAACGATAACAATTAGAAATATAGACCTAAACATAATCAAACATACAATCTATTCTGAAGTAGAAAAATTTCGAAATTTATTGACAAATACTATCAGTTTCAAAGGAATTAAATATTTTTGACATTCCAATGATTTTAGAAACTTTCCTTAAAATTTTTATTGGTTTTTTAATAACTTTAGAACAACTAACGGAACAATAACTTTAGAACAACTAACGGAAATCACGAAAACAAATTTCTTCTCCAAACTTTAAAATTTTTTATAAATATCGAATGTTCTTTGCAAACTTAACAAAAAATATAATTACATTTATTAAAATCTCTTATATCTTAAAACTTATAAGCGCTATATGGGAGTAAAAAGTCACGCGATCAAAGCGTGATTTTTCTACAGATAAAAAAATCTGAATATGAATACTATGATATAGATTTAAAACATTTGAAATCAAAGCAAACTTGGTTGAAAAATATGAAAATATTGGGTCAAAATGACCCAAACATAACGCATAAATTTGGCATTGAGGGAAACAATTAATAAACTTTTTGAAGAAATGGATTTAACTCATTAATGTCACGTCATATAACCGCTGGACAGTTTTAAAGCAATTTTTTTTTTTTTTTTTAAAAGAGAAGCAACACTCAGGAAATTCTTCCTATTAATTAATGTGTTGCTTTCTTTGGAAAGGGGATAGTGGAGAGATGAAAGGTGGTGAAAGATGAAGTGCTTCAAACATGGCAACACTGTAATTGCTCGAGATGGTAAGTCTTAGAACAGTTGTTGGTCGCCACCTGATGTAGAGTTGGCGAATTTATTGAAGCTTTTTGTTTCATAGCCCTGATTCATTATTTTACTTCGGTGGCGTTAAGTGCTATGGGAACACCGAAGTTGGGCGCAGCGATACTTATAAGTGATAGAAAACACATACATATTATTTTTCTATATTGATGTTGTCGTCACCGGGAATCGAACCCGGGACCATCTGTGTAACAGTCCAACGCGCTAGCCATTACACCACAACGCCCAGATATGCATATAGAAGGATGGTTCATTACGAAATGTTTGCAATTTATTTGTCTTAAATCACCCTTTGGTTTAAATGTTGGCTACCAACGTTGAAATTTTGACAGCATTTAAATCCCATTTTAAAAATTTTAATTTTGTGAACAAATCTTGATTCAAAAATATATGAAAAATTATATTGTTTAAGTAAACCGATTTTATAAATTTTTTGGGCAAAATATCGTGGTTTTTGACCGTTTTTTAAATTTGACATGTGGCCATCCTGACGATATAATTTTATATAAGTTTCATAGTATTTTAATAAAAACCACCCATTATTTAAGTTTAGCTCGATCAGTCAGATTTTTAAAAATTATATACAATCGATGAACTGATTTCTAGCAAAAATATACATTTTCAAATTTTTTCATCAACATAGTAAAGATTAAGATTTTTTTATGTTTTTCAAAAAATTTGAAAAAAGCTACATCAAAATAGGTCAAAAATAGATTTTTTCCAATAATTATTTGGCAACTTTGGATAACAATTTTTCAAAATTTTTTTTACTCGCGATTGTTGTCAGTAAAGAAAATAACTACGTTTAAATGTACTGGGTCGAAAAAGGAACTCTGAGTCGAAAATGAATTAATTACTGGAAACCAGCAGTTTTAACAATAATTTTTTAACTTTGTTTTTCAAAATTGAGTCATTTTGACCCAAACAGGACAGAAGAGTTAATACACATAAAATAGTAAGTACAATGTACCCCTGGTATAACGAGTAAAGTATAGTACAGAAGTACATACTTTGGTATGTCTGTGTTTTTTAGGAGGGATACAACAAGGTGGCCGGATGACTCTACATATGCTTTTCTTTCTTTTGTTGTATGTACATATAATATATTCTTATATGGGAGAGGAGGAATGAATTGAACGTCGAACGAACGTTAAAAACAACGTGGCTGCGGATTTCCGTTTTGCATATGTTTAAGTTTCATTGTATTTAATGTTTATTTTTTTATTTTTTTTATTATTAATGTTGGTATTTTCTATTTTTCATATATTTTTTAATACATAATGTACATACCATACGTTCGCTCTCTGTGTATCTTATTTTTATATGCATAAAATTATTTTTCTTCTGTTTTATAAAAAAAAGGTATAAAAAAGCAAACACAAAATTCACATTAAAAACAAAACAAGAACCTATTATTCATAAGGGATAATAACAGAATGGTTTTTGAATGTCAAGTTTTTGTATTATGAGTGGTAGACATAAGATAAGAATTAAAAGGATTTCTGTAGAATATTTTAGATAATAACGACAAGGATAAAAGGATATGATGGAAAGAACAGGATAAAAGAAAAATAATTTTATTTATTTATTGTAGGTTTATGTATTATATATAGGGTGATCAATTAATCGACATTTTTCGAAACCCGGTTTGAAATTTGAATAGTTGAAATTTAAAAAAACCGGTTTCGGTTTCTGAAATTTGGAAAAACCTGGTTATACTACTTTTTAATCCTTTGTCAAGTCTTAAATAAAGTCTTTTATATGAGTAATTTTTAAATCAAAAAGAACTCTTATGCATAAATTGCTTTTATAAAAAACAATGATTCTTTAAGAAAAATTTTCAGAACATTCTGTTTTTAACATGGAATTTTCTAAATTTACAGTTTCTGATATGCTAAACTAAAAAGGAATAGTTTAAAAATATCGGTATATTCGATGCTAGAAAACTTAACTTTTTGGAAAAACGACAACGTACAAAAAATCGGTTTACACCGGTTTTAAAAAACCGATATAAACCGTAGTATAATAGCAAAAAGAAATACTAAAAATTTACCAGTTGTGGACTTAAACATATCCTATCGATAAATTGATCTATAGTACTGGGGTCACGGTTGCTAATTTAGCTATTTTCCGGCTAGATCTAGCCATTTTATCATTGTATCTAACCGGACGACTTATCCATTATATTTTACCCTAGCCATTTAACGCCAGGCTTTGCAGTTAGTTTGATTCAAAAGTGTTTGAATTTTTATGAGTTTAAAATTTTGTGACAAAATTTAAAATTTTCGACAAATTATATTTGCATTTGATTTTTACATTAGATTTAAAATTACGGCTTTTGTAAAATTTTACCATTATGGTTCCCGATTCATTGCGGTTATTTAGGGGTAACGATATTTCAGCAATTTCGGTAACGGGTTTTTGAGCGATATCGATATTTTGACTTATTTTGGTAACGGTATTTTAGCGGTAACAGTATTTTAGTTATATCGGTAACGTTATTTTAAGGCTTACTGCTTTTCAGTTATTTCGGTTACGGCAATTAAGGGGAAACTTTATTTCAGTTATTCAGGTATCGGTAATATCAAAGCAAACCGATATTTGTATATGTATTATGCCCGATTTCCAATGACTGTCTAGTTTATGATCAAACTTTTCAAAAAATATATCAATTTACAGCGATTATGTGTTCTGTTCTTGTCAGATTATTTCGGTAACGTTATTTTAAGAATGGCGCTATTTCAATTATTTCGATAACGGTATTTTAGTTATAACGATGTTTTAGTTATTTCGGTAACGGTATTTTAAGGATATCGGTATATCAGTTTTATTAGCAACTGTATTTTTCGGATAACGGTATTTCCATTATATCGGTAACTTTATTTTAGGGACAACGATAGTCAGTTGAAAGGGTTTTGGAATAGATAACGGTATTTTAGCGGTATAGCCTGACAACAATAATTATGGAAAAGTGCTTTCCGCCATATTTGAATTTTAAAATTTTGATTAAAGATTTGTATTTTAAAAAAAGTAATTAAAATCCAAATTAGTATCGTACATAAAAAAAAAGTCCGTAAAGTTAGCAAAAAAGTTAGTTGATTCGGCAACTCATTTCCTTGTAGGTGGGAAAAGTAACAGGTTTCTAATATGGTTACATGGTTTGAAAAAGTAATATAAATAGATTTTCATAAAAAAATTTATATAAAAAATTATTACAAATATTTTTTTTTATGAAATACATAATGGTATTCGAACCTGGGGTCTCTGGTTGCTAACAATTAGTTATCCGAGAACTCTACCAACTAAGCTATCGATACATATAATATATGATTGCTTAAAATGTAAATGAATTATTGTACTTCGTTTTTTCGTTCGTGATATAAAAAATATATCCCTTACCCTCATGCTTACGAAAAATCACAAAGTAATGTGTCTATAAATAGATATTCAAAAAGATATTTAAATAATTACTTTACGTTTATAATGCACTTGAAATTGATGATCGGTAAGTTATTATTTTATGTTTTAAAGTAATGTGAAAGGTAATAAAGTATTATTACAAAGTAATCCATGACTGTTCAAGTTTCGGTAACTCATTACTTTATGTTTTAAATTAATGTTGAATTTAAGGAGTATACATTACAATGTAATGCATTATGTTACCAACTATTGGTAACTCATTACTTTATGTTTTAAATTAATGTTGAATTTAAAGAGTATACATTACAATGTAATGCATTATGTTACCAACTATTAATAACTCATTACTTTATGTTTCAAAGTAATGATGAATGTAAGGAGTATTGCTTACAAAGTATTGTATTATGTAACCCATTATCGGTAACCCCTTACATTTTTGTTGGAAAATAATGATACAGGTAAGGAGTTTGCATTACAAGGTAATGCATTACTTTATCGCACCCATTACCAAAGTTTTCCTGGGTTTAGTTGATATTTTAGATTTTTTTCATAAGATATGTAAATTTGTTAAATTTTTTCATCCTGCTGAGAAATTTTTTCGCCCTCGCTAACAATAGTTAAATTTTTTTTTAATTAAGCGTCTACGGGTTTTTTTACGTCAATGTCTTTTGTTTTGAAAACAATAATACTGAAACTTAACAAAAACAAATTACTAAAGAATACTTACAAATATTTTAAATTTACATACGTATGCATAACAAAAATTCAGTCAAGTCTAACTTTGATTCATAATACAATGGAATATAATATTTCAACTCATATGCAGCAGCATTACTTTAACTTTAAATACCCATATTTCAAAGTCTCGTTTTGCATATTAAATGCAAAAAATGCAAAATTCCACCACAGGAGAAAAAAAAAACGGTGTATTGTAATAATGATGTATTTGTGTTTTTGTTCGCTATTTTAAATAAAGGCAACAAAAAAAAAAAAAAAAACAAAAAACCATATGACTGTGAATAAATTTTGAAAAAAACTAGGAATATGTAAAAAAACACAAAGTTTGTTGAAATGACGCATAGTTCAAAATACTCGTACAAACACATGACTGACTGGGTGGATTGGTTGGTTAGACAGAGACTACGTAGAATACGCTTAAAATAAGGTCTGGCGATTTTAAATTGAATTTGTTTTGTTTTCATTTTATTCTGCTGTTGTTTTATTTTCAAACAAAAAATTATTTGCATAATTTAACATTTTACTATATGTAACAATTGTTTTTGTAAAAGTAAAACAAAAGTTGTATTAAATGAGTGTTAAAAAAGTCTTTTTTGCTTTTAAAAAAAATATGTTAATTGAAATTTAAATATGCTTACAAATTTTATGAGTTAAATGATGGACAATGCTTTTTTGAACAGTAAAAGTTCCAAAGACTTTCAACTCATTATCAGAGAAGACAAAAATAACCAAAATTCAATGTATTTGAAGCTAAAAAATATTGTTAAAAACTAAAGTAAAAAACTTGGAATACCAACACTTTTTTTTAAGAAAAGTTCAAAATTAATAGAAAATTTATATTTTATGAGTAAAAATGGGATTTGAAGTCAGAAAATCTTCAAAAAAGCAATTACAAGCCTAAAAATTTTAAGAAAAAGCTATTTTAAAGCTCAAAATCGATAATTCCAATTATTGGTTTGGCGCATACGCCAAAATGTTGTCATCGAGAAAAACGATGAAGAAGATGAGCATATTTTAATTTTTGTATGCAAAATTGGCAGGGAGATTAAAGTTAATAAGGTATATCTCAGATATGACACGATATATCGCGAAACGCGTTAGGGAATCAGAAAGGGAATATTATTTACATTATATATAAACCATTCCTAACCCAATTTGTTCGGATCAAAACAATAATAAGCGGACGAAATGGGTGAAAAAAGCTAATATGTCTTCTTTGCTCATTATTGAACAAGTATAATATATATAAGCAATAAATTTCCAGTTGAAAGAGGAGTACGACAAGGATGCGTGCTCTCCCCATTTCTTTTTAACATCGTTCTTGATATTGTAATGGAACAATCGATGGAAGGTGATCGTGGTATAGCTTTTGGGCTGCAGGGCAGATTAGATGATTTAGATTATGCCGACGACATATGTCTTCTGTCACATAACTCCAATAACATGCAAACCAAACTAAATATACTTGTTGAAAATGCATCCAGAGCTGGTCTTAAGGTAAACATATCTAAGACAAAAACATTGCGTATTAACACCAACAACACCGAGCCTCTAAAAATTTTAGATCCCACTACCAGATGTAGACAAGTTTTGCTATCTCGGTAGTGTAATAACTACATCCGGTGGTAGCAATTAAGATATAGCTTACCGCATTGTCAAAGCAAATTAATCATTTGGCTCATTAATTAAAGTGTGGAAGTCCAATCGTATAACTCTTCGCACGAAAATAAAACTTTTTAATTCGAATGTAAAATCAGTTTTACTATATGGATGTGAAACATGGAACATAACAAGTGAAGACTCAAATGCACTCCAGGTTTTTGTTAACCGTTGTTTGCGAAGAATTTTACGTGTTTTTTGGCCTACAACAATTTCAAATAATGATATATGGCGAAAAACCCAACAAAATCAAATCATGTTAGATATCCGCTTGAAAAAGTTTAACTGGCTGGGTCATACGAAATGGATAAAAAAGCTAATTTGTCTTCTTTGCTCATTACTGAACAAGTATTTCGTTTTCAACAGGGCCGAATTACGGCATTCGTGATCGTAATTTTTCGATTAAAATAAATTTTCTATTTCCGAAAATTAAACATTTTAAAGAAATTTTTTTGACCAGGGATGTTGTAGTTCGTCCCTTGATTAGAGATAAAAGAAAAACTTCATATTTTCAGTATTAGTATTTTTGTAATTACCCATTGAAAAAAACGGTTTTCGAACGTTTTCACTCGATCACGAATGCCGCAATTTGGCCCCAGTACTTTTAAACGGCTATCTTTTTTTACTGGATAAATATAATTAACTGGTTCAAAACCTTAAAAATAATTCAACATCTCAACTACAATAGTGAATATGGAACATTTTTATGCAGGGTTGCCAAATAATAATTTAAAAAATACACCTTTGACCTCTTTTGAGGAGACCTTTTGCAAAAATTATTTAAAAATAAAAAAGAAATCATACCCTTTCATATTTTTGATTGTTGTGTTGATGCTTAACTGGTAACCGATTTTGGCGCATATGCTGAGGCAGTCAAAAAACTTTAATTGCGAACTTTACACAAAACTTAAAAAATAATGGTACTTTGATATTTGACGCTTTTAATAGTATAAAATCTTGTCATTCATTTGAGCCATTACATTTAAATTTTGAACTGTTTGTTCAAAACTTATGGTTACATTTGTAAAATTTGTTTTGCATATTTTTAAATTAATAAACCAGTTAAGAGGTTAAAAATTAGTTCATCAATTGAAGGGCTTATTGTAAAAACTTGATAAGCCACATTTATTGTTTTATAGATTTTCGTTGTTTTCTAGACGTCCATTGATTAATATTTAATAAAAGTCTTTCTTAAACACTTATTTACAAGTACTTAGAGTATAAACGTGCTGCAAAAGTCATATTTTTTGCATCGTTTTAACATTTAAAAGGCAAACACAAACTAAAAATAAAATGTGGTTTATCAAGTTTTTACAATAAGCCCTTCAATTGTGTATAATTTTTGAATATCTGGCCGATAGGACAAAGAATTTTTCAAATACAAAAAATCTAAAATATTCCAAAATTTATTCTGTTTTCATTCAAAGTTTAAATAATGGCTGGTTTTTGTTAAACTACTATAATCAAGGAAATGAACTTCATGGACTAAAAAAAGTTTTTTTAGGCGCCTGTAATATGCATGAAAAATCTTTAAACATGGACTGGTAATGAAAAAATATATGCACTTATAATTTTTATTTTATTAAAACCAAAAGCATACAAATGAATAATATAGTTTTATTTAGGCCAAATTTTTGAAATGTCAGTTAAACTCGGCTTAGTTACACAGACAACGAATTTTGTCTGCCATTTCCAAGATTATTAACTAAAAATTGTCGGAACCACTTCATTTTGTTTAGAATTTTGTCCATTATTATAACAAAATAAAATAAATCACATTTCAGAAGCGCAGTATTCCATTTATAAACTTCGTTAATCTTAGTTTAAAGATAAACCACATCCCAAAAACTAGGCCTAAGTCTCTTCAAAATGTATAGAGATAAAATACATTTTAATTAAATAAAATTTCAAACATAAAATTAAATTTATTTGTTGTCAAAAGTTTTTGACCATAGAAGATTTTTGCTCAACGTCAACGGTTGTGATCAGTGCAAGTTTAAACGATTGTTTGTTGTGTATTGATTTTCTGAGTTTTATTAAAAATGATCGCAATTTCAATTGAAAATGGTGCAGAGGGCGCTTCGGGCAAAACATTAAAAAAAAAATTTATGTATTTTACACTGATAGAAAAAAGTTGGTGAAAATGTTTGCTAAAAGTACTAAAAAATTACTTTGCAGAAAAAACTGCTAAGATGAGCAAATTTTTTTTTTACTAAAAATTTGTAAGATAAGAATAACAAAAATAAATCTATTGAATCAACGCATTTTTAGTTATATTTGCGATAAATTTATGTTTATTGGAAGTAACAAATTAATCTGCTACAATCATGTTTTTTTTTTAGTGTGCGCTAAGTTTTAAGACAATCTGTATTTAAGCTAAATATTTCCACTTTATATAGATTTTTAAACATGTGCTTATTTTCTTTTGAAAACAAAGTCTCAAGTTATATGACATATTTTTTCATTTAATTAGTCTTTATATTAATATTAAAAACTTTACAGAAAATATATTTCCTTTGTATATAATCTACATAGACTATTTATTATATACAATATACGCAAATATTTTATTAAGCAGATATATCAAATAACTACTTTAACTTTATATGTACAGCATCCATATCTTGTCTTCTTCGTCAGCATCATCAGCATCATCATCATCAGAATATTCAAGTTTTCAAACTGAGTGATGTGTATAATGTTCTTTATTGTACTTTCCCGATTAAAAAAATTGTATATGGAGCTTTATGTAGTCCTATTTCTATGTGACCCTATATATAATGTTATTAAATTTCATCAGAAATATGGGCCCATATATTATTATTATAAATATCCAGTACAATTGTATCCGTATTATGGTCCGATAGCATTTTATTAGATTGTATCAGTTTTATTCCTAATTGTACGAGTTTATATCTAAAATATATGTTAAAATCAAATAATATTGTATCCGGATTTTGACCTGATATAATTGTATATGATTTTATGTAAGCTGATATATCTAAATGTAATTAGATCCGGGTTTTAGTCTGGTAAAATTGCATTTAATGTTACTTTTTTGTATATGATTGTATGAAAATATACACACCCAGCCAGAAATTGCCAATGGTCTGAAAAATCAAGCACTGGCAGAGCACTGTTTGCCAATGGTCCAACAAATAAAGTGCTGGCAAAGCACTGACTTACAACGCTCTGCCAACGTTAGTAAAAAGTGCTTTGCCAGTGCTTAATTAACCAAATTTACAACAGTAAAAATAATAAAAGCACTGGCACAGCTCTGGCTTAGAACGCTTTGCCAACGTTCGTAAAAAGTACTTTGCCAGTACTTGATTTAGTTAATTTACAACCGTATAAACAAAAAAGCACTGGCACAGTACTGACTTAGAACGCTTTTCCAACATTGCCAAAAAGTGCATTGCCAGTACTTATTTACAAAATTTACAACCGTTAACTTAATAAAAACAGAGGCACATCCCTTGTTCACAACAGGAGTGGAAAAATTCAAAACTAAATTGCAATTTATGATTTAAAGATAAGAATATTAAGGGCTCCTATTATAGTCAGCACAAAGTATAGTTTTTGTACTAAAATTTTACTTAAGAAATTTATTTTCAAATTTCTTTCTTTAGTGAGATTGTAGTAAAAAATCGTGTTAACTTATCACAAAAATAATTTGATAAAAAAAATATTCAGGTATTTTGTAACTTAGCTGAAATAAGCCTATTGTTATTTCTGTTCAAATTACCAAAATCATTCAATAAGAAATATTACAACTCTTTACTGAAGTGAATTACTAAGTAGGACTTTATTGGTCGTTTTTGGTTTTGGTACTGGCAAAGCGCTTATTGCCAGGGCTTTGCCAACGTTTTAAAAAAGAAGCGGCCAAGCCCTGCCCGGTGTTATCATTTTGGGGTTGGCAAAGCACTTAAATCTTCAGATATGCAACGCTCTGCCAACGCTCATACCACCGATGAAAGCAATGGGCCAATGCTTTGCCGTTCGTATTTTTCTGGCTGGGCAAGTTCATACAAATGTACATTTATTATTTCGTATCCGTTAAGTCCATGAAAGATGTTAGGAAACATATTACTTTTTTACGGCTTTCAAAAAAGTTCCTGCATAAATCTTTTTTAAGTTTTAATACACATTAGGGTATCCCGAACGTGGGTAATTTTACATAATAGTGGTCAAACTATTAGTATTATCCAGTTGATTATGGGAAAAATAAAAAAAATCGAGAATACTTATAGGTTGCTATCCGTTTTTTTTTTGATTTTTTTTTTATAAATTGGGCTCAAAATTATATTTTTAAAATTTTTGGACAAACTCTATGTTTAAAAGTTTTATGGAAAAAACATTTATAAAATTTCCACAGGTTACCCTAGAGTACCCTAACATTTTTTTGATTATTTTCAATAAATACTATTGTTTCAGAAGTTTTATATAAAAGAAGTTTTACATTTTCTTCTTTACATATAACTATGAATAGGTCAAGATATCATTTTACTCAAAATGAAATACATTTATTTAAATATTACACTATATGTTATTATATATAATTTTGATTTGTGTTATATCTAATTATGCATGTGTTCGTATGTAATTAGATTAACCATATATAATTGTATGTAACCATATATAAATATATGTGTTGATCGATTATATGTTGATCGATTTGTAACAAGATGTAGTTGTATGAGGCATCGTATTAAAAAATTCAGAAGAAAAAAATGTATATAAACATATGTATTTACATATGATTGCGTGCAATAACATATATATTTATGTAAAATAATGTAAACGTTTTTACTCGGGTTGTTTTTGTTGTTCTGTAACAATGTCATTTAATATATTTTCCTTAACCAGGCCTTACGGGGTAAAAGACATTTGTCATCGTCAACATTATTATATCACATGTAAAGGAAAAATAATGGAAATGTTGGTTGGTTGTTATTTGTTGATTACAACTTGTATCTTCTTTCAAAGATAACACTAGTTTTCAAAATAATGAAATTGGTCAGCGCAGTAATTTTTTTTGTGTATTGCGTCTAGCGGAACTATAACATCAAATCTTAAATTTTTTATGGATTAGTTTTTTATCTTTTGTTTTTGTGATTTTCATCAGACTCTGTTTGACTAGTCCGACTATATCTCGACCCAAAAACAGTCAAACTTGTATAAAAAAACAAGGTATGCATTAAGAAAAACCATTTATAAATTCCAAAGTTATAGCCAATTAAGTATAATAAGATACATCATTTTTTCAAATTGTGTACTCCAAGTCGTATGAGTACTAAGTTTTAGTGTTAAATTAATATCACTCATACGACAAGTAGTACAGAACTTAAATTATTGAACTAAAAAAAAAAAAACAATGCTCACAAAGTTTATTTCCTAATCAGATTTGACATTTAATACCTTTTCATAATAACGGTAGTTGTCTACCACATCAAGGCCGAAATGAAAATTTTAAAATTGCGATTCCATTAATTCCATCTTTTAATCGATTTTATTTCGCTATTTTACCGGTTTGATTTTGAAATAAATCTAAAATGATGCTAAAACACCGAAACGCCGATTTATAATGGTATTTAATAGGTAACATTTTGAAATAAACCGTGTGATAGAAGGCACACGTAACGACTGGAAACGTAGTTTTAAAATTTTCATATCAGTATTGATGTGGGAATGGTAGGCAGCTACCGTTGTAATGAAAAGGTAGTGTTTGCTAACCATGGTCCTAATTGATTTACTTTATATTGATACCATCTGTAAAAAGATTGGGTTTTCGTGGGCCGAAATGTCGTCGAAATTGTCGATAGTAAATAGTCAGTAAATAAAATCAAAATTAATACGATTTTAAGAATATTTAAAGACACTTTTGCATTCAACGGTTGTAAACTAGTGTAATTATTATAAACATACAATTTCTTACGAAGAGCTAAGAATTAGGTTCATTATATATGGTTTACAACCAGCATATTTGTATTATATATCGTACAAGCATTTTAACGCCATTTCCAATTGAAAGTTTTTAGTTTTTTTAAATAAAATGTTCAAATGGCGTTTTAAAAATTTTGTAATTTAAAATTCACCCCTGTTCCAATATTTTTAAAATGGCACGCACTTTAAAATTTCGGAAATCTAATGGTGATCACAGAATAGCACAAAAAATTTCAAAATTTTCACTTTAGAATTTTTTTACGTGGGAACTCCGAACAGCGCCGTTTATTCAGAAAATATTTAAAATTCAAAGGCATTTTTGCGAAATTGGTTTAATCTGGCATCGGGATAAATTTGATTCAAAATAACATTTTTAAATAATTCTTTTGAATTTTTTCTAGATCGTTTATTGGAAATGCTATGATACACTGCAATCATGGATGGTAACACCGATTCGATGTTGGTATTTTAAGAATAACGATATTTCAGTTATTTCTGTAACGTTTTTTTTTTATAGCGATAAAGTTATTTTACTTTTTTCGGTAACTTTATTTTAGCGGTAACTGTATTTTAGTTATTTCGGTAACGTTATTTTAATGATAACGGGTTTTCAGTTATTTCAAAAACGTTATTTAAAGAGTAACGTTATTTAAGTTATTCAGGTAATTTCAATGCACACTAAAGTTTTTAGTCCCATTGTGCCCGAATTCTAATGACTCTAGTTTGTGATGAAAATTTATGAAAATATATCTATTTACAGCGATTATTTTTTCTGATCTTAACAGATTATTTTAGTAACGGTATTTTAAGAATAACGCTATTTCAATTGTTGCCGTATCGTTATTTTAGTAATTTCAGTAACAGTATTTTAGGGGTATTGGTATTTTAGTTATGTCGGTATTTCATTTATTTCGTTAACGGTGTTTTAGGTAAAAAGGGTTTTGAATCGATAACTGTATTTTAGCGGTATTGCCTGCCATCCCTGTAAAAAATACTGATTCAGTTAGGCGGAACTTATAGAACTTTTAGTGTACATGTATATTGTATATAAATATTATATGACATTTGTGTCATTTAAACAAGAACCATATTTTTTTATAACAAATTCAGTCTTTTATTATAAATATTCTCTACGTATCTCATTTCATTTTCATGAAAATCATACAAAAAAGTAAAATAATATAGAAAAACGTTATCTTCTGGTATGTTCTGATCTTTTGGTTTTTCACAAACGTCACTGTCAATAAGGGGTATAACTCAATTGAATTCTTAAAAGCACCGAAAATTTTAATATAAAAAATTTAAATAAAACGTGAATTTCGGCTGAAATTGACAACGAAAGTTGTTTAAAGTAAAACAAAAAATATTTAAAAATAAGAAAATCTCAAAAAAGCTAGTTAAAAATTATTTTTCAAAAATATGAAATAATGAATTAATTCAATTATTTTAATGACGTGTTTTTTTTTCTTTTTTATTAAATGGGAATGCTTGAAATTTTTTATTTTAACTAAAATATGTAACAAATTTTATACAAATTCTTGTGCTTGTTTATAGAATTTTATCTGAAAGTACTCAACTTCTTCAAATACTCGGTGTTCGGCCAATTTCGGCCAAAATTTGGCAGAACGCCGAACATTACTTTTTGGCCGAATACTCGGTCGGACACTATCTGTTTCATTCAAAGCAATTTATTAGCAGCAATTCCTTATTAAAAACGTCTCAAATAAATTTTAATTCATATTTTAATATTTAAATTTAAACTATAATTTCCCTAATAAAACCGAATACTAATAAACTTTTAATTGCATTAACAAATATCTTAAATGAAACTCGATTTTAGGTGTACGATTGTAGTCAAGATTTTAAATAATTTTATTGTTTTTGAGCCAATTAATTATCTTTATCAAGTAAAAAATATTGTCTTTTTTAAGTAGTGGGTTAAAAACGGAAAAATGCACTATGGGGAATTTTTTTTTAGGGATTTTCTGACCAAACCCCTAAATGAGATATCGGCCTGAAATTTGGTTATTTGGCGTGATGAGAATTTGAAAAGAAATGTGTTAATTATAGAAATGTATGTGTATAAAACAATACTAAAAAACTTAGTCTATAAACATCATCAGAAATGTATTTTTACCTTTTTTCTGTATGACACACGAAGTTTTTCACTAAATTTTACTCAGCATTCATCATTTCATATTGAGCTAGGCTGTTTATATCTCCCTCTGGGGAGAGGTCGCGGAAACTCTTGTCTATGACGAGGGGCGAACACTGTGGCCTTAGGTATTAATTGTACAAGATGGGACGATCCTCTACGGATACGTGCAGGTTTTGTGTATTAGAACCCGAGACCTCAGAGCATGTTCTCTGCAAATGTCCGAGGCTCTCCGACAGGAGGGTGCGTTATTTTGGTGGTCGAATAGTGACGCCATCGGACGTTTGGATTTATTTACCTGGTAGGATAGTTGGCTTCATAGGGAGCATGAATGTATATGGTGTATTCGTTGGCAGCAAAAAATACCAACTTCTGGTCGCGGTGCATAGTGCCACTCTAATCTAATCTTCATATTGAGCTAAAAGTGTAAAAATTCAACTCAATATTTTCAAGATTTACCATCTCTGAATAAACTTTTTGTCTTCAGTAACCCTTAGTGAAATTTACAGCCGGCATGTTCAAAACGCCCGTTTTTTGGTACATTTTGAAAAAGGACTTAAAAGACCCATAAAAAAGGCAGATATAAACAGTTCCACAACAAAAATCCTCATAAACTTTTATTGTTGACATCCGCATACAGAATTAAGCTCAGATGAACCCTTATACTGTTTTTTAACGTCTTATAAAATACAGTGTTGGTCAAAAAAATTTAAACTTTAAAAGTTGACTGTACCAACACAGCCCCACACTCTTTGGAGGTTTTAATATATTACTCTAATAGATTAACAATAAAAAATTATCGACGCCCAATATCATGACCCCCATTTTGTTGCATAGTGTTATAAATAAATAAAAAATATATACAAATTAACACTTCGTTAAAATTCAAATTGAGCTGCACGTTTTAGCGGTCAAATACATCTTACCTAGAAAGAGTTCCTTTATACTGAAAAAAAAAATTTGGGAGTATGGAGTATATGCAAATAAGTAGTAGTCTAAAAATTTTTAATTTAAGCAAGATTTTTTTTTCAATTAAACAATTAAAAAATATGCAAAACCGTGTTTTAAATTGGTTTATTTATTTGCTCTATTGCTAATTAAAATAAATTTTAAAATATTTTATAATAGTATTTTTATCTACGGTAATATTGTAAGTCCCGGTTCACACACGGCAATTTTACTTGCCCAATTCTTGAGTTTATAGAAGAGGGAGGAAAAGAGAATGGAAGGGGGTACAGACTTGCCCGTACTCCAATTCCGTTTTGTTTTGTCATACGCAATTTTCAACACTGCAGGTTGATATACGAAAATTGCTGACACAAACTTTCCCTGTGTGAACACGAAAGCAATTTCAAAGGAGAATTGAAGAAAAATTGCGCAAGTTAAATTGCCGTGTGTGAACCGGCACTAATAACTTTTATCCCAAAAATTAAAAAAAATTAAATTTGTTTTTGACGCTTACGTACTAGCGATAAAAGGTGTTGGAGCAAATAAATATGTGCCAGCCTACTTTTAAATACTTTACTTTACAATGGCAACAAAAAAAAAAAAAAGATTTAAAAAAATTTACGTTTGGCCAACAATTCCTTATAAAATCCCCATACTGCAGTGTGTCTATAATGAGTTTAAGAAATAGTTTAACTTTTAGGAAAATTGTAAAGATACGATTTTTGAGACAATATAAATTTATACATTTTTTGTTTTCTAATAATTATTTTCTTTCTTTTGCAGGTACGTAATTAAACTGACATGAATTCCATGAAATAAAGGTAATTTTAATTCACATTTTCTTTAAAAAAGAAAAACTTAATAGAAATTAAAAAAAAAAATATGATGCTATTAAATGAAACTTTAAAGGAAGCTATTTTTGACTTATAACGTGCTTCCAACCTCCGCATATATACACTCAGGGAACTTCTGCTTTAAAAATGTGTAATTGTTTGGTTTGTAAAACAGTTTCTTTATTTTTAATGTAAATGTCAGTCATTTGTAGAACAAATTAAATTTTTGACTAACCTTGTAGTTCGTTGAAAAAAAAAACAAACCACATCAAATGACTGTTTTATGATTTTACATTAATTTTTTACAGTTATTTTATGTTATTCAAAATAATCAAAAAAAAATAAATGTTTGTTTATTTTTTACTACCATGTGGTTCATTTTTACTACAATTGTTTGTCATTTTTTGAACATACATTAAAAAACAAATGACAATGTTAGTTGATTTTAATGAAATGTAAGTCGTCCTTTCTTTAAGTGAAATTTCATTTGTTTTCAACTACATTTGCAGGGGTCTTTACCTACATAGTATTCTAAGTGTATAAAATTAAAGCAAATCAAACATATTAGCTAGGTTGATACTAGTATTTCAATCTGGTTAAAGATCTCATCAGAACCCGAAGTTTTAGAAAAGCTAGAGCCTCTATAATAGGCAGAGTTTTAACAAAAAACCTATTAATCATCAATTTTGCTCCATTCTTGTCTTCTTAGTAACCAAATATGTGGTTAGGGTCTTTTCCTAACAAGCATCAGAAATATATAAAAAAAATTGTCGTTTTTACTCTGGCTCAAGAAATATTTTTTATAGTTTTATTAGTAAACTGTTTCTATACTCAACGAGATTAGTTTTATGTTATTTTCAATTTATAACGAGCTTTCAACCTCCGTATATTTACAAAAATAAAGCAAATCAAACATATTAGCTAGGCTGATACTAGTATTTCGATCTGACTAAAGTGTTGAAATGGTCCTTGGATCACTTTTTAGTTTGAAGCACCAAATATTTTTTAATTTTCAAACAACTCTTAAATAAGTTAATTTAAATGAATAACTCTTATATAGTTTTGCTCAGTGTATTGCTTACCAACCTCATTAGCAACAAAAGTATGTAGTTGGCGTTATAGTATATTTCAATCCCTCAAAAGAACTGAAGAACTTTTCAACATAACCAACAATAAGACAGTTGAACAAATGAAAGCACATCCAAATATACAAGGTTAAAAAATGTTAAACAAAAAGACATAAAGAGACCTAATGAAAACTTTTTAGAAACCTCTGTAATTCTTTTAAAATATAAATTGTATAATTTGTTGAAAAGTAGTTGTATGAGGTTGTATTTGTTTATTTAATAAGGTTTGCCAAGTATATTTTTCTTGTCATTTTTGTTGTTGGTAATTTTGGTTAAAAAAAGTCCATAATGTTCACTCAATATTCATGCATACTCAAACTACAGAAAATTGTATTAAATTACATTTAAGTATTTTGAAAAGGGTCAAAACTTAAAACAATAAAAACATTTTTTTATTTCATTTTAGTGCATCAGCAGACATTTGGCTTTTGTATGATAAGTTTTGAAAAATAAGAAATTTGATATAAACTTAAACACATTATAACAAATGTTCAGAACAAGGACAATAAAATAAAAATTGATGAGGTGATGAAATATATATATATTCTTATATATAATATATTCTTCATTATCAAGTAATCAGATATTATATATTCTAATTTATAATGCCTTAACCCAAAGGAGACAAATACCATAATAATAAACTTGACTTTAGGGTAGAATGTAAATTCTGAATTGTTTCAATAACACTGCGCAACTCGAAAAATAAAACAAGAGTACCGACCACTGATCCTGACCATGATTGGCAAACACTACATTTTCGTTATAACGCTAGTTGCCTACCACGCCCACATCAAGGCTGATTTGAAAGTTTTAAAACCACGATTCCAATAGTGACATGTGTCTTCTGATATTACGGTGTGTATTTCAAAATTCTACCAATTAAATTTTGTTTAATCAACAAAATAACTTTATAAATCGTCGTTTCGGTATTTTATCGTTATTCTGACTTCATATCAAGATATTTCAAAATCAAACATTTAAAATAGCAAAATAAAAAAGGTTCTAAAAGAAAAAACATCTTAAATGAAATCGCATTTTTAAAATTTTCATTTGAGTCTTAATGTTACTGTTTTAGATAAATACCGCTATTATGAGAAATTATCAGAGACCGAAAATAACAGTTATCCAGAAAACTTTAACTCAAAAACTCTCTATGTTAGAGTCAACGGAGACGTATACTATTATATACCAATTGATTCGTATTGAAGTGCTCTTTCAGAATCTATGGTGATCTTAAGAAAACGATCTCAACTCCACAGTTAAGATTTATTTTTCAACGAAAAAATAAAAGATCGGATGAAACTCTTAAGAAGAGAGTTTTATTTCGCCTTCATTAAATAAAACTCTTTTGAGGAGTTTTATTTTTTTCTTTTTAAGCCACAAAATAACTGTTATAAAGGAACTTTTTTGATATCACTTATAACCGTTACGGTCCCTGGAAATTATTGAATTTTATTTGATCCATAAAATATTTATTTCTTAAAATTTATGAATGCGCAGGGTTAAATGACAAATCGTTCAAATAATGTTATTTTTGACGAATTTCGTGCAACAGTGTCGATGTGCCGAAACAAAACGTGTTTAAATAAAATAGTAAATTTTTTAGCACACAGTCGCTTTTGAAAAAAAAAATTGTGATGGCGATTTAAAATCTGTCAATATCATTGTTTGCTATATACAAGGTGGCGCAAAAATAACCTTCCGATGTTTTTTGGCTGTAATTAAAAAAAAAAAATGAAAAACTTTGATTCTTCTTGTGGATTATTTTTATTTGGTATTTTAATTTTTTTTACATCAAGTCGAGAATATGATGTCATGTAAATGGCCGCCGCCACAGTTGATTGTCATTTGAGCCCTTTTTATGGCATTTTCCATCACCTTGGCCAAAACTTCCGGCAATAGGTCCTCACATTCTTGACGGATATTGTCTTTAAGAGCTGCAAGAGTCTGAGGCTTGTTGACATAAACCCGCGACTTCAAAAAGCCCCACAAAAAGAAGTCTGGAGCGGTCAAATCAGGCGATCTTGCTGGCCAGTGCAAATCGCCAAAACGGAGATTAGGCGCCCGGGAAATGCATCCTTCAGCATATCGGTTGTGGCACGTGCAGTGTGTGCCGTTGCACCGTCCTGTTGGAACCACATGTTTTGCAATCGTTGATCATTGCTCTGTAGCGCTCGCCATGCACAGTAACCGTTTGGCCCGCGAGGTCTTCGAAGAAAAAAGGTCCGATGACTCCTCCAGCGAAAACAGTACACCATACAGTGACTTTGAGCGGGTGTAATGGCTCTTCGAGGGTTACACGCGGATTTTCAGTGCCCCAGAAGCGTAAATTTTGCTTATTTACGTACCCGCTAAGATGGAAATGGAAATGGAAATTGTGCCAAAGTCACCGACCGATTATTGGTCAAATAAATAGTCACCAATATTCCGCGTTCTGGAGCAGTGTAGCGTAACATTGTTTATTAACGTGTATTTCGCATGTGTTTACTACACAAATGTCAAAACAGAACTGACATTAGGGGCCAATCGCAAAATTTATAGCATTTTCTGATAGGAGGATTACTTTTGCGCCACCTTGTATAAAAGCCAAACCAAATTATGCAATTTTTGCACAATTTTCAAAAAGTCCATATAATTTTTGTATTTTAACTTTTTTTATTTGCTCTTCTGATTTTATGTTGTAAAATAACAAAACAAATAAAAAAAAAAACTCAGTGCACGCCACCAACTGATCTATTTAAAACTAAACAGCGAATGTGCCATGAGAAAAACAGCTTTTTGAACAAAATTCACACTCATGTTTTTCAACTTTTGTGGCTTTTTGAAACATACCTCCAACTGTTCATAATTACAACATTTACGAACGTTTTTTTTTCATTAATGAGCTTTAGTTCCCGTTACAAAAAACAACGATTTTTATAATATTTTAAGTTTTTGGGACCTATGGCCCTAAAATTTAGCACTCCTACATATAAGTTGTTAATCGATTTATTTCTGAACTCTCCCACTTCAGAAAAAAGTTTGCCGAATTTAGTTGAAACTTACAGTAAGCGGGGACAGACTTTTAAAAAGTGACAATTTATGAGGAAAACTCTGTGAATTTACTGTACTTAACTGTAACATTGAAAAATTCTGAAATAAATGTTTATCGATAGACATTCTATGGATCGATAGGTGACATCTTTTTTTTTTAAATTTTAGAAATTTGTCTGAAATTTTCTAATAAAAAACAAAAAATCGTTGTATCTCAAAACATGTCTCTTTTTAATTTATTTTTTATATTTTTAATGGGTGTGAAAATTTCAAGAGACGTGATTTTCTTTGTTTTCGAAATATTTAATTTTGAATTTGTGTTGCACAGTGTCGTCTCGTCAATTTATATAACGAGTGGCCAAAAATAGAAGGAGTTGTCGTACGTGAGTGAAATTTTGTTCACTATATTGTTACACTATATATTGTTTAAACATGTTAAAACACAAAATTTAGTCAAAATCGCAGCAAGGACCCTGTCATATATACTGAAAGCTAAAAATGCAATAAAATCTACAAATATTATTGGCATGTGGCGAAAATTTATGTATTTCTTTGATATGCAGCTAGAATTTTATATGTAACATTAAAGCCATTTTTTAGATTTTATGTAGTTTTTTATTTCAAGGACATTCTGGAGCTGGGAAATATAATAATTTTTATATATACAATTCTAGCCGCATATATGTATAAGAAATATTTAAATTTTCGTCACATTCCAATAATATCTGTAGCTTTTATTGCATTTCTAGCTGTGATTTTTATAAAAAAAGACGCAATTTTACATTTTGTAAATGCAGATGATTCTAAAATACAAAAAAGAAATATTCAAAATATCGCTAAATATCATAAAAACCCTTTATAGTTTAAAAACAACTACCTAAGATTGGCATTTATTGTTTTGTCCAGTCGGACCAAAACAAAGTTTTTATTTTATTTTTCCTACTTCCTCAATTTATCAAAATATTTTTTTGTACAGCAACAGTACCAAAGCGTGTTTTACTTTTGCCTGCATCTTCAATTTCCAAATTTATCAGCACAATTTTGGTAGCAACGTAAATTAGTTTTTTGGTAAAAGCGTTTAACTAAAATGTTAGCTGAAAACGCGATGTCAGCAAAAAAAAATTGCTAAAAGTTAGTTAAATATTTAAAAAAGACGTTTAACAAAATTTTCAACTAACTTTTTTTTTAAGTGTACCAGCAAATAAAGTTTTCTTCAATGCTTACACCAAATTTTGTCATGTGTATTATTATGTGGTGATGGCATTTTATATGTATTAGGTTGTATTTTAAATTCTAGTCCTTTTGAGTGAGTTTCTTATGAATTATGCATAAGAATATCATCAACGTTATACATTCTAACATTATATATTAATGTATATTTGAAATTAGACAAAGTTTTAACAAAAAAAAATCCCATTCCAATAACCATTTTACCTTACCCTCTTTGTCATGCCTTTAAGAATTCTGTCCACAATATTTGGTTGCATAAATGTGGTTTCCTATTTGGTTTACCTGTTGAAACATTGATTAGAATGGTTTCTATCTCTTATATCTATTGTATATTATATAAAAAGTAGCTTAGGTAATTTATTTTATACATTTTTTTTCTCTCTATCCCATGGATGTCATTATAATAAAATGTCATTGAAGCAAAAAATTTAGTATACTAACAAAAGGATGAACTTTTTTGTTATAGATTTTAATGAGAATATATAAATTTATGTATTTTCATTCAATTCTGTATGAATTTTATTGTAATTTTAGTTTTTTGTTCAGTCGTTAAAATTTATGCAATAGTTTTCCTGAATCTATATAATATATATTGTTTGTTGTAAAATTTAATGTTGCATGAAGATACAATTTTGTGATAATTCTATTGTTGTAGTTTTATTTTGTTCAAAATAAAAGGGTTAAATTAGTTAATTTTATAGTAAATCATAGAATTGAACGTGTAACTTCGGTTGTTTTACAATAGATTATAAAATGTGACGTTTTTTTCAGACAAATTTCTCTGATTTTAAGCTATTTTCTTTGAAATTAGGGACTTTTATAGAAAAATAATTTTCTTAAATTTACTTAAATTTTGAAAGCTGCTTTAACAAAATAAGGCAACTTTTTCGACAGTGCACAGAAAACATTATTGTCAGAAAGATTTCAATTAAACTTTTGTTTGAACTCAAGCTCACTTTAAATTAAAATTTTAGTAATACATATTAAATGTTTAATTGAAAATATATTTGGTGCACACGAAATTTTCCAAGTGAAAAAATAACAAAATAAAAAAAAAGGTACCCAAATTAAAAAAAAAATCTAAAATAAATAAAAAATCTTTAAAACTAAAAAAAAATTTCTTCAATTAAAAAACTCAGATTCTGCAATTAGATTTTAGAAATTCAAAATGGCGGACGAAATAAAACCGCCAAAGTTAGTCAAAGCTTTCGCTTTTTTCCAAAGGTATTTCTCGTAGTCGCAGCTGGCTGAAATTGTGCACCAAACTTTAAATTCAAAATGGCGGATCCAATATGGCGACAAATAAAAGTAAATTTTTATCCGAACAAATTTAAATTCTAAAATTAAAAAAAAATCTCTACAGTTAGATTTTTAAAATTTAAAATGGCGGACTAAAGAAAATCGCCAAAGCTAGTCACTTTTTTTCTAAAACTATTTCTTTTGGTTTGGTTGTGGATAATTTCAAAAATGAACCTAAAAATTCAGAATGGCGGATCCAATATTGCGACAAAAGGAGAACATTTTTATCTGAACAAACTGAAACTTTTTATGACTTAGCTTTAGGGTAACTGATTCTGTAGTTATATTTTAGAAATACAAAATGCCGGACGAAATTAAACCGCCAAAGTTAGTCACAATATGTATTTCTTGTCCAAAATTCTTTTATAGTAAACAAATTTTAAATAGTAAATAATAAAGGGTCCGCCAAATAACTTCTCTTTTTTTTTAAAACTCCTGAACCAATTGGACTTTGTATGGCGTCATACCAAGGTCTTTATGCAAAATTCGTCTCAATGATGTCTCCGAAATGTTCAATTGTTGAGAACGACTGTGAATTGATGTTGATGGCGCTTCACGCACACATTCTGCCACAGCAGCAATATTCTCGGGTGTACGCACTGTTTTTGGCTTTTCATGCTTTGGTTTATCGATAAGGATGCCAGTTTCTTTCACTTTTTTCACAAGATAACGAACATACGGACCATATTCGTTCAGCGGAAGGATAAAACTAATTATCTGTCAAATCAGACATGAGCTAAGTGTTACCATTCAAGAAATAAGCACTAGTTGAAAAAAAACGTTAGATGGCGGAGCCTTTAGTTAATAAGATTTTAAATAGTGGTTAAAAAGAAGATTCATCAATTTGGCGTCTTTTTTAAACTTTTCATAATGCAATATTTTATGGACTGATATGATATGATATATCGAAGCAATTTATATAATCAAGAAAATTCTATCATTTTTGTATTAGTATTTTAGTAACCTCAATTGTGGCAGTGACTGTATGTTTATTGTAAAGTTTTGAAGGGGAGTAATGATCTCATTTGAAAATATTTTTAAAAAAAGTTTAAAACTAATGTTGTGTTCTTTTCTGGAAAATTGTGTTTCTTTGGTAAAGTGCACGTTTTTTTTAAATTTCACCCTCGCCTCATTAAAATGCTTAATTTTTTCAATCAGAATAGAACACAATTTTATCACATATTGAATTTTTTTTTAACATATGTGGTTATACAACATTGTTACCGGGTTCAAATCTCAGACAACGTGAAAGATTTATTTAAATTTTTTTTATAACTTATGTTTTTTCTATTATTTAAAAAGTTGGAGGTAGCTTCATAAAATTCTTTTTTTTGGTAATTTTTATTATAACTTTTTTTTTAACAAATCTCAATTTAAAAAATTATTAAAAACTTGCAAACTTGCAAACAACTTTGCAATTTATACCCTATTTGTGTTCCTTTCTAAAATAATGTTAACACTCTGAACTTATTATGTGTACTTATAAATAACTCCAAATTTAAAAAATAAATTAATAAAAAATATAAAAAAAAATATTTCACGTTGGCTAAAATTCGAACCAGCACGTCCTACATGCATATATTAATGGCCTGCGTCAGGCTTGCCAGACTAGGGGTTTTGTCCTCAAATTTGGGCATCTTTTGTTAGTCTTGGTGACTGACATTTTCAATTGGGGACAGGGAGTTTTGTTGGGAATTTTTTCTGGATATTAAAAATTTATTTTTAAATTTTTTAATTGAATAGAGTAGATAGATAGATAGATATAGTATTTTATTTTGCATTTTTTTAAAAATTTTACATATCATTACTAAGTATAGGATACATTTAAGTTTGAATACAAAATAAAAATTAACATTAATTAATGACAATGACAATTATGTCGTCTGTCATATATAATAATTTAAAATTATATAAATTCATTTAGTATATTACTTCGATATTTTAAAGCACTAGTAACATAATAAAAAAGTTTATTCCAACCATCACAAAAATTCCCATTTAAAATATTTATCAACTCATTCTCTTCAATGATCGCTTTTCCAAAATGTCTGATTCTAAATTCCTTAAAAATTGGGCATATTGAAATAAAATGTTGCAGGGTTTCATCTTCCCTCATATTACACAGGGTACAGGTTTTGTTATCTGCATTTCTATAATTATTTGCATTTAAAGGCAGTATATCGCACCTTGTTTTGAAAATTACAGATATTTTGTTTTGGTTCCATTTATGGTTTATATATTCTCCACCAATGTCATGATTTAGCAGTCTATAAAAACGCGTTTCACTGGATAATGCTTTTCCTTTCATTTCACAATAACTTCTATATTTTAGAATTTGCAGCAAGGCCGATCCTCTTCTGATCCATTCTTGTCTTGGCATGTTTACGTAATCAAATGATATATTATAATCTGATCCTAAATCGTTAAGTTCCTTAGCCCAAAATATTTGTTTGTTAAGTATCATGAGCGTAAGTTTATGTGGTAGTCTGTCATCACTGTATTTAAAGATCGTATTAAAAATGTAGTTAAGGTGTAAATTGAGGGTATAAAAATGATTGTCTTCCGAGTTTGTTTCCAACGATAATGCATACTTTAATTGAATATGGATTAAGAATAAATCAATCTAGTTAAAGCTATTATGACACCTGCCTATTCCCATCAACTTTTATTAAAAAATTTTATAGGAAACCCCTAAAGTTGCTTAAAAAGCAGATATCATAAAGACTTTATACGAATAATTTTATTATTAAATTAACCAAAAATAAGCTAAAAATATATTACTAAAAGTCGAAATTTTTGCATGAAGTTGGTTTATCCAAAAAAACATGACTCAAAAAGACTTTTGAAACAATTTTCAAATCTATTTACATTACTGGCAAGGAAACTATACAGTGATGAATCCTCAGATTTGAACTTGGGTATGTCGTAAAGGACAAAAAAATTTTACATTTACAATAACCCAATTTTACATTTTTTAAATATATTTCTTAAATGTTCTAATAATTTAGTTGTTAAAAAAACATTTTTTCGAATACCACATTTGTATGGGAAGTTGATAATAATGCTATTTTAATTTTGTTGTGGGGGTGTCTGGGCTTTCTTCAATTTTTGTAAGGGTTTGGCTTTAACCCGATTTTACCCGAAGAGCATTTATAACCCATATTTTAAATATTTCAAATAAGTGGCAACATTGGGCTAACATGCAATATATGATGACGAGTTATAAACAACGTATACTGGACGACCTCTCGGTAATATCACGTGTGGGATTCGGTGATCTCATACGTTATCTTAACCGAACGGGGTGGGTCTAGTACTCCGGATACTAGTTCCTTACGGGTAGTGTGGTCTCTTCAAAACGGAGTCGCTTTTTGACTCTACTTGATGCTCACGAGTAGCGTGAGCTGCCACTTAAACCAACCAACCTATAAACAACGTTAATTTTTAGAATTTTGTGTTTTTATTTAAAATCTATTATACTCCCTGAGGATGAAACTCGAAGAGTTTCGAAATATTGGAAATTAATAAAGAAGAATTTTAATTAATGAAAAATCCAGGCCTCGAGCTCAAACATTTTTTTTTTATAATAATGTAAAATATTTTATTCTAAAAATGTTTTTTACCGACCTTTTTCTATTTTAAATTCTTAATTGTTTTTTAGGTTTTTTTTTATTTAACTACAATTTTTAGGCTAAGAACTCAATACTGTTATCTAAATATTTCGAAATGTTTTTAAAACGTTAAGTTTCTTAATCTATTCTTTATAAATTTCTTTTAATAAAAATCTTTATTTGAAAAAAATATTAAAAATAATACCGTTTTATATAAGATAACCCACTAGAAATATATTTCAACATACAAAACTATAACGAATACACCTATTTAAAACTTAAACTGAATAGAAAAAAAGTAACAAAGACCCAAATAAAAGATTAAAAACCTGACATATAAGATAAGATTTGAAAGGTTCAAAGATAATTGTAACAAATGTTATTATGTTGTCTACGACAAATAAAAGAAAACGTGAGAAATCATAGAAAAAACTTAAAATGCATTTGTGTTCAACAAAAAAATTAGTAGAGACAGACAAGTACCTACGTACTCGTATTAAAACTAAAGAGTATAAAAAAACTAAATATAAGTACTCAATCACGATCACATTTAAAGCGTCAGACGGCGAGAAGTTAAATGATTATTCTCCTTCAGATTAGATAATTTTATACTCCCAAGTAAAACATTTTATATACATTTCGATATATTTTTATAAAATTAAATGTTTCAATGTATAAATTTATATAGTCATCATATGTATATGTTAAAGCATGAATATTCGTATCTAATTGTATATATTGTACACTCAAAAAAAAAAAGTTTGTAAAGTCAGCAAAAAATTTTGCTGAGTCAGCAAAATTTTAGTCAGGAGGATGCTAGCAAAAAAATTGCTAATGTCAGCAAAATCTTTTGCTGAAAATCAGCGAGCTGATTTTTAGCAACAAAATTAGTAGATTCAGCAAAAGTTTTGCTAACACTTAGTAGATTACAAATAAAAAAGCGTTGGTAAAAATTAATAAATTTTTTGCTGAATTTTAGTAGACTGAAAAAAACGCAAAAAAATTGTAAAAAATTGTAATTTAGTTAATATATTTGCTGAAAATCATAAAACATATTTTTGTGATTCTTTTTAAAATAATTTACAATAATTACGAAATATAAAAATTTTCATTTTCCCACATTGATGTCATGAAGTAATTTAATATCTGAACATGTATAGAAATAAATATATATAACATAACAAAAATTTTCTTTCAACTACTTACATCAATGGTTGTCTAAATGATGCTATCTTTAAAGGACGCAACTGCCGAAGATAATTATAGAAACGAAACGAAAAAATAAACAAAAACAAACGAAACGAAAAAAACAACCCTTTTTTTTGCAATAAGAAAAAGGAACCATACTAAGATGTGTGTCTTTGTCTTTCGCTTTACTCTGTATACATGTCTGTTTATGTTTGTTTGCAATTTGACCACACTAGATTATTAATCTATTAATATTTATTATAGAAATATATATTAAATTTAAATATTTTCTTTTGTCTTTTATTTTATTAATAGACAATTATTTTCACAAGCCGGTGACAACGTAAAATTTAAGTTGTTTTAAACCTCAATTTTGTTTTATGTATGAAAAACAGATACAAAAGTCTTCCATGGTTGATTGTTTTATATGTCTTATTAGAGTTGTACTTTTTAGTATCATTTTCCACTTCTCTACTACATCTTGACATGCCGCGACATCTGCTTATCAGCACAATTTTTTTTAGCAAAATTAATTAGTAAAACATTAGTATATTAGTAAAGTATTAGTATAAAACAGTTAAGTGCTGAATAAGTATAACAAAAATTTTAGCTGAAAACACGATTTTAGCAAAAAAATTTGCTATACCTGCTTTACAAGACGTTTTACTAACTTTTCTACTAACTTATTTTTTTGAGTGTAGCTTTGTGTAGTTTTAAAAAATTTGATATGGGGTATATATAGCAATATAATATGTTATTTTGTCTTATATGCAAATATACTTAATACACCTAATTATATATACAATATAAAGTTATACATGCGTTCGAATATACACTCAAAAAAATAAGTTAGTAGAAAAGTTAGTAAAACATCTTGTAAATCAGGTATACTATTTTTCAGCAAATTTTTTGCTAAAATTATGTTTTAAACTAAAATTTTAGTTATACTTAGTCAGCACTTAACTGTTTTGAACTAATGTTTTACTAATATTTTACTAATGTTTTACTAATTTATTTTGCTAAAAAAAATTGTGCTGATTAGCACATCAATAGTGTGAACGACAACCAGATTAAAAGTTATACGCAGAATGAATTAGATGTCGAGATGTAGTAGTGACGAGGAAAATTATACTAAAAAGTACAACTCTAGTATGGCACATAAAAAAATCAATCATGGAAGATTTTGTATCTGTTGTTCATACGTAAAACAAAATTGTGGATTGAAACAACTTAAATTTTGCCGACTTGTGAAAGTAATTGTCTATTAATTAAATAAAAGACAAAATAAAATATATAAATTTGTAGTCAAATTGAGTGTATATATAATATTGTTTATATGGTATAACATATAATTTAATGTAGCTTTGTAATGGTCCATATATAATCATATCTGAAGTCAATTAAAAAATAATCAAAGCATTGCCCCTCATATATTTCTATATAATTTTGTATGGAACAATATATGTCTTTATAAAAAATTAAAAAAAAATATTTTTAATGTTGGTTCACATAAAGTGTTATATAATTATATGAATTTCATTGAAATCGGATATGGTCGATCATCGGAATGGTGATTGAGTTGACATATTTTCACACCATAACACAACAAACTAACAATATGTTAGTTTAAAATTTTTCTTAAATTTTCATATTTTTTAAAATTAGTTTTCATATATTTTTAATACATATTATACATGTCATACATACATGTCATATGACATCATTTTACTTAAATAAATACGTATATTAATTCTCAAAATTATACAATTAACTTTTGTTTTTTGGTTGATTATTCCCTTTTTTATTTCTGTATCTAGACGTGAAATCGTCAACTAATTAAATATAATTAATCATGTTAAAGCTAAAACAATAACTATTATTGATGTTTTCATTAGTAAGAGTGTGTTTAAGTTCTAGAAATAATTTTAGTGTTTTTTAATAATCGATATTACTTATGGTTAATATTCGCTTTTATGTACATTAGACTAATAAAAATTAAAGTTTTATGAGTCGTTTAGACAGCGAAATTAATCTAATTAATTATCGTTTACAAATGAGCAGGGCAACAAGAAAGATTCTTTATCATGTTTTTTTTCTTGTGCGTCGTATTGAAAAATGGCTCAGATATTTTTCCTTTTCGGAGCAATTGACGAATTCTGGCATCGGTTTATTAGAGCATATTTTGCGTATTTTGCTATCAAAAGCATATTTGCATATTTTGATTTTAGGGCATATTTTTTTTTGTTAAAAAATATACTCGAAAATATGACTATTTTTTTTTTTTATTTTTTTATTAATTAATAATTATATAATTACATATACTATTTCCCTAACCGAGCACTAGCTACTATGGCTTTCGGCACGTTGTAGCGAAAACAGACCAGTGCCTCTGGTGGGAATCGAACCCACGACCCCCGCACTGATAAGCCAGCACGCTACCAACTAGCCTAATGGGGCGCACCTAAAATATGACTATTTTTGTACTTTTTAGTACAAAAGCTTGACATTATTTGTTGTCCTGAGTTTTTAGTGTAATAGAAATAAATAGATAGGTCGATCTTAGATTTTTTTCTCCCAATTTGTTTAAAATCAGAGTGTTTAGGATGTAGAACTTTCCTTGTAAGATAACATTTTTTAACTAAATATAACTTCAGATTTTGAGGACGTATTAAAATTTTTAAAATTTCGTAAAAATGTCGGTTTTAAGAATATTAAAACTGCTTATTTTGTAGCACCGTGTAATTATTCCATAAAAAACAAACATTCATTTCAATCTTTAGAAAAATATGTATAGAACAATATAAATTTTTAACCTTAATATTTTGTGTGGAAAAGTTAAACTTCTTAAAAATTAAAATTATTAAAAATTAATTTTTTTATTTATAAAAAAGTTTAAATGTTTTTCTTTCGATCCAGATAACTTTACCGTTTAACTTGGCTTTGTTTTAGAGACAAAAATTTTAATCTCATACATTTAAATAGTTTTTTGTTAAAATTGCATAAGTGTGATAAGTAATATAACACATAAAAAAAATCATCATACGCTTTGTAGTTCTAACAAACAAATCTTTAAATATTTGATATAAAGAAGCCAAGTTACAAGGTGAAACTTTCTGTATAGATAGAAAATCTTTTCTTGTAAATAAAAAAGAGAATAATTTTAGCTGATTTTTTGGTTACATTTATACCATTATTTAATTATATTTTTTTGCAGTTCCTATTTTAATAATATTAAGCAAAAAAATCTTATTCTAACATTTTTTCTGCAACGTCATTTTTAACTAATTTTTAGTAGTTCCCAGAAAAAAATATTTCCCAATTTTTTTTTTAACTAAATTGGTTTGTTGAACATTTTAAAAGCTGTCGATTAAAAATTAATTGAATCAATTAAATAATTTCTCAAATTCTCAACTTGCTGTACATTTTTTATTTTATCGCTTACACGCATTTGATAAAAAACAAGATAACACCAACATATCGTTGTAGTTTTTTGTAGTATTTATGTAGACAGAAAAAATATTGTGAAAAAAATTTCAATTAAACTTTTGTTTGATTTCAAATTCACTTTCAATTTTCAGTTTTTATATATAACCCATAATGACAATAAAAAAAATGCAAAAATTAAATTAAATCACCAGAATTAAAAAAAAAACGAAAAAGTAAAAAAAAAATTCTCAAAAATTAAACACAACGTCAAAATTTTAAAAAACTTGATCAAATTTAAAAAATCTCTAATTTTAAAACAATTGATAAAATTGAAAAAATAGCCAGAATTAAAAAAAAATCTTCAAAATGAGAAAAAAATATTCCAAATATTAAAAAAATCACCAACTTTTAAAAATGGTCCGAAATTGAAAAAAAAAATGTTTTTGTGATAAAGACGTTTTTTTTTGATTTTTTATTTTTGCTATTTTCAATTAACTAAAATTCACATCGAATATACTAAAATTTTGTAAAGTTAACAGATTTATTTTTGCTGTTTTTATTTTATTAATATTTAGCAAAAAAAAAAAAAATATCTGCTAAAGTTAACAGTTTTTTCTGCAAGCTAATTTTCAACTAATTTTTTGTAGCTTTTTATGCTATTTCTACAGGTTTATTTTTATGCTATTTCTACAGGTTTATTTTTATGAGTGTATAGAACATTAGATTTCGTTCTTAACGTAATATAAAAAATTATAGTATATAAAAAACAAATCTAACAACAAAATTGCAAAAAAAAAAATACAAAGTATAAAGTTTCACCTGTCTTTAATTTTGTTGTAGAACTAGAAAATGTTGTTAAACTCAAGGTCATAAAAAGGTTAGCATCAGAAAGAAAACTATTTAAGATTTTCAAAATATGAAATTTTCTGTTTTGTTTTTTTTTTAATGTTCAAAATGCATTAACGTCATATTAAGGTCCAAAAATAAATATGTCAATAACACAGTGCAACAGTGAAAAAAATACACGGACATGGCAGTATAGGTTCGTAAAACCCCATACTCAGTTTGGCGAGTTTGGTGACCATTTTTTTATGGGCCTACAAACATTCTGAAAATCAGTAAGTGGGCCCCTTGAAAAAAAGGTGTCATCAGTCATTTTCACTATTCTTATGCTAAAAGAATTTTGTCAATATCTTTCACACAACAAAAGTTATGGCCTTTTCCATGATGTCCCAATCACTCATTTTTCGATATTTCAAAGCTTCAGGGCTGCCACATTTTTCAAAATAAAAAAATTGTTTTAGAAATATGCTTTTACTGGTAAACATATTCACTAAATTTGATCAAAATTAGAGTGTATCGAAAATTAGTCATTAAAATAAAATAGAAATGCTATATAACCCATGCCAATTTAGTAGTTGGACAATTTTAAACCGCTTGTAGTTAAAAAAATTATTATTTTTGAAAAGCTACTTTAATTTATAACACAGTATAGACTATACATTATTAATACATTTCTTGGAGAGAGCCAACGGACCGTGATCTTCTCTTTGGCGTATTTTATGCTTGATACCTCTAATCACGGTTTGGACGACATTCATGTTAATTCTATTCTTCAGTGTATTTGGCTCCCCAACCATTTTCATACACTTTTTGACATAAAAGACCCTAAAAGTCCTTAATTGGACGTGCTTTTGGGACGTTTCGAGGATGTGCGTATTTCGGTACAAAAGGTATGTTTTTGCATTAAGCCATTCTGGCGTTATTTTGGCATAATGACAGCTTGCTAAATTTGGCCAAAATAATATGTCGTCTTTAGAATATCTATCTCTCATAATTTTTTTCTATTTTACTAACTATTAGATTTTGAATCCTGGACATAAAGTTGTGATATACGTTTTACCGAATTAGCTGGCCACACAAGAAGTACTTTTGGTTCAAACTTTAGCCGAATATTTATCCAGAATTAATACTTCCGTTGTTCCAAGCAAAAGAAAATTATTATAAAAGAAAATTATTTTTCATCAACCAAAATTATTTGCAAAATTTTTGTTCATGAAGTTTTTTGCAGACATTTTTTTGGTATTTCCGCTAATCGCTTTTTTACTATATTTGGGTACTGTGTTGGTAGTGTTTCACATTCATTTGGAGTAAGTTTTTCCTTGGAAAGGCGAAGTTTTCTGGCCACCTTACGAAAAGATGCGCCAATTCAATTAATCGATTTTTTTTAATTTAACAAGCTTAGCTGCAGTCAATTTTCTTGGACGTTTGATCCCGTTTGATACCACTCCATTTTCAAACCGTTTGAATATGGAATATATTGTGCTACGTGATACTTGTTCCTTAGGTAAATGATGCAACACTTTGTTTTCAGGATACCGTCCAAGCATGTATGACATCTTTTCTTTCATTTAAAACATGCCTAACTAGTAGTAATTTATATTTGAATTTTATCCATTTACTTAGGTGGCATACACTGAGAGAATTATCTTCATGATAACAATGAAATTCTGCATTGGATCTATGAAATGTCAATGGAATTCGTCCTTTGAAACTTTTCATTAAAGTAATGCAGGTTTTCATTAAATTTCATGAAAAATTTCATTTTATTTATTAAAAATTTCACTCAATTAATGAAAAAGTTTCGTTAAACATAGTTTCATGATTTCCATGGCGCTTTTTCATAAAGTTTGATAAATTTTTTATTCATATTGTGAAGATAACTTTATTAGTTTCGTGAATAAATTTCATTAAAACTCGTCCAAAAAATTCTCTCATTTTTAAGGTACATAGTGGGCTTTATGAGCTATTTAGGATGCCTAGACTCGTTCAGATTGTATTGCTATGTTCACAAAAGTGAACGACTGTGGCGACTATTTTGACAAACATTGTTGGTGAAAAATCAGGAGTCCCTGTAAGTTCTGGTAAAAAATGTTTTTTCAAAAAAAGTGCAAGAAAAAAAAAATTTTATTTTCTCATAAAATTTCAATGAAATTGGTTCACTGATTTTCTTAGCCCCATTATTGCCAAATATAGTTAAGCGGTGTCACCAAGTCGGAATTAGCTGTTGAACAAAAACTGATGAAACCTTTTTTTTAAGGGGCCCACTGATTTTCAGAATTTTTGGAGGCCCATAAAAAAATTGGTCACCAATCTCGCCATTGGTCACCAAATCGAACCTATACTGCCAAGTCTGTGTATTTTTCAAAAAGTCTTTATTTGTTGCATGGTGTAATTAAAGATTGATGCAAACACAAAATGAATGAATGAAAATTAAATTTAAATTCATTTGCAATTATCTGTATAATTAACCGTTAATTTGCAATTTTATACATTGTTAATAAAATTTTCAACTAATTACTTGCAATGGAAATTAAGATATATGGAAATATTTAAAAGGGTAATTATAAAATTTTATATATATATACGTTTATTTTTAAAATTTATCAACAAAGTATTCAAAATACAAATAAAAATTAATTCAAATATAAGCTAATATCTCGAATGGTCCTTCTCTAGTCATCTAGCTTTTAAAAACTTTCTTTCTAAATTTCTTTCAAATTTCATTGAACTTGGTATTAATATTCTCCTAGTAAATATGAAGTCGACATATTTTTTCTTTTTCCAACATTCATTAAAGTTTGCGTTTAATCGCTGTTGAGGGGTTATCACAAATGTCTAAAAAATATACAATGTTTAAATTATCATAACTTTTGAACGTGTCAATAGAAAATTAAAAATGTTGTGTCATTTTAAAGCTCAGATAATCTTTTAAATAATAATCTTGCGCAAAAATATATTTTTTTTCGCGATAAGGATAACGAAATTGAAAAATTTTCCTTAACTCGCGAATATCACAAAACCCCATAATAATTGTTATGAAATTTATTTTGCAATTAACCCATAGTATCATTTTCAATATATAAAATTTTCATGTTGGGAATCAGATAGGGAAAATTATGCTTTAAAAATATTTAGTTGCTTGGATTTTAATATAGTTTCTTTATTTTTTATGTAAATGTCAGTCATTTGTAGAACAAATTAAATCTTTAACTACCCTTGTAGTTCATTTAAAAAAACAAACCACATTATATGACTGTTTTATGATTTTACATTCATTTTTTATAGTAGTTTTTTGTTATTTAAAAAAATAAAAAAAAAAAATGTTTGTTAATTTGTTACTACTTGTAACATGTGGTTTATTTTTATTGTGGTTCATTTTTTGAACATTAAAACACAAATGACAATGTTAGTTGAATTTACTGAAATGTAAGTCGTCCTTTCTTCAAGTGAAATTTGGCTTCAAGTGAAATGGGCTTTACCTACATATTATTCTAAGTGTAAATAAACGTTATTTTTCCGAAAGTATCTTTGGTATTTAATATAAAATTTTGTATATTCAAATGGTGCCCTACGGAAAATTTCAATATTTTTTTGCCTCGCATGTTAAAATAAAACTAAAAAAAAACGATCAAAATTAAAAAAAAAAAATAGCTAAAATGCAATTTAAAAAGTACATATCTCGAAAACATTTTAAATTTTTTGTCATATTTTTTATTTTATTTTCGGCGAAGATATCGGCGATAGTTTTAGTATATCGATCTGTTATGTTATTATTTTATTTACCGTCGAAATTACATAAATGGAATTCACAGTTTAAGTGCTAACGTGCGTGCCATCGTTGTAACTAGCAATATTTTTTATAGTTCTGTGTAGTTTAAACTAGAGATGGGCACGTAACACGAAATTTGCGTGAGTCACATGAATCACGCGTGATTCACGCGCAATATTTTTTATAGTTCTGTGTAGTTTAAACTAGAGATGGGCACGTGACACGAAATTTGCGTGAGTCACATGAATCACGCGTGATTCACGCGTAATCGTGAGTGAAAACAATTTTACTCACGTGAGTCGTGCGTGTGAATAGAAAACATAAGTTCGTGCCTGAGCGTGAGTGATTCAAATTTACTGCGCGAGTTTGCGTGATTTCACTCTAAAGAGTGATTTTTGGAAAAAATGTGATCTTATTAAATTGGGATAAGAAGTTGTGGATTTCGCGCATTGCAATAAATGCAATTCACTTTTATCATATACGACAAAAGGAGGAACTGGAAGTCTATTAAGTCACACGTGTCCAAATTCATCAATACCATGGACCTTGCCTTGCAAAAAAAATCGATTCATTTGCATGTAAACAAGTTTCTAAAAACACAAAAATTAAATCGTTCTTAAGCAGTTAAACTTTGTGACTAAGGATATTCGGCCACTGTCTGTTTGCTGAAGGTAAGATTACACAAATAATATGTATTCCAGTCAGTGCAACAACTAGCGAACGTCTGTTTTCTTCATCAGAAAGAATTCTTGAGGAAAAAAGAAGCTGACTTCTTGGAGAGAACGTTGACAAGATTTTGTTTCTTCATAAAAATTTGGAATAATATTTTTTATAAAATATTAACAAATTGAACAATAAAAATAAAACAAAAATTTCGTGATTATTTCGTGATTGTGAGTGTTTCGTGAGCGTGAGTCAACGTAAAATTACTCACGTGAACGTGCGTGAGCGTGAGTAAGAAAAAATTTTCGTGCGTGAGTCGTGCGTGATTATAATTTTTTCTTCGTGAGCGTGCGTGAGTGAAAAATCACTCACGTGCCCATCTCTAGTTTAAACTTCAAAAATCATGCTATATTTCAACGATATCACTTTATCTGTAAATTCCTTCATTTTGTTTGCTTGAAATTTAAATTATTAATCTTTACCCTATTATTAAAGAGGCAATAACTTGAAAAAGTATTAAAAATGTCCTGTCATTTCTTCAATAGAGTTCCATTTTCTCCTCTATAATTTTTTATTTAAATTTTCCCAAAATTTTTAGTATTTTTATTTTTAATTATTCGTTTATTCGATTAATCGTCAAAATTTGTTTAAATTATTCGTAATACGAAAATCACATTTTTTAAATTGATCGTTCGAATTTTCTTTTTGTTCATTCGATTAATCGAATATTTTTTATTCGAATGACAACCCTAATTTTAACATTTAATTTAAAAGTCATATAAAATCCAATACAAAAATTTCATCACCGGTCCGAAGGACTTATAATGTTTTTATGACATAAAACATACTATTATTGGTCCTTGGAACTGTGAATAAAAGTTGGAACTATAGATTAAGGTTTCTTTAAATGGTTTTTCTTTGATAACTTTTCAGGGACATTTACATTTTTGGTTTGAACTTTATAGTTATTTCGAAACCTCGAAAATAACAATTTGGACTGTTTTTGTAGTCTAATCATCATATTAATATAAAAATTCCTTTGAAATGCGCATTTTTTTTTCGCTAATATCGTATCGTTTTGTGTTTGTTTCATATACATTTTGATTGCTTATCTTTCATTACAAATATTATCATCAAACAAATATATAGAATATACACAAACAAAATTTTTGCGCATAAATATTAGATAGATTATTGTCCCCTTACAAAAAAAAAAAGATTAAAAGAATAACGACTGAAAAAACGATATCACATCATCATATATAGTCAAGAAGACCTTGTTATACAAAAAAAATAGTAGTATATATTATAAAAAAATAGAAAAATTGTCATTGAAAATGAATAACAAACACACTTTTTTTCTAGTTACACTAAATAAATATTGAAATTATGTATATTTCTGTATATTTTTATACTTATGCGTTTATTTTTTTTTTAGATTAAACAAAAAATATGACCTAATCAGTGATAGAAGAAGAAAAAATAATAGTTTTTTTTAAGTGATACAACTGTGTTTTTTACGTGTTATCAAAATGGCACATATTTTTTTCATTTGGTAAAATCAGCGGTGTTGAAAACGTCTAATGTTTTTTTTTTTTATTACTTTAAATGATTTATTAGAATAATCATAGAGCTTATTTTTTAGTTTTATATCTGTTTTTTTGTTAATATATTTTTAGGTTACCTTATTGATTAGTTTCTGATAAGTGGGTGGTGCGTTTGTTAATATGACGTGTTTTTTATATATTTCAAAATAAAAATTCCAATTAATCGAAAATGAAACCTTTCCCGTTTTTTATTGACATGAATATACTTTTTCTCCCGAATAAAAATAATATTATATAGTCTTATATAATGTGATCCAGTTTTGTAAAATTTAACAGGGACCGTAAATAATGATTATTGTTGGTTTTTTTAAATCAAAAAATCAATCACTTAGAACAGACATAAAAAAATTTATTGAACTATTATTTTTTATTTTTGACAATCTTTGCATATCCGTCATGATTTTTAAAGTTTTCTTCAATGGTAATGATTATTTTTGAGTAATAATAAAAAAAATCATCCATAATCATTATTTTTGAGCAAAAAAAAAAAATAAAACTCAAAAATAATCATTATATATGATTTTTATTTTTTTCGCTCAAAATAAAACTCACTTTCAATTTACGACTTTATATATGATATACTTACATATTTTTATGCATATGTATATATATATACATAAATTGAAAGTGAGTTTTATTTTGAGCGAAAAAAATAAAAATCATTAATAATGATTATTTTTGAGTCTTATTTTTTTTTTTGCTTAAAAATAATGATTATGGTTGATTTTTTTTATTATTACTCAAAAATAATTATTACCATTGAAGAAAACTTGAAAAATCATAATATAATCATTATTGTGTAATTTTTATTATAAAACTCATAATGATTACGGTCCCTGAAAATTAATATAGTTAAGTATGACATCATGTATATTAAAATACAATTTTACTTGCCACTGTAATTTTTCGTAAAACGGCATATTTAATTCTATCTTACAATATTGTACCACACGTTATTAGACGGGCAATATATAAGTTGATCGAAAGAATTAAATTAATATATGGACAAAACAATTTATTGCCGCAAAATTTTAATATAAACTTGAAAATTTTCATTGAAAATATTTATCATCTCAAATGAACATCACAATTTAAAAACACCAAAAATTTTAGTTTGACATAAAAATTTTTAATTGTTAAGCATATAAAACTTAAATTTAAGTGAACGTTAAATTTAAATTGGGCTCTTAATAATCGGATCATAACATCTCGATCAATGTACTCAATTTAACAAATTTATTTTCACTGGATTAAATCGTATCAAATTATTTCACACTCAATGTAATGTAAGCCATACGATCCACCATTTTGCGGATCAAATTGTATTTCAATTAGATATAAGGCTGTATCAAATTTGATACATTTCATTATTGCATCATATTAATTTTTTTAATCGGGCTAATACAGTTTTGGCATAAAAAGTTTACTTAAACGTATGAGTGATATAAACTTACAAGAGATTACTCATACGCACACATGTACTATTATTATAAATATAAATAAACACAATGAAAACTTATTCGAATTAGATTTAGTCAAATGATTTTTTTAAGTATTGACGACAGAAACTTAATTTAGACAACAGTAACTTGCGTGTGACATTTGAATTTCAGTTGATCAAACAAAAATTCAGTAGGGACAAGGAAAGGAAGTAACAACCATACAATATGGCATTAACACTAAATTTAGATTTCTTGCATTAAAAATCTAGTTTCAATTTAATTTGTAAAAACTTGATAAGCCTCATTTTCTTTTTAGTTTGTTTTCGCCTTTTAAAGGTGGAAAAATGCAAAAATATGACTTTTGCAGGACGTTTATACTCTCGGTACTTGTAATAAGTGATTATGTAAGACTTCTATCACCAACTAATTAATGAATAGTTAGAAAAAGCATAAATGCATAAAACAACAAATGTGGCTTATCATGTTTTTACAATGAGGCCTCCAATTAAAATATTTGTAAATACTATAAAAAATGTAATTAAATTTAGACCAATTACTCTTTAAATTAAACAATTTTGTTAAAAAATTTCCAAAATTTTATATAAAATTTTAGTCTTTAATAAATTGACGAAACAAGACATGTGTTTCTGGGGAGTGTATTTTAAATTGGCCATAAATGCGTCAAATGAGTGTTTTATAAGAAATTAAGATATTTGACTCATTCCATATAAAAGTTCAAAAAATATCATATTTTCGGCATCTACCCCCTTCAATTTTAACTATTGAAAGGTAAGTGTCATAGTCCAAGTTTTGAGTTGCTAGCTCTTACAGTTTTAGAATTATCGAGTTTTCAAATCTGACAAAAAAATCTAAAGTACTCTTACATAATACCCTCATTTTAAAGCTACTGTTGTCGTGCTTTAAATACAATAAGAAACATTTTTTGAAGGTAAAATGCATTTTTTCACGATTGTATTTCAAAAAACTGGTTTTTTAAAATTCTACAAAAAAATATATGTTAATTTTAAATTACGGGATCAAAAGTAATGAAGAAAAATCTGAAAAAGACACCAAATATAGTAAAAAAAGACTTACATAAAAACATTTTTTAATGAAAAAATAAAAGTTTTAAATAAGTTGTTGCACATAATTGTCCATATTAAGCTACGAGCGTCATTGATATATCATTTTAAAGCTTATTAAATTATGGTTTTAATCGTACACACGGAAATATACATTTTTTTTTTCAAAATCCATGGTCAAACCGCTGTATTTCAAAAAATCTGGTTTGTTAACATTTTTAAAAAAATATATGTTATGACCCTTTTGTTCAACAAGTGCGATATATTCTTTCTTTTTCGTGCCTACACGTAGTATACATTTCAGTGCAAGACAGCTTAGGCCGATTTGATTTTTAAAAAATATAATTTTTTGGATTTTTTTATGTTATAATAAAATATTTGTAAAACTATTGTAAGAAATTAAAATACAGCTGTTTGTTAGAACTCCTTAAAAACACATGACTTGTTTCGTTAGCGCATCGTCGAAATAATGATATGAGACTTATATGATTATGTCATATTAATAGTATTTACGGTCAATAGTGTAAAAACGAAAAAACAAACTGACGTCAAATTAAATGTGAGTAATTAAGAGAAAATAATTAATACGTTTCTTAATGAAACTTCAAAAGAATATTAAATTTCTAATTATTAATGATAATTTGTCAAACTACTTTGACAAAAACAACTAATATTTAAATACTTATTTGTATGTGTTTTTATTCTTTATAAAAAAATCATTTCTAATTAATTTAAATACATTTAGTAATATCGAATAAAATATCTCCAATTTTTATGAATTTCAAATAAAATCTTTAACAAACACATGTATTTATTTACCTACGCCCCATCACATGTACCTGTTGTTGGTTTTTCAAGAAAAACAACAACATTAAGATATGTTTTTCCAACCAAATAGTCTCGAATATTAAATAAAACCAGTTATTTTGAATTTTTTTTTATAAAAATACGAATGCACACAGGCTTGGCAGATACTTTTTTTTTCGTTATCCCCAAACAATACAAAAATAATCGCCAAAAAATCCCCACTTGGAAAAAAAAATTTGAACAAAGTTGAACGTTAACGTTAAAAACCCACTAGCCGAATAACTGACATACTGTTACCCCTAAAATGCCGTTAGCGAAATGAAATGAAATAAATTAACGTTACCCTTACCGATACCTTATCGAATCGGTTACCTTCCACGGTTTTAACTTTAATTGCAAGGATAAACTACATCCTTCACCCAGTCTCAATTAACTGATATGATTTTAAATGCTCAAAGTCCATACTTTAAGACCATATTAAAAGTTATTCGTATAGTTTGTTCAGGTATATGAATTAATAAGAAATTAAAAAAAAAAATATGATTTTCAAAAACCGGAGCTAATATTAAAATTTGGTGTTCACATTCGAAATATAAGTCCTAAAATCTATCTGAATTGACAATTCGCATGTCCGATGCACTTTTAGTTTTTTGGCCGAACAGTTCGGTCAAAAAACTATATTTTGTCGGTTTTTTGATATCTAGAGGCAATGAAGACGAATGTTGGTATTGGAAACATGTTTGTTGAGCCGATTTAATTCGATTTTGTGTATAAAATTTAAGAGAAAAGCCGAAGTTTAGCTATAAAGTTAAAAGTTCGGCCGCCGAACTATATTCGATTTGGCCGAACTTTCTGAGGCCGAACAGTGAATTTATTGCATGACTACAGGCTTTTCTTCAAATTTGACACTCAAAATAGCATATAATCAGTCCAATAAACATTTTTCCATCCGCCAAATTTGTCCATAATGCTTTAAAATACCGAATACAGACCAAATGCCTTTTCTGGCCGAACTGTTCGGTCGGACACTATCAACTATGTTATTACTTTTGTTCAATATCCTAGCAAAAAATAACCTGGATTTGGTAAGCAGTAACTATATTTGTATGCTTCCAAAATAGCGCTTCTCCGCCTTGCATACAATAAAGCAATTATGAAAGGCACTCTGTTGTGCTTCCCAAAATGCCTTCTTTGAAGCAGTGCATAGTGCTTACAATGAAGCAATAAAGAATGAACAATATGAAGCATTAATATGTTGTTAACATACAAAAAAAACGCTTCCTATTGCCTAAGAAGGCATGAATTTATTGTTTCTCAGAGCACATGAAAGAAGCGCTTTTTGCCTGCTTAAAAGAGACATACCAAGTGTGACATCGCGAACAAATATCATGACAAATTTTTCATTAAAACTGTCAAAGGAATAAATTACTTTTTAAATCTTTTTCTTTCGAAAATTTTAGTATTCACATTTAACAAAAAAAAAAAAATTTATGAATGAAAACCAAAAATTTATTTGTTTTTTAAAAATAAAAAAAAAATTAACAGTTTTAAAAAGTGGAACGTTACTTCACTCATAATAATCCATGCATAAAAATACAAAATTATTGTCAAAACTACAAAAAATTTCGTACAATGCACAAATTTTCGTTTATTTTACAAACAATTTGGTTATTTTGACATTTTTTCGTAATTTTACGCATTGATTATTATCAGTGTTAATATATTTAAAAATTGTATTTAAAACTTGAAATTTTTCTGAAACACCAAATATTTTCCATAACGTTTTAAATATTTGGTAGCGTTTTGTCTTACATACGATAAGAAAAACTCGCCAAGTTAATAAAGTGATTTAGTTAATTTTGTTACACTTTTTGCTCAAAAAAAATATTAACTAAGAAAAAACGGCTAATGGCTAGATGTAGGATTTTCAGGTTAAACTCGGTAAAAAATGGCTGAATTAGAACTAACAAGGTAAAATGCGTGCACTATGGAGATGTGTTAGGTATAGGTAAATAGGTATATTTTATATGCTTCACAGATAATATATCTTTTTAATATAAAGAAATTTGGAAAACATAAGATATTTTCGATATTAGATTAAATCTACACTGAAAAAATTATCAACCTAAAATATCTAATAAAAGATTTGATTTGAATTGAATTTGTTTCTAAACAAATATTTAATTGAATCAATTAATATTTTAATTGACTTGTAAATCTATAAATACTTATTTTACTATTAAACATAATTCTCAAATTATTTTTTCATACACTGTAGCTTAAATAGAAATTTTTTAGTATAAAATACCAAATGCATGTGAAGTTTACAAACAAAACAAGCACACACACAAACAAACAAACAGACTCAACATTAACAAAACACACATACCAACGTATCGCTCACACAATTTTTCTTTTTTTTTTGAGTATCAAAATTTTTTTTTGTAGATAGTTATTTATAGCTTTTTTTCTTTTTAATTTTCAATAAAAGTTTTAATTAATATTATCATTGCCGTAATAGGTGCAAAATCAATTAAAATGTTAATTGATTCAATAAATTTTTTAATTGAAACCCGTTTTTAGTTTTTTCTGTGTATGTGAGGTTTTTGGACAATTTAGCGAGGATTGTGAAAAAAAATACTTGGCAACACTGCTGCCGCCTTAAATATTAAGTTGCTAACATAAAGGTAAAGGAGTTGTTGTGTAGTTGTAGTCTATATACAACAAACAAACAAACAAACAAACAACTCATATGGTATCTTTAGAGTATGAACAATGCTGATTCAGTCTAAAAACCAGCAAAACAAGCAACTTCAACAACATGACCAAAAACCATATTCACATGTAGAAAATTTATACAAACACCACAACATTTTTAAACCTTGTCAAGAAGACATAGAAGAAGAAGAAGCAGAAAAATAAAACGTCGTCAACAACACAAAACAACATCGCGTCAACAACAAAACAATATCGCCAAAGAATGCATAACAATAAAATACCGGTTTTGAAATACAAGATATAATTGTATTGTATTCTATATTTTTTTTTCGAATATGAAAAAGAGAGAGAAAAAAATTAACAAAATACAATATTTCCTGTTTTTGGATTTTTTTTTTTCGTTTTTACAAAAAAAAACAATAGACATAATTATAATTAACTGGTATTTTTTTTTTTTTTCGTTTACAAGTTATTTTCTTTAGAATAGAAATATGAAATGTAATTTAATTAATGTATTCGTTTATCTGATTAAAATGTTAATGGAGTCCTAATGATTGAAACATAACACGAAGGGAATTATCTGCATTATATCAACGAATTTTTGCATCAGATCTATGAAGTGGTACTGGAGTTCGTCCATTGAAACTTTTCATTAAATTAATGTAGTTTTTCATGAAATTTTATGACCGAGTTAATTTTATTTATTAAAAATTTCATACGCCTAATTAAAAAGTTTCATACAAATTATGAAGCTTTTTCATAAGGGTTAAGACATTTTTCAAAATAGCGCTTAACCGCCTTACATAAAACGAACAATTACCGCAGGCATTTTTTGTGCTTTCCTAAATGCAGTCTTTTGAAGCAGTAAATAATACATACAATGAAGCGATAAAGAATGCCTACAATAAAGCATTAATGTTGTCAATATATAAAAAGGCGCTTTTCTTTTACTATGAAAACATGAAGTTATTGCTTCTTAGAGCAAAATTAGCCGACCTAACAAAGAAAACACAACAAATTTGGGACAAAATTTCTTCATGTCTCAATTAGTCTCCTTTTAGCTCGATATACTTTTCCCAGCAATATTCCAAAGCTTCGATACCATATTTATAGTAAAAAATATCTATCTCCTTAAAATAGTCATCAACCGCAGACTCCACCTCTCCATTGTTGCCAAATTTTTTAATACCCGAGCCATTTTTCAAGTTTGGAAATAGAAAATATGGTGTGTGATGAAGCAATTCGAGCTTTAGTTCATTGATTTGGCCTATCTCCTTAAAATAGCCATCAACCGCAGACTCCACCTCTCCATTGTTGCCAAATCTTTTAACACCCGAGCCATTTTTAAAGTTTGAAAATGGAAAATATGGTGTGTGATGAAGCAATTCGAGCTTTAGTTCATTGATTTTGGCCATCGCAATAGTGGATCTATGAACTGGTGCATTGTCTTGATGAAACAACACTTTCTTTTTCGCTAAATGCTTTTTTTTTTTTTTTCTTTCATCACTTAAACACCGCAATAAGTTAGCATAATACTTGCCGTTGATTGTTTTTAATTTTAGAAGATAATCAATTAAAATGATACCACGCGCATACGAAAAAACAGACGTCATGACTTTGTCTTCTTTGGACACGATTCTCCCATTCCAGTCCGCTGCTTTAACTGTTCCTTTGTTTCAGGTGTGAAGTTTGGTCTCATCCATAGATACGAATCGGCGCAAAAGCTCGGCTTATTGTGAGCAAACGCAGCACCCATCTTGCGCACCTCTTTCTCATCTCCAGATTTAGTTTTATTTTGAAGTTCTTATCATTTAAGCCAGACTTGGGCGACGTCAGGTACATTTCACAATCGTTCACTTGTGAAATTTTTCTCTTTTTTTTCTTACTCTTTTTTTTTCTTACTTGTAAGCTTAATCGCTTCCTTTGAAAAGTTTTAAAATTTTTAATATCAAACACGGCGATTAGTAGCAATCATCTGGGTATTTAATTACTGGGCAATACTCAATTACACCCAATTACATGTAATTGGACATACAAAAGTAATTGGCCTGTTATTAAATACACAAATATTGGTATTATGTCCCATGTCTGGTATTAACAAAGTTAAAAATTTTCCAAGTAAGCGGTTAAACCGACAAGTGGGAGAGTAGGCCTGAAATTATTAATGATTACGAAATGTAATAGACGTCGCCGAAGTCTGATATCAGCCACTTTACGCACCTTCAGCCGACGATCATCCAATACTATTTTGAGGACTTTCTTAACCGTTTCTGGCGTGGACACATCGTTTAAACTTTGCCACCCAATATTTTATAGTCGTAAACGAAGGAGCAGACTCCCCCAGAGTAGAATCTAGCTAGGCTTTTATATTGGAGGACTTTCATATGAAAGTATTAAATTACATAACGGTGACACATTTTTCCGATGTTTACAAATTCACTGAGATCGTTTATTTTTCATGGCTTCACAAAATTACTAAACAACGTGGCGCCTTGAAACTTAAAACATATATATTTTGTAAGGCTGCCACTTTTACCAAAGTAATTTTTTTCAAACTACTGCCGCCATCTATACGTCTGGGACCGCCCTCGTACCAAATGGGACATTGCGAACAGAAATCATGCCTTCCTGATTTGCTTTGGAAGCGCTCGGTAGTCTTTCAGAACTGCTTTGGGAAGACTACCAAATTTCAAGTTCCCCGCTTCAGCGGTTTGGCCGTACTGCCAAGTGTGAGACTTTTCTACTTCATGTCATCCCGGATCAGTCTCGGAGAGTGTTAAGGATGGAATTCTTTAGGAGCTATGCAGATACCCTTGTATGCAATGGATAAGTTAATAAATTCCTTCAATTTTAATTTTGATATTCAATTTTAAAAAATAAGCAACCCATTAATAAAGTGTTCCGTTTTCAACAAATCTTCTAATTGCCAATTTATCTTTAAAAAATAAAGTCATGAAGCGAAACAAGCCAATTACCGCCAATATATAAAGAGCTAAACTTTGTATACATAAAGATATTGTGGTAAAGAAGGATGATTGTGTTTTCGTCAAAAAAGACGTATTGGAAAGAATAAAGAAATAAATGAATGTAATGTATTGTATTGTATTGTTGCTAATTTTAACCTTGAATTTAAATTATAAATAAATTCAGCAAAATTATGTACAAACCCAAGAAGAGTTCTAGTAAAGGGTTCGCCAAATAACTTTTTTTTTTTTGAAAATGCTATAAAAAAAAACTACTGAATATTTTCTCAAATTTCTATTTTTATTTGAAAGTACAATCCTTCCGGTTAATAATGGAAAATAATTTCATTCAAATGGCTGCCTCGGCTGGCCATTCAGTAGCCTACACGATCGGTGCAATTTTTAAGTACATTATCGATTGTGTGCAGCTGTATTTCCTCCTCTTCAATTTTTGTGAACAAAAATTCGTTCAACATTGCCCGATAACGATCGCCATTGACTGTAACGGCTCATTTTCGAAGAAAAAATGGCCCAATTATGCCTCTGGACCAAAATCCGCACCAAACAGTGAATCGTTTTGGGTGTATCGGCACACATTCTGCAACATTACCATGATTTTCAAAGTAATGTCGCAATATTTCCCAGCGTTGTTCAAGCGTATACACAACCATAGTCGTTCAGCGGAAGAATAAAACTAATTATCTGTCAAATCAGACATGAGCTAAGTGTTACCATTCACGAAATAAGCACTAGTTGAAAAAAAAACGTTAGATGGCGGACCCTTTATAACAGAAGATTTCCTAAAGATAACTAAAGATTTTTAAAAATGAATACTTAAATGCATAAAGTCCCCAAGTAACGATTTAAGAACTCTTCTCCACTTTACTTTATTTAACAATTTATTTATTTTTTTTTAGTTTAACTACATAAATATTATCCATATTGTAGGTTTGTACAACATAAAAGAAGAGTATTGTTAATTTTATTTAACGAATTTCCGTCTTAACTTTAAAGTGGTTTATGGTATTCCAGTCTTTCATATTTGAATGTTTCATTTAAAGATTCTCATGCTTTATTTTATTTTACTTTATTTAATTTTGTTGCTCAATATAAATTATGTATGCCCCTTTTGTAGTTTGTGAAGAGTAGTTTTTTGTTTTGTCGGTTTATATTTTTGGATATCCTCTTATTTTTTTTGGGATGAACAAAGAACTCTTTTTCTTAAAGTGCCATTTTTCATTTTATATTAATGGCACATAACTAATCTTTAATTTGGAATTTTTATTTAGTTTTATATTCCAAATGTAATGAAATGTAAAACAAAAATTATATATCAATATATGTTATAAAGGGTCCGCCAAATATCTTTTTTTTTTGAACTCCTGAACCAATTGGACTTTGTATGGCGTCATACCAAGGTCTTTATGCAAAATTCGTCTCACTGATGTCTCCGAAATGTTCAATTGTTGAGAACGACGGTGAATTGATGTTGATGGCGCTTCACGCACACTCTGCCACAGCAGCAATATTCTGGGGTGTACGCACTGTTTTTGGCTTTTCACGCTTTGGTTTATCGATGAGGATGCTAGTTTCTTTCACTTTTTTCACAAGATAACGAACATACGGACCATATTCGTTCAGCGGAAGGATAAAACTAATTATCTGTCAAATCAGACATGAGCTAAGTGTTACCATTCACGAAATAAGCACTAGTTGAAAAAAAAACGTTAGATGGCGGACCCTTTATATATATACAGTGGCGGACAAAAGTATTCACACAGCAGCAAACTTTATTTTAAATCTTTTATATTTTTAAAATGAAACCCACTAGCCGGATATGGTATACAACAAAATTGTTTATTAACTTATAAATTATTAAAATACAACAAAAAACTTATTCTTAGTATGTTATATTATAAGAAAAAACTAAATATGTAATTCAAAGTATTATTTTAGGCGGACAAAAGTATCCACACAGCTTCAAATGTTTGTACAAAAAATAAAATTTCACATGATTTAATACTTTGTGGAGTAGCCTTTCTTTGCTATGACTTCTTTTAATCTTCTTGGCATAGAATGGACGAATTTCTTCGTAACATTTTTTTTTAAATACAACATGCTTAGTGTTAGTTTTTGTTGTATTAAAATTATTAATAAGTTAATAAACAATTTTGTTGAATTATACGGCTAATAGCTTTCATTTTAAAAATATAAAAGATTTAAAATAAAGTTTGCTGCTGTGTGAATACTTTTGTCCGGCACTGTATATTGTTTTTGCAAATTGTAATACAACAAACACACATACTACATACACTGATATACAAAGTATATTGATATGTACAAATTTTTGCTTTTCAAATAATTTTGATTTCATAATTAGGTTGAACAACTCAGTCAGTTTATACACTAAGGCAGACAAATTTTCATAGAGTTGATTTTGTCTGCTGTATGTAATGTCTCGGTTTGAGCTAAGAAAAGTATCGTTTTCTATTGCAGGCAACTAAAGATTTGGGTGATGTCAATTAAACAATTGTATTGTCTATTATAAAAATGATCAAACTTTAATATCATATTCAGCCCAATTCTCAATAACAATTCCGTGAGAATTTTTTCCCTATTCCTTGTTCCCCTATTATTAATAAAATCTGTCCGGGGATTTTTTCACTTTTTCCTTATTCTAAACTAATTTCGAAAATGGGAAACTCTTCCCCGGAAAAAAGGAGGTATTATGAATGTCAATAATAGGGAGAATTGTGATAGCATTTGTATGAATTATTCAATTAATATTATTCAATTCTATCTCCCTTATTATTCTTTTCCCCGCCTGTTTAGAATAGGAGGATTTTTTTCTCGAGAAAATAAAATCTGCAGAGGAAAAAATCTGATTGAATATTCATAATCTGGCTGATTATGTTTTTTGGACTTGAGGTAGAAAAATATTTATAAATGCGATGAGAACTTGACAGTTTCTAGTCCAATGAAATGCTAATATATATATTAATGAAACTGTTTCGTAAAAATATTGTTAATTTATTTATTATTCAGTTTTGCAATTGCACACGAACCTGGCTCAATTTTATTATCGATAGTACCGTCTCCGCTAGCCTTAGAAACTATCCATTTTGCCCCCATTTATTTCGGTTTTTGGGATATGAACCAGTTTCAGTTTAAAACGGATATTTTATATCTTAACAGAGTAATTCTTAAAAGTTCTGCATCTGAACTTAATTCCAATTTCAACCTACAGATTCATTCTAAACTTTTGTTATTTTAACCCCCTGTTTTTATAAAACTAAAGGAATAATTCCTCCAGAGGAATGTTTGTATATTGTTATTGTAACAAAAACAAAATACACGCATTCGTCTAGAGGAATTATTCCGTTCGCATTATAAAAACTGGGGGTAAATTTGATATTTCGGTTTAATTAAAACAGAGCTAAAAAAGATAATTTTTATGTCAGTCGATTTTAATTAAAACGCCAAAATAATTTCTGATCCATTGAGTTTCCGCTTATGAAATATAATTAAAATTAAACGACAAAATATTTTACAGGATTTTTCATGAAATTACAGTTTTCAAATATAAATACTATCTATATGTATATAAAAACAAAAAAACTAATAAAACTGTAAAAAAATATCTATTAAAATTAGGTTTCTAAATTCGTTAAAATGTTATTTAAAACCAATACGCCCAAATGTATTGGTAACAAAGAATATTAAATCCCACATTTTTCCTATTATAAAAAGTACAAGTATATAAATAAATAATTTGCTTAAAACATGCAATTAATATTGCATATTAAATTACAAATTATTTTTAAATAAAGCTGTTTTAAACCAGGTTACAAAATAAAATAGATTAATATGAATTTTCAATATAACTTATTCAAACAAAGAAAGTATTTATGTTTACTTATAGTGATCAGATCTTTAAAGTTATTGCTTAAAAGCACATTTTGCAAAATAAATTTGATTGCCAAAATGTACAATTTTTGAACCAGATACCCGAGTAAGCGATTTTATTTACTCTAGTAACCAATTTATATATGCAGCACAAAATACCAATTTCTGGTCGCGGTGCATAGTGCCACTCTAATCTAATCTAACCAGTTTATAAAATTAGTTTTTTACAAGTTTAAGACTAAAAGGAACAGTTTAAAAAAAAAACCGAGTAACTAATTGCTATGTAACGTATAGCCCTGTCAATTTGCTACCAAAATGTATGTACCGTTCGAACCGGGTTCCCGAGTAACCGATTTCATTTACTCGAGTAAACAGTTTATAAAAACAGCGTTTTTTTTTTTATAATTTACAGACAAAAAGGAACAGTTTTTAAAAGTACCCAAGTAACCGATTATAATGGACGAAATAACCCGGTTTGTTAAGAACTCGGTTTCGAATGTTTTAATGTGATAAAATAAATTACGGTTAGTTAGATTTTTACAGGAAGAAGAAGAAAACATTTATATTAAAAAATTTAACGGACACAATGAATGTGAATGCTGTGATGGACAAAACACCACTTAGCCACACCATCACTGTGTCGACCGTAGCTCAACTCGCTAAGAGGTGATGAAATGAGTCATAGCCTATTGTATGGTTGTGGGTTTGAAACTCACTACGACACAAAGTGAAAAGTTTTTCACATATTTAACAATTTAAAATACTTTCTTCAATTGACACATAAATTAACCACTGACGAGTCCTTGGAGGGGACGAAACTGCGGCAGTCTTGCATATCCATTGTGACCGTTAAATTTTTTATAAAACTGTTTTCTTCTTCCTCTCCTGTAAAAATATAACTAAAAAAAAATCGTCAGTAATTTATTGTAATACAATTAATTACGATTGTCATTACATGCCGGTTACAAACACTTTACTCCTAAAATAAGTTTAGTTAAAGATTTTATTCTTTTAAAACTTCTTTTAAATATTGAAAATATCTAAAGTTTATTATTGCCCCTAGACAGTTTTAGGAGCTATTGAAAATTAATTTATATTAAACATATCTCTGTGTAGGCAAACACATTAGGTACATAAATATTAAACGTTGATATTAATATTCAGTGCTGAAAAAATATGAATAAATTTTGGAACAAATAAATTTGTAAATTATATAAATTATTAGCAATTGCCAAGAGAAACATTTAACGGCCGGTTCACACTGCAGACATGTTTAATGGATAACATTTCGCTTAAATAACTTTAACTTCATTTTAAACAAATATTATAAGTTTATAACAAGTCAAATAAATAAGAATTAAAATCAGATTTTTATTTTATAATATTTTGCTGAAAAATATTTAAATAGGGAGGTATACTGACTCGGACCGGTTGATATTTCAGTTATTTTAAAAATTTAAAAAAAAAAACTGTTGAATTTACAAATATTTAGTTATATTTGAGCTAAATTTTAGTTAATTGAAAGTAACAAATTAATCTGCTAAAATCTGCAAAACATTAACTAAATATCAGTAGCCAAAAAAATCAGACAAAAAATGTGAAATTTTTAAAGTTTTTTTTAGCTTTTTTTTAATGCGAAGAAAAGTCTGCAATTATGAAATCAGCAATCTAAAATTTTTTAACAAAAATTTCTGTTGATTTTGGCAAAATAAACTGTTATTTGCATTCTACCAAATTTGAGGGTAAATATAAATATAAAAATTTTATTAATATTACAGTTTTTGTTTGCTATTTTGAGTCTACAAATATTTAGTAAAAGTTTTTTTTTTGCTAATTTTACAGACTAAAATGCTATTTTTAATTAACTAAAATTCACATCTAATATAACTAAAATTTTGATTTATTTTTGCTGTTCTTATTCTATTAATATTTAGCAAAAAATATGCTAAATTTAGCAGTTTTTTCTGCAAGGTAATTTTTAACAAATTTTTAGTAGCTTTTTCTGCTATTTTTACAGGTTTATTTCTATGGGTGTAAGCAATTTTATTTGCTTTAAGGAAAATTTTTAAAACTTAATTTTAGCAAGGCGTAAACTTAATTTTTGTTCATAATTTTTTTTTTTTTTTTTAGTGTAACTAGAGCACGTCCATTGAATCTCTTTATGAAGTTAATGCAAGTTTCCATAAAATTTTATGAAATTTGTCATGTTATTTATTAAAAGTTTCATTCACTCTACGAAGAAGTTTCATAAAAAAACTAAACAAGTAGAAATTGCCAACCGTACCAAAAAAAAAAATAGTACTGACAAACCACTGATATTTCTGTAAAACCCACCTTGGTAAAAACTATCAAAGGTACAACTAATATCGAAACTCTGAAAATATTATTTGGTTTGCTAGTACCATCCGCAAAATTTATTGCCAAATTGTTTTTTTTACCAATATTACAACCAAATAGATGCATTTTTTTTAAATATTTATTAATATTTTATAAAGGGTCCGCCAAATAACTTTTTTTTTTTGGAAATGCTATAAAAAAAAACTGCTGAATATTTTCTCAAATTTCTTTTTTTATTTGAAAGTACAATCCTTCCGGTTAATAATGGAAAATAATTTCATCCAAATGGCTGCCTCGGCTGGCCATGCAGTAGTCGGTCCAATTTTTAAGCACATCGATTGTGTGCAGCTGTATTTCACCAATGGCTTCACAAATATTGTCCTTTAAAGCGTCAATTGTCTCTGGCTTGTTGGCGTAACACTTATCTTTGACATCACCCCACAAATAATAGTCCAACGGTGTGTGGCACGTAGAGCCATCCTGTTGGAACCAAATGTTGCCAATATCCTCCTCTTCAATTTTTGTGAACAAAAATTCGTTCAACATGGCCCGATAACGATCGCCATTGACTGTAACGGCCACTCCTTGTTCATTACCATGATTTTCAAAGTAATGTCGCAATATTTCCCAGCGTTGTTCAAGGTATACACAACCATATTCGTTCAGCGGAAGGATAAAACTAATTATCTGTCAAATCAGACACGCGCTAAGTCTTACCATTCACGAAATAAGCACTAGTTGAAAAAAAAAAAACGTTAGATGGCGGACCCTTTACATTTAAATAAGATGCATAATACTAAGACCAAACTGTATTATTGCTGCTTTTTAATTGTGTTTTATTATACATATTTCTCACAATTAATTTAATTTAAGCTATTTAAAACGCACACAGTTTTTTCAATTACCAACTGGGCGTTGTGGTGTAATGGTTAGCGCGTTGGGCTGTTACGCGGATCGTCCCGGATTCGATTCCCGGTGACGACAACATAAATTTAGAAAAATAATATGTATTAGTTTTCTATCACTTATATGTATAGCTACACCCACCTTCGGTGTTCCCATAGCACTTAACCCCACCGAAGCAAAATAATTAATCATGAAACAAAAAGCTTCAATAAATTTGCCAACTCTACATCAGGTGGCGAGCAACAACTGTTCTAAGACTGATCATCTCGCGCAAATACATTGTTGCCATGTTTGAAGCCCATCATCGTTTACCACCTTTCATCTCTCCACTATACCCTTTCCAAAGAAAGCAACACATTAATTAATAGGAAGAATTTCCTGAGTGTTGCTTCTCTTTAAAAAAAGAAAAAAAAAACAACGGTTGGCCACTGTTATCAATCGGGTAATAGGACAATACTGTCAAGATTGGTAATCCCACTTTCTGCCAACGCTTAACTGACCGTCGTCGACACTGTGCCGATGTTTCTTATGTTTCTGCCTGGGTAGTTTCATAACAAGTATAAAGCCTTTCATTAGTTTTAAAAAAAGTTTCATTAGTTTACTAAAAATTTTCTTTTTTTTTTGTCCACTTGAATTCTCTCTGTGTGGACACGTCTTTTCGTGTACATATTTGTTAGTTAATTTTGAAAAATAGATTTTTGGATATTATCACTTTTTAGAAGGTTTTTGTATCAATAAAAATAATGGCGTTTTTTTTTTTTTTTTTAATTCCAACTCCTTCCCGTGCCTATAGGCGACTCAAATCCAATAAATTATTATATAAACCAATAAATTATTTTGTATTCACTAAAAAATTAAATTTTTAAACTTTAATAACTTTTGAACGGGTAACTACAAAATTAAAATTTTTGGACCATTTTTCTCAGATGTAAGTATTTTTTCATTGTAAAAACAAAATTTAACAAAAAAAAATATTTTAATTTTGTTTTTTAAAAAATATTTTTTTGGACCACTCTAATTATGCATTCTGTTGCATTCCAAAAACTAAAAAAAAGCCTATGGGCCTAAGTTTTCCCGTAGAATCGAATACTGAAGTACGATTTGACATATATTTAGCCGTTTTTGTTGTATGGGAAAAGGGACCCAAAATCCGCGATTTCAGTCGCCTATAGGCACGGGAAGGAGTTGGAATTAAAAAAAAAAAATACGCCATTATTTTTATTGATACAAAAACCTTCTAAAAAGTGATAATATCCAGAAGTCAAAATAAAAAAAAAAATTGAAAACGAACTCTAATATTTATGTATTTTAGGTCTTAGCCATAATTAAGTTTCTTTGCATGTAAACAAGGTATAATGTGGGGTTTTTTTTTTTTTATTTCTAAAGCTATATTCAAAGCTATTTAAAATACAATTATGTATTTTGGGTAGACCTATTATGTGAAAATCAAGTAAAGGAAATAAGCTTTGAGTATTCGAATTGTACTATATATAAACCGCTTACAATTATTAAAACATTTCCTATATCCACAGACTTACTTCTACATAATATTGACTGACTGTGTTCGAATGACTGTAGGCTGCTGCTGATGGTGGTTTAAGTCTAGAACAACCAACGCAATTCTAAAACGAAATATCTCATGTTTTCTTAGGGTTACAACATCATTTTGTTTCTCTATCTGCGTGGACTTTGTCTGAGACAATAACAATTATACAATAGTATCATATTATTGGTTTCTTTTGTGCTTTTGATTGTGTCTTTTTCCAGGAGAACGAACAAACCGAACTATCTTGAACATAAAGCCCGTTTAACCAGCCTTAACTCAGAAGATAAATAAGAAAAAAAAAAAATATGTATATATCGTCCCCTAAGATGTAAAAGGGGCGTAACTAACATATTTACTTCTTTACAATATAAGCAAAAAACGTCCACAGATACATAATTTAACAAAATCGTTAGTAAAACTGATAGTTTAAATCCAATATTTTCTTCCGTAAAGACTACTGAATATAACCATTAAATCAATGGAAAATCAGTTAAAAACAGGACTACTTACTTTTCGTTTAAAACAATTGTATTTTTTAGTTTATTTTTAACTGTTGAAAAATTAATTGACAAAATCCATAAAAACAATAGATTTTCGTTTATTTCAATACACAATATAATACAACAACTTTTTGTTTTAAATAAAAAATTTTAACTGAATATTTTAACTACTACGGAAAGTCCGTTTTTTGTTTATTTTGTTTATTGAATAACAGACAGAACAGTTGAAAAATATATTTCTTTGTTAATTTAACTGTATCTTCCATTGAAACAACTTTACCGATTAAACTTTTAAATAACTGTTGATTTTTTATGGAAAAATTCTTGTGAGTGTAAAACCAAACAATTTTGTGGAGAAATGTAGTTCGATGCAGTTCTTCATAATTACTCAACCCTACTTCAATATTTTACAGGGCAACCAAAAAAATGTCTGGAAACTAGAACATATAAGATTCGAACTTTAATTATAAAACCGCTATTTTTGATCGTAGAAGTTCAAAATTTTGTTTAGGCATGTAGTTTAGCCAAATGAATCATAATCATCAATAAACCCGGTTTTGGAAAATTTGTTAGTTACGCCCTTTTGCATTTTAGGTGACGATATGTTGTTATTTAAAACAAGTGGTATTTCTAGTTTTTTTTTTTTAATTTTTTTTCTTTAGAATATAAAACAAAAAATCTTTTATTTAAGAAAAACTTTAATTGTATAGAATAGAGATGCTTGGTGACCATAAACAGGTTGTTTAAAGTGTTTTGATTTAATTTTTTCCATTTTTTTTTCTTATTTTTTAAAAGTGGTTCTTTTCAACAAAAACGAATAAAACCAGCAGAAAGAACCTTTAAGCATAATCTCTTATACATGGTGCTTAACATACATGAAAATCTAGTTCAGACAAGTTTTATTTGCATAATTTGTTAAGAAAAATATATATAAAAAAAACTGCTGTAAAGAATTGCTCTTGACTCGATTGTAGTGGGTAGTTTATCTATGTAAATTGAATATTTTATCCATGTTGCATGTACCACCTGCTGCAAATTAATGTTTGGTTAAAAGTTCAACATTAATTTAAAAAAAAAAAATATTGACAAAATCAATTTAAATTATAAAAATTAATGTGAATACTTAATTGAAATGTATACATTGATATTAGAATAAAAAAAAAACATTAAAATTAAGGAATTTCTTACTATTAAGAGTATATCGAGGGCCTATATTCAAAACCCTGTATCTTTGATTTTCACGAAAATTACTTTTTGATGGTAAAATGTTCAGTAAAACAGCCCTCATGTATGGTGTGAATTTCATAACAAAAATATTTTTTTTTGCTGTTTTATTTGCATTTTTGTTATTTCTTTATCTTACGCAATTAATTTTTCTGAATGCAAAACCCTGTATCTTTTCAAATAATAAATTTTCAAATGTTTTTTTTGGAATAATTTCTTCTTGCAATACATGTTTTCTTACTAAATTAAGACACTGCCCGAAAATTGATCATGAAACCAGAAATTAAATTTTTAAAATGTTTCGGGATATGACCTGGGAAGCTAAACAAGTGTTTGTAAAAAGCCACGTCATACACTGATAGAATTTTCCTTCATAGTATTAATGAAACGATTTCATTAAAATCGATTCATTGGTTTAATGAAAAATTTCATTAACTGAATGAAAATTCATTAATATTGGTATTTTTTTATTAACATTTTTTATGATTTTTTCATAACTTCATAAAAAAAATTCATCGAATCAATGAAAAATTTTCAAATTTTTTTTTTAATAAAAATTTTGACTTGTAATAAAAAAAATATTTTTTTTTGTACTATCATTTTGAAATAAAAAAAACTGAAAAATTTCTTTTAAACAGAATTAACCAAAACCTTGATATAAATAATTTTTTTTTTTATCAAATTTGCCTAGAGCTAACAGTTTTTGACGAAATTCCAGGGAACAGATTCTCTAAGAAAAACGACATAGTTTTGTTTAAAACGAGACCTAAATTGTTATTCTGTTGACGATGTTATACAAAAACTTTATGCTAAACGATACTAAATTTTGAGATAGGCGTGGGTAGAGAAGATTAAGCATATTTTTCTAAAAATCATAACTACATTGTAAATTTTTTATTGAATTAGACTGCGCAGTTTCTGGTAACACAACCTTCATCAGTAATCCTTTTTGACAATACTGTAATTATTTGTTATGGTTTTTTTTTTTTATTGTTTGATTGCATCTATATGAAATTTTTATTTATTAAATGCAATCCTGACCGTGGCTTGAACCTGCTTTCTTTGCCACATGCACTTCGCACTACACTTAGACATAGGCTCTAACCAATTGATCTAAGTAAGGTCGATTTTTGCTGTGGCTTAAAACCAGTTTCAATTACAGCATTGTTAACAATATTTAACATTTTTGTCTAATATGGTAGTAATTTAACTACAAAAAGTGGACTATAATCGTCGATCGTATGTCATCAATATGTCATCTTTTAACACAAATTATAAAAAATGTAATGAAAGATTGAACAATTTTCTAAAAATAAAACAATAAAAGCAGAAAATAAATTAAAATTAGACCAGACCAGACCCCAGACCTTATAAATAATATCAACGAATGATAATTTCTTAATAACCACCAAATTAATGCTATGCTAAAATAATCACAAGAAGTGCAAATTATTAAATATCAACGAAAATATTTCATACAACTTATGAATTTTATTCATTAAACACATGAAACTTTCATAACGATTAGGCTAGTATTAATGAAAAAATTTTCATATAATTTATGAAATTTTCATTGGGTCAATAAAAAAATTGACCCAATGATATATGTTCTAGAAATTTGTTTATTGAGATCTTAGGTAAATTTTTGTAGTTGATTGTTTCCTTGAATTTTGAACGGTTTGCTACCTATGGACCTGAACACGGGAGAAAAGGTAAAAAAATTGAATTTTTTAAGTTTTTTGCGGTTTTGATCTGGAAGGTGAAGTTTTTTTGATTTTATATGTTCGCAATTTTTGTTCTTTATGACAAGAGCTACAACTTTGCCATAGAGAGTAAATCGAAATTCTGAACGGTTTGCAAGATATGAGCCTGAGAAAATGATCACTTTTTTGCGAAAATGATACCGAGGCCCCAAATCTTTGGCGGCCCATAAACAAAAGAGGATATGACTTTGGGAAAAATTGGGAGACACGGGTCTTTTTTTTTAGTCTTTTATCACGTAGTGGTGTCCGTTATTTTTTTTCGTGTTGCACTGTGTTATTTATCTAATGCGCTATCTAATTTTGCTGCGGAAAATAATAAAGTTATTGAACAGAAGTTCTTATAGAAAGGCCATACGCAAATGGAGTGCGATAGCGCCCATGCTAAGACAGAGATTAAATTGAAAAATTATTCTATACACTTGCCAATCGATTACGTTAGAATTACTAGAGAAGTCAGAAAGACTGTTAAAATTAACAATGAGATCGTAAAAAAGCCATTTGATGCAATGACAAACATATGCGTTTTTCTTCCATTAGACCAGGACGAGTAAAGCACGATCCTACTGTTTCTAATTTAAGATCTCTTTTATATCTTCCAGATGGTAACATAACATATAAATTAGATTTTGATACAGATTACATGGATCTACCTGATCTTATTCAACCTTACACAAAACCTCTATATTCTGGTCCACTGTCAATTCAGCCAAATAAGTGGAAGAATTTGCAAGATTTGAAGAGCGTAATACCACCGGAATACCATTATTTTTACGATAATTTACTACAATCAAACTCCAAAAAAAAAAAATTAAAAAAAACACATAACTTTTTGTTTCATATTGTTTATTATTAATTTTTTTTATCTTATGTTGTATTACTAGCCGTTATCATAAATAAATCACCTTAAAACTGACAATTGGCATAAATGAAATCAAAGTAATTTATTTTTATTAAAATGCAAAACCCTCTATCTGATCATTTTCATACATAAACATTGATTAGTTTTGAGAAGCAAACCATCTATCTATCATAAAGTCCCCAATAATGCAACATTTTAAAAACCAATTATATATGAGATTCAGTAGTTGCTTTAAATTTGATTTTTGACATTTGATTTCGTGCACCGATTTCCGTGAGACATAAAACTTATTTTATTTTCTTACCGGAATTTTCTTGTTTTTATACTCAAATTGTTTTACTACCCACAGAAAACAGTTTTGTAGTTGCAAACCGAATTTTTTACCAACCGAATTTTTGTGGTTCCACGTACTATCACTATTATTAAATTTTAATACTAATGTAACAACCGACATTTATTTAACAAATTTCAATTAACATTCACGTTCACGAATAACCTTAGAAAATATTTACTAAATTCTATTACAAAGTTTTCAAAAATCGAAAGATGTGATATTTTATAATTCAAAAATTACTGACAGTATTTTCAAAATTTTCTATTGACAATTTGTATATTTAAATTATTTTGTAATAATTGCTAAATTTCCATATAAAAATTGTCAATAATATTTATCATGTGTGGGACTTTTTATGCTACGAATAATATGCTGCATTAAAAACAGTTTCAAATTGAATAAATCTCATTATTATTTTTACTAATATTTACCAAAGCAATTTGTATAATCACAATTCATATGCATTATTTGATATTTTATTATTTAATTCAAATAAAAAGCTACGCATCATGTATAAACAAATATTTATATAAACCAACTACTCACGCTCTAAAAGACACTTTCACTCTAATAAATATGAAAAAAAAAACATTAAAATTACAATAAAAATGAATGACAATAAAATTAATCATTGGAAAATGAAAAAAAAAAAAAAAAAAAATAAGGACAAACATACTTCATACTTTTACAAGATAAAATACTTAAAAAATACAAAAACAAGAATTATTGAAATTAATGAAATAATACTTGTTTTTGCAGGGTCGTGGGTTCGGTTCCCACCAGAGGCACTGGTCTGTTTTCGCTACAACTCGCCGAAGGCCATAGTAGCTAGTGATCGGTTAGGGTAATAGTACAGGGTGTCCGCCGGGAAGGTATACTATTTTGTTTGTTTATAATTTTTGATTAAATGAAAGAGAATGGATCTTATATTGATAAATGTTATATTTAATGTCGGCAATTATGTATGGAATACAATATCAGATAAATGTCCGCCTCTGTTAGCCTCACAAATGCGAGCCCTTTTGAGCACATTTTTCATTACATTCTTACACATTTCACGCGGTATTTCATCAATTTCATCACGAATATTTTGTTTGAGTTGCTCAAGCGTTTCGGGTTTGTTTGCATAAAACTTGCTTTTCACATATCCCCACAAAAATAAGTCCGGAGCAGTCAACAGCAGGCGACCGTGGAGGCCAATCAACATCACCACTTCTTGAAATAACTTGTTGTGGAAAGAGGTTTCACAGTAATTCCATTGTAATCCTGGCTGTATGCGATGTGGCACCGTCTTGTTGATGCCACTGAATCTTGAATGGAAACAAATGAAAATCCTTGTGCAAAATTTTGGCCAAAGTTGTTCTTTGAATACCAAGCTCCTGAGCACGGCGTCGAATTGAGGTTGATAGATTGTTGTGAACACTTTCTTGAGCAACAGTAATGTTTTCAGCCGATCTTGCAGTACGTTGTGATCCATGCTTGGGCCTATCACCTACAGACCCTCTTTCTTCGAAATCATTCACTACACGATAAATAGTGCGTTTTGTTGTTCCCTCCAAAATTTCACGTAACTTTCTCATCGTCACAGTAATCGATGATTGATTTTGATAAAATGTTTTAACGATTAAAACACATTGGTTTATCGAATATTTTTCCATAATAAATTTGCCGCGTGTCTACTTCACGACTGCCAGACTGCAGATATTCAAAGAATTAAGCCTTGAATTGTTTTATAACCTTAAAGGAATTTCTTAATACAGTGGAGTTCGGTTATAACGAACTTTTTCTGATCCCAACGCATTTACTAACATATTTCATACAAAATAATACGATTAACACGAACATCATTTCTAACAATCTTTTTATATAACGAACAAATTTATTGACCCTTTTACGAGTTTTCATACAAATTTTCACGCTTATAAATGCACACATACAAAAATGGATGATGAATTAGAATTCTGCTGCAAATCTGAAGTTTTAGCTTTTTAATGACAAATTTGATAAAAAAAAAAATAATTAAAAACTCTATGAAACATTACTTAATGGAAGAATTGTGTGTGAGAATTTCAAACAAAATTTTTTGTTAAATGCATATTAATTTAGAATTAATGAACTTTGTTAAATGTCAATAATAATTTAGAACTAAATGAACGTCAAGAATTAAAATATTTACGAAAACTCCAACTATTCGTCAATGGACACTTTAAAAACGTCTACAATGCAAGAATTTTTAAAATTTATTTATACGCCATTTATACTACAACTAGGGTTTTTCTTTCCACATGATTTTTTATTTCCCGGGAAAGCGGGATTCGTTTTAGTTTTTCCCTGCATCCCGGGAACTTACGTTCAGTAAGAAAATGATTAAAGTTTCTTTTTAATTTACAAAGTTTTCTTTAAAAAAATTCATTCATAGGACCATTAATTTCATATTTTTCAAACTTTAGTTTAAATATTTAATTCTCAAGTGTTCGATATATTTTATAAAGTGCCTTTTATGAATTATGGCGGTTCATGGGCTTAGTTCCAATGTATTTTTTTTAAACATTCATGAAGAGTAATGAAAATGAAAATTATTCAAGTTCGAGGGCTATACTCTATATTTCTTCATTAGGATATTGTCCTAACAAATAATCTATAGAGTTTTTTGTTTTCAAATTTTATTATTGACCCTTTCAGGAATGTTTTGATAGATCCCCTGCAGGAAATGTCAAAAGTGGAAAAGTATTGATTCACTATTGACTGTGTCACCAGTACTACTAACCAAATATTCCCCAGGCAATGTAATTTGCTATAGACATTTAACATGTACGTGTCATTGAAAATCACTAGTGACATTAGAACTATTGACTAGGTAGTGAATAGGTAGTTCTTATGGGACCATATCTAGACATTGGAACCAAAGATTCACTAGTGACTAGGGTAGTTCTTATGGCACCATATGTAGACATTAGAAACATAGATTCACTAGTGACTAGGTAGTTCTTATGGGACCATATGCAGACATTGGACCAAAGATTCACTAGTGACTCGTTAGTTCTTATGGGACCAGATGTAGACATAAGAACCATATTTTCACTAGTGACTAATTAGTTCTAATGGGAGAATATGTAGACATTGGAGCCAAAAATTTACTAGTGTTGATAAAGTAAAAAGTGTAGACGCTTAGTTGACAAAGTCAACAAAACAGTAGATAAAAGTGGGAGACTTGGAGACACTTGACCCCAAGCTTCCTGCAGGGTCTATTTCGGGAATTTTCTAGGTTCCCATCATCAGAACACGTTTTGAAAGCGGTAACAATCCCATGCCAAACATCAAACATTCATATGAACTAGTTAACTCACTACATGAGAACTAATATACATATGAGTTTTTTTTTTTTTTTTTTTTTTTTTTTTTTTCAATACACGTTTTTTGTTTTTCTCTCCTGTTTTGTTTACAAACTAAACAAATATAAAAAAGTTTTGTTTACAAACTAAACAAAATATAAAAAGGACGAGAAAAACAAAAAACGTGTATTGAATATCCACCAGAGGTGGAATTTGCACATCAAACAAGTTTTCAATTTATTTTTTGATCAATGGTATAATCTTTAACTTTAAACTCATATGTATATAGTTCTCATGTAGTGAGTTAACTAGTTCATATGAATGTTTGATGTTTGCATGGGATTGTTACCGCTATAATTGAAAAAAATATTTTTTTTTTCTTGTTTCATATTTATTTTGTGTTAATTTTTTCTTTTTTATTATCTTATATTTATTTTTCCGTTTTTTTTTTATCTCCCTGAACACGACTTGAACCCGCAACCATCACCATACAAACAGCACCGCCTTACCAATTGACCTAAATTGCAAAACCAAAAGGATGTGCTTATTTAGACTTTTGTAGGAAAATATTTTTTTTCAATAGTTGAAGCGCCTCCAGTAGAATTTATGGAACTTATTGTTTGCTGTACAAAAAATATTTATGTAAAATGATTGCATATTTTAAGGATCAAACAAATACAGTTAATGAAAATTTCATTCAGTCAATGAATTTTTCATTAATTTAATGAAATCAAGTTAATGAAAGACATTCATTAATAGTATGAAGGAAAATCCTATCAGTGTACCAGTTTAAATCCTTTTAATTTTACAATCAAGAATATTTAAATTATGGAGTAAATATGTTTTTAGTTCTGATCTTATTATGTATTTCATAATAATTTTTTTGTCTTCTCAAAAAATTTGTTATTGTATTAAGGTTTCTTTTAAATTAAAGTTGCTTTGTTTCCTTATTGTATTATTGGTTTGTTGTCTGGGAAAGAAGACCCAATCAGTCAGACAATAACATCATCACGTTGGCATTAATTATGCATATGCATAACATATGCACTGCATGAGAGTTGCAATTGAGTTGAAAATCGGGTTGGTTGCAGTTTAAGATCTGTGTCTATACGTTTCCTTTTATTTTTTTTTTTTTTGGTTTTTATTCCTTTTTCGTTTTATTTATTTTAATGAAAGAAAAATAAACAATCAAGTTAATTTTAAATGTATTTATTACTTGTTTATTTTCAGTTTTTTTTCCAATAAATTTCCAGCATTTAAAAACAACATAAAAATTTTTACGCATTATGTGCCCAGTCGCGTAGTTTGAAATTCCCCTTGTATTTACTTCTAACCCAGTAAAAGTTTATACGACAATTTGGTTAATCTTTAATTTTTCAAAAAAATCTTAATTTGGAAAAATGTTACTAAAACAATTAGATAAATGACGAAAATTCCCGCATTTGGCGCACCTCTAATGTGACTAAACTTTAATGAAGTATATTCATGGTTAAAATTCATTAAAAAACAATTAAAATATTGAAAACTATAAAATTTTAAGAAACGGGTTCCTACATTTTAGTGGGGTCTTACCAAAAATTTCTAAAAGGGGGGGGGGGGGGGTAATTCCTATGGATGAATTAAGTTTTATCGCTAGTACCAGCCGGTCTATGTAAAGCGTCGTTCCGGGACTCCTCCACCCCTGACCTAACCATATGATAAGTTTTTAAATATAAAAATAATTTTTCGAATATAATATAAAATTTCGAAAATTTAATCATTGTTGAAGTTTTTCCATCATATTCATTGGACGGAAATCTATGAAATATGGTCATATTTACAAAGTTTTCATAATTATGATAAAACTTTTCATAAGTAATGCTTCATAACTTCATCATTTGATAGAAAAATGTCATCATATTTGTATGGAAATGGTACATATCCCGAAAACAGAAACATATAGGGCAAAAAGCGACACAGTTTTAGTCTAGATTAGTACTGAAACACACTTCGATAACAAAATGGAGGTCCGGGCTAGTTTCCGAAAACCCATCACTTTAACAATATTTTGTGAAACAATTTCATAAATATTTATTTTATTGGACGAAAACGCAACAATATTTCCATCATATTCCGATACAATTTGGAACGAGATGCAGATGTCTCTAAAGAGCTCATTCTGAGCACTAGACAGATCGATTCATGCGGCATCCGATATGCAATCGAATCTAACTTTTGCTTTCTTTTTGAGCTGACCCCAAAATACCACGAAGACGAAGATTGACGTTCCATGGTGGAATGATGGTCTGGAGAAGCTTAAAAATGAAGCCAGAAGACTGTTCAACAGTGCAAAGGAAACAGGTGACTGGATCACCTATAGGGCCGCACTCACTGAGTAGAATAGAGAACTACGCAGATCCAAAAGGACCACGTGTGCAACTACTGTGAGAAGATCTCTGATCTTCCAGAGGCGGTGCGACTACAAAAGGCCTGTCACAGGATCATACAAAATGGTATCTGCACTCTTAGGAGGCCGGATGGCTCATACACGGAATTCCATTATCTAAATAACTCATAGTTTATTTAACAAATCGCCAGGATAACGTTATCCTTCCTGCAATTAATTTATTAACCATTATTTTTGTTTTAGTCTTTAAGGAAAAGGAAGAGAATTACATTAATATATCGAGCTGATTTATTTGCAATAAATGCCAACTAAAAAAAGCAAACTTCTCAGGAGAGCTAAAAAACTTAATTCGCTTATTATTTAAAAAATAAAAATTCATAAATGGAAATAAAAAATATTCAATTTAGATATTATTTTATTCAATTCTTTATTAGGATATTGTCCTAACAAATAATCTATAGAGTTTTTGTTTTCAATTTACTAATTGACTACATTAAGAATGTGGAATTATTACTGGAATTTCCCAGATTCCCATCTTCAGGACACTTGAATAATTTTCATTTTCATTACACAATTAAAGGCCGGAAAAACATAATTTTTAATAAAAATTATATCCATAAGATGGTTTAAATAATCGTACTAATTTATAACTATGCAAAAATTTCATATTTGCACTTGTTGTGCATTTTAGTGGATCAAAAAACAAATATTTTTTCAGAGTTAGCAATTTTGTCGGAAAATAAAAATACGATATTTTTAAAATAATTATTTAACTAGTTTCTTAGATGTTTCATTCAATATTAGATATAAAAATTGAAAAACTACAAGAAAAAAAAAAAACATTACATAAAAAATATCATATACGCTCATAGAAATAAACATGTAAAATAGCACCAAATCGCGAATAATCAAAATCACAAAAGCGCGAATATCTTGAAAACCATTAAAAATGTATTAAAGGTTTGTGTTACAATAGTTTCCGCAATAAAATTTTGATTCAAGCATTCAGGGAGAAGCCCTAAAAAGGCTTCATGACAAATTTTATATTATTTTTGTTTTAATTTGTATTTGCCTTTTCCATACAAAATATTTAAAAAAAAATTTTAATTTTTAGCGACCTTAAAACGTCGTTCCATTTCGTTAAAATTTGGAACCTATCGCTGCCATAAGTCAAAAAACACGATTTTTAAGTTAATGATGCAGATGTATTAGTTATAAAATGCTTCATGTTGTGTAAAAATTTCCAATATTAACATGTATAATTTTAGAGTTAGAGGAGAATATATTTTATTTTTTCTGAAAAGTGGCAGCAAAGAGTATATACTTAATGGAGAAACCGTGCTACTCGCTAGTCTCTGGACTAGAATACGCACCCAACTCTCACCAAGAGAAAAATGAATAACAAAAATAGAGAAAGGGTCGAGTAAATCCGATATGGGTTGAAAACTTTAAACGCGTTTCTGCAAAATCGTTTTTTTGAGTTATATTAGCCGTTTAGTAATGTAGTATAAGTGTTGTTCATACATAACGATCCAGTTGTGAAGACCACAAATCGGAAT